>JAOTAX010000005.1:9651849-9672845 GCA_025629825.1 Erythroxylum guanchezii | reverse complement strand
TGTAGCTCTCTCTTATCGTAGGGTATGTACCGGAGTGACCTACGGGCGTTCCTGTGGGTACTCTACGGTAAGGGGGCGCTATAAAAAAACCTATAACATCTTTATTCAAGATGCCACGCCTCCCTAATGGAAGAATGCTTTGTAACAATATATGACAATTTTGAGACTTAAATCCACTAATCTTCCTTTCATTAACATTAACACATCTAGATATATTAGATGCGTAACCGTCTAGAAACTTCACCTGCTTGACAAACTCACAAAACTTCTTCTTCTCATCGGAAGACATTGTATAGCATGCTAGAGGTTTTCCCACAATAGTTCCATCAGCTACTCTTATCAAGTGTAATTCTTTTCAAATATTCATATCTTCCAAATCAAGTCGAGCCTTGATTGTATCTTTGGTTTTATCTTCAACATTCATCAAAGTACTAAGGATATTGTCACAAATATTCTTTTCTATATGCATGACATAAAGGTTATGCGTTAATCTTAACTTATGCCAATATGGTAGATCAAAAAGAATGATTTTTTTTATTCCAATTAAACTCTCCTTCCAATCTCCTTCTCCTCTTATTGCTGAGGTGCTTTCCATAACATATATTCTCCACATGACATAATTGTTCCACCACAGCATCTCCATCTGGTAAGTTAGGTATAGATCGATGATCATTCTTTCCATCAAACTTCTTGCTTTTTCTCCATGGATGATCGTAAGGAAGAAAACGACTAAGACCTAAGTAACTAATCTTACTTCTTAACTTACAAGAAGGAGTGTGCGTGTTACAAAGAGGGCATGCCTTATAGCCTTTTGTGCTCCACCCATAAACAGTACTATAGGTTAGAAAGTCATTGATAGTCCACACTAAAGCTGCATGCATTCGAAAATTTTCTCCCTTTGAAACATCAAAACCATCTTCCCATAACTCACTTAACTCATCTACTAGTGGTCTCATATAGACATCAATGCCTCGACCAACCGCTTTCGGACCTGGAATAACCAGCGATAACATAAAAAATGACTCATCTATACACATCTAAGGGGGTAAATTATATGCTAAAAGAACAACAAGCCACACACTATATGAAAGTGACAAATTGCCATGTGGATTGAATCCATCTGTTGTTAAGCCTAGTCTAACATTACGTGGTTCTCTGGCAAACTCAGGATATAGCTCATCAAAGCTCTTCCAAGCTTCTCAATCAGAAGGATGAACCATGGTATTTTCGTCACCTTTAGGCCTATCATTATGCCAAGTCATTTGTTTAGCGGTCTTACTTGACATGAATAATCGTTGTAGTCTGGACTTTAATGGAAAGTACCGCAATACTTTATGTGGTATTTTCTTACCCCCTGCCATCATTAATTCTCCATCTTGATGTTCCACACTTGGGACAACTTTGCAAGTCCCCATACTCTTTCCAAAGCAGGGAACAATTGTACTTACATGCATGTATCGACACATAACCCAAACCTAGGCTCCGTAGAAATTGATTTGCTTTATAATTGGACGTTGGCAAAGTTTCACAATTAGGTAATACATCCCTCAGCAGAGCAAGTAACAAGTCAAATGACTTATTGCTCTACTTTTTGTATACTTTCAAGTGAAACAACTTTATTAAAAATGACAACTTTGAAAAGTTTATACATTTGGGGTACAACTTTTTAGTTGCTTTACTCAACAATTTATGAAAACCTCGTCCTATAAAATCTTCGACGCCTATAGGATGACTCCTTCCATCCTCATCAATTGGATAATCATTTAAGAAAGTACCCACATCATGAAGCAAACCTTGCATGCCATCATCCTCCTCATCACCATCACCCTTATTAATATCGTTGCCCATCCCATCAATGTCTACATTTGCATCGTCAAGCCTTTCTTCCCTAGAGATAAATCTATATTCTGGCATTTCACCCTGTAAAACCCAATGACTATATGATTGGTCCATGCCGAATCTCATTACATGGTCAAAAACATTTATTTGAGACCTCATATAACAATTTATGCAATGAGTACAAGGGCAGGAAATTTCACAATCTTTGCCCTTTTTTTCCACCACAAAATTCATAAACATTCTTACTCCATCAATGTATTCACGGGAAACCCTAATACTGTTCATCCAACTCTTATCTATTGAGCAAAAAATACCTATTAATTTAACATAAGAATACGTATTAGAAGTGCAAAAGGCTCTTTTATAATTATATGAAAATATGGTAGTTTTTAAGAAGGACAATATGACTCAACATAGGAAAACTGTGCGGCATATAACACATGTAAAAGAAGAACTCTTTCGCTTATACAACATATATGATGATGTTACACTAAAGATTAAGGGGAATGACCTTGCCAAAGACATATGGTCCTTTATCGTAACTTGTTATGGTGACACCTTTGTGACCATAAAATGATCACTCATTATTATGTTTAATATGTATATATACATATACCATAATAAATAAATAAATAATATATGAGAATCCAATGTTGAGGCATATCAAACTAATGTCAAACATAGTGAATCGAGGAATGTTAGTCATATCTCATCTTATTTTGAGATGGTGTATGTTGTTACACAATCTTACCTCTATGCTAGGAATATATGAAAATGCACTTAACCCATAATATAAATATCAAGATGATATAGGATGCTACGAGGCACTTATCGATAAATATCATAAGGCTTTTAAGCCATATACTAAGACATATATGGCTAAGTTATAAGAATTTAAGTGAAAAGAGGAAAGGAAGCCTTCCATAATTATTAGGATTCCAAGGAGAACTAAGTCCAACTAAATTGGGAAAGGAAAAGAACCTCCCACAAATAACAAATCTTGCCTATGTCTTGTTTAGTCTTAGATATGGTGTTAATTTCCACAATGGTGGAAAGGACAATTTTCTATAGTTTTATATTTAATAGTTTTGAAATTTTAGATGTTATTTATTAAAAAATATTTTTTTGGTTTAATAACATCATCTAGTTCTTATATTATCTATGCCAATTTGTGGCATACTAGACTTGGTCATATTGGATAAAATTGATTAAATTGATTGATCAAGCATATTTTCTTTCGAAGACATATATAAAGTAAAATAGTGTACTTGTGAATATTGTCTGACTAACAAAATAATGGGAGAAAAATGAACATTTGCCTATTACTTGTTGCGGTGATGTGTCATTGATGATCAAATATACACTTGATAAGGTGCCTATGAAATGATATCTTAAAACAATTTGAGATATCAACATGTAAGAGAACTAATTAACCATGTTTGGTTTCTTGAAAATGTGCTTGTTACCTATATTCATGACCCCTTTTATAATAATAACAATTGAGGTTCCAAAAAGAAGAAGAGTATCTTTAAAATATTTTTTTATCATTATGAAGAATATATGTTCAAAGTTGAATAAGATAATAAAAAAAGCATTTGAATTTGTATCATAAGTTATCTCATTCTTAAAGAATGAATTTCCAAAGCAAGAAAAGATAGTTCAAAACTTATTTCTATATGAGAAATTGAATTAGAATGATCTTGTAAGAATTAAATGTTATTGATCTAAATGGGAACAATTTAGAAGATGATGAATTGGTTTATGATCAATGAAAATTACATCTTAGTGGGAACTTTTTACCACTATCTAATTCAAATGGGAATAATATGAATGTTAAGAGATTTGTTTCTCAAATTTTTATTATATCCATATTATGAGAAAATTACTCCTCATATAATTTTGACCTTAAAAGGAATAACTTTTGCGGTAGTTTCAAAAGAAAGTAATAAGGAGAGGAATACGAAAAGGCTCCAAGTATTCTTGCTAAGGATGAATAAGTTATAGTAATAAAAGAAGAATGAACTTTTGAGTTTAAACTGAGTATGAGACTTGGATAATCTTCTGAAAAGATGTGTAGCATAAAAAACGTATGTGTTATTTAAATATTAAATAAAAGAATGATGGCAGTTTTGAAAGATGTAAAGTGTGTCTAGTGATCAAAAGATATAATCGAAGAGATTGATCATGAGAAGAATTATCATTTATTGTGAGGTTTACATTAGTTTGATTGATTCTAGCTTTAGTAATTGGAATGGACCTTCACATACATCAAATGGATATAAAGAATCTATTCTTAAATAAAGAACTAGATGAAGGAATATATATGGTACAACTACTAGGTTTCATTCAGAAGGGACATGAGCATTATATGTTCATATTTTTAAAGTCAATCTATTGTCTAATAGAGTCTCAAACTAAGTGACATATTACATAAGTAATATAATCATATTATATAATAGTAATATAATTTAACAACAAGAGAACATATACTCACATAAATGCAAAGGCAATGAGAACACAAAGTTGTTGAGCATAAACATCAAATTGCAGGTGCTTAACGCATATTCAATTCCATATTCAATTTTAAACATAACATTAGAAATTGCAAGTTCTTACCCTATGACTCTCCTCTGTCAATGTTCAATGTTCAACCAATTCAAGCCTGCACATGAAATAATTGAAATTTGGTTTAATCAACGAATTAAGACAAGATTTATACTAAATTTGAAAATCAAAACAGAAAATCAAAAATATTAATGGTAAACTCAGTGTTCCATCTACGGAACAAATATGGCATAAAAACGGATAAACTATATATATGGAAGAACCGTTTAGAGCTTAGACTTGATTTACTTTTCGGATTTGGCCTAGCAAATCCTTGGAAGAGAAGTTTATTTCATTAATGTGCTTTGAATAACCAAGACCCACTAGAGAAAGGTTCGAAATTTTGCAAATTAAAGAGGAATAACATAATGTATGGGCATTGGAGTGTACCTTAGGAATCTGGCCGTGACCACAAAAGACATATGATTTTGAGAGGGAGAATTGAAGCGCGCTGTTGAAGGAAAAGGGAAAGAGCTAGATACCCAAACGTTGAAGGAAAAGGCAAAGAGAATTGAAGCTATTGACGACGGGTGATTCGGCATGCAAAGGCGGCGGTGTTGAGAAGGAGATTTCAAGTGGTCTGTAGACGTTGAGAGAGCGCAGAGAGTAGGAGTACGTACTGGGAGGCGCGCGAGATTGAAGACAACTTTGAAACCCAAACATTAAATGACTGAGTTTTAATTTCTTTGCTAACACTTTTGCGACATTTACTTCACAACAACGTCGTGATATTTATATGGCCACATTTTAATAATAAAACGTCTCAATTACTTTTCCAAATCTGCGTCATTTTAATAGTTTGTACAATCTGTGACGTTTCCCTAATCAAACGTCGCAGATTCTATATTTTTTTTTGTAGTGGTTGATCAGTCATCGACAAGTTTGATATTCTAGGATTTGCTTATATGAGTAGTTAGATAAGGGGGACTTGTTGGTAACTAAAAGCTCCTATACAACTCATATACAGCATATTTGTTAAACACAATCTCAGGTTTTTGGTTAGATTTGACTCTCTTTTTTTGGGACGAATCGGCTATCTAGACAGGATTAAACGGAAAAATGAGAAGAGCTTGAGGTTGTTTGCAGGGGCTCTAAAGCTCTTGATTCGATAACATAGATTAGTGTCTTCACCTGTTTTTCCTTTGTTTATAATGCAATCTCAGAAGCCTGATAAAACAAGCACACATCCAAATCAACAATTATCTTCTTTTCAAAAGCTCCTGCTCATTGTTTTTTCACTACAAGAAATTAACGGTTTATTGACCGAAAAAATTGTTGGTAACCTGGAGACTTCTGTCGGTCAAATAAATTACCGACGGAATTGAACGACGAACAAATTCATCGATAAAATGCCCGTAGTTAAACTTACCGACTATCTATATTCCGTCAGTAAATATGCCGACAGAAGATAAATGACACAACCGTCGGTGAAAGTTATTGACAACGGTTGATTTTTCCGACGGTAACTTAAATTCCGTTGTTAACTAATAATCAACTTTATCGACAGAACTATGATTTATGTCGCTAAAAAAATGTTGATTTTTCAACGGTATTTTATGTTCCATCGGTAATAAGAAAATTTTGTTATAGTTTCCAATTTCATGATCGTGTGATAGAGTTATCAATTATCTGTGCATAATAAATTAATTTGTGTATTTATATAATTTGTTGAATTCAGAAAATTAATTAATGATATAAAGTTAATATTATTTTAATTGACAATAAAAATATTAAAGTGTACATATCTTATGTTTGTAATTGAAAGGAAATGACCTGGAAAAGCTAATGTGTGGTGATCGTGGGTGCTTTGAGCTGCTAAGCCTCCCTTTCAACTATTTCATCCCCTGTCTCAGCTGATCCATCTGCTCCATCTGCTCTCTCATCTTAGCCATCTGCTCCATTTGCTCTCTCATCCTAGTCATTTTCTCCCTCTACTCCATCTGTTGTTTATTCACATTAGCCATCTGCTCCTCTTTCATGTGAGATATCTGGTCCATCAATGTTTGCACTGTGGCTTGAAGCTCGATGACTTCATTGTTGACTGTTAGCCTAGCAGACGCTGCTGTACTGGATATAGAAGATTGTGAATAACATGTGTTCGCATATGAACCTAGCCCGAATATCCTTCCACGACGGTCCCTACGACCCATAGCATCAAGATACGTCTGAGTGTCATCTACAGGTTGTTCCTCCTAAGACTATTGCTGAATGGTTTGTTGTATGTGGTCCTATTAGGAAACAATGTTTACATTAGTAAGGGATTATTATTAAGAAATTATAATAATGTATTAATTTCACGTACATTTAGTTTTCTACATCGGTTGTTGATGAATGTCACACCGTTATGGTTCTTCGTGTGAGTGTGCAAAAACAGCTAAATAGATGTAAGCTTGATGCCCAATGACTTTTCCTATATGTATAACCTAAATTGTTAGATGTGAACTATACTTTATAAAAATTTTAGCATAATTTTCTCTATTTTTATGATATTTACCCCCTGTTGAACAAAGAAAATAATTCAACACAGCCATATATGGAACTAGATTTATACCATTATCATTATCTATAATACAGCAAAGTAAAATATATACAAAATAAGTGTCAAGTTTAGATACTTACAAGTTTATGTGCATGCTCGTGGTAGGTATTGATCCTCCGTATGTACAGGAAGACTCTCTCCCCCCGGGCCTTCACGTTTATTGGCAGAGTTACGCTCTGGGATGAACGTTGCCCAGGTGATGTCCAATACTCGGTCCAACGACTCCAAATTTTCTCTAAAATATATCGCGGCCATTAACCAGCCGTGCGTATCGCACTAATGAAGTCGCGATAATGTGTAAGAGCTTGCTTCTCCCATACTTTATACATGCTAGCATCGAAACAAGAATCTCAGAAAAATTCTTTCTGAAAAAATGAAAAAAAAATTAGACTACTATATATAATGTAATAATATTAATCTAATTAGTGTAATAATATTAATCTAATTATTGTATCTCAAACTCCTGAAAGTAAAATTGTTTTGTAGCCTCAGATATTTTCTTCCACACATAACCCTCAGGATCAATCATTTGCTTAAATGTGGAAGTCATATTTCTGGAAATCGGTCCAGATGGATCCAACCTAATAGAAGAAGGTCCAGATAGATCCAACCTAATAGAAGAAGTAATTTGATATTGGCAAAAAACTAATAAACCTAAGACTTAATTAAAAGCAAATAGTGGTAAATGTGATTTCACTTACTGTTCATTGACAACTGTTACATACTTTCTTCCATCAGGTCCCACAACTCCAGGGTGGTGGACCTCTCCTCCATCTGATAAAGAGGTATTAGATGATATATGAGTTGGGGAAGGAGATGGTGTAGCATGAGGAGCAATAGGTGATGCGTCATCTGCAACTGTTAGCCTTTAAGGGGGAGCAGATGAGTCAGTGCGAGCTGCAGACGAAGATGTTCCAGCTTCAAAGCTAGTTGCTCTAAACATGCCTATAAACCTCGGCCGCATAACCTTACGCTGTCTCTTTAGGCCCATATTGTTACCTGAAATTCAATGTTTATCGAATTCTCTACAAATATAATAATTTGAATTCAATATTTTACACAATATATGAAGAAGGAAATAAGGCAATAGAGTTGAAGGTTAACTAATTTTTAAAAACAAATGAACTTGAACAATCATATAATTATGCATTGTTTAACAAATTCTTACAGATACAACAATAAATCAACTTTAAAGGTTAGTCTAATAATGTATTGCATCGATGAATAACAATGGTAAAATTAATTTGTTTGATTCCATATGACATGGGAGTCGGTAAAGGTAAATAAGTTCCCAATGTCTGAATTCCCGAGAAGGGTCCTGGCATGTTCAAACGCTTCAATGGAAATAGTAAAACTTCTTCCACCAAGTGTAGGCTTTTGAACACCTTCTTATAATAGCATTTCCGTTATAGCTATACTTGTAGAGGAAACAGTGAATGAGTCACCACTTTTAGTATGGAACACTAATTCTTCAAATAAGATACTAGGGGGAACAGATTTACCTAAAACAAAATTAGTTAAGAACTTTTGAAACTGTGATATTAGTAAATTGTTAAACAAACCAAATTGGGTCTCCATACTAGATGTCTATTTTAATTCAGTCAATTAATAGGGACGTTAAAGTCGGGTTATTTTTGTAACAAATCAAAGTTCAGGAATTTAATCGCAACTTTAATTAACACTTAAATCAATAAAAGTTATAGTGTTGTCTCCAAAAAAGGGGGTGGGATACATATGGTGAAGTCTAAATGGTCATCTAGTCTTAATAATGCCCCATCGTACATTAATTATTAATTCATATGGTGAAGTCTAAGTATAATAAATTCATCGTACATTAATTATCAATTCAAATGGTGAAGTCTAAGTATAATAAATTCATCGTACATAAATATATCTCGTATCATAAATTACCAAATTAATAGATACAAAAAAGCAGTATGATTTTTCTCATCTAAACATAAAAAAATGTTTAACCACAAAACAAGTTCATAACAATAAATCTAAAAGACATAAATGTAGAAATTGTCTTTTGAAAAGGTGGATGAAAAATAAGAAAACATTTCATCGAATACATGGTATGCACAAAATTATCAACCTTAACTAAACACAAATTGACAACATTTTCCCATTATTTACATGGAAAACCCTAAAACAATAACAATCAAACCCAAACAAGTCAACAACAAATCAACAACTAAGTCCAAAAATAAAAAAATTTGAAAACCATGGTCGATGGTTTACCTTCACCAAAACCACCAAAGAAGACGCCCTTAACTTCACCAACACCGTAGCAGGTGGTTGGTGGAAGGAGGCTAGTCGACGTCGGAGGAGGAAGAAGGAGGAGTTGCGTCTGAAGGAGAAGCTAGCGCGCGACGAAGACTCAAGGAAGGGAGGGAGAGCTGAGTTTTTATTAAAAATAAAACGACGTCATTTTGGTTTTAGTTAAAACGCAGCTCTTGTTGTAGCGAAAACGACGTCGTTTTGGTTTAACCCCAAAACGATGACATTTTGGTTATATGAAGGACATCGTTACAACTGGCCAAATCGACGTTGTTTTGACAACAACCATAACGTCGTTACAACTGGCCAAATCGACGTCATTTTGACAATAACCATAACGACGTTGTTTTGCTTATATTTTTTTTTTTACCACACCAAAACGGCGTCATCTTGATTTAAACCAAAACGACGTCGTCTTGGTTATATGAGGGACGTTCTTCAACCTAACCAAAACAACATCGCTTTGGCGAACTCCATAACGACGTCGTTTCGGTTATATGAAGGACGATCTGAAGCTAGCCAAAATGATGTCGTTTTGGCTAGCACCCAAACGACATTGTTTTGGATAACGTCAGCAACTTCAATTTTACTTATCCAAAACGACGTCGTTTGGTTTATATCCAAATGACATCATTTTGGAATAAACCTCAAACCATCCTTATTATCCGAGACGACGTTGTTCACGTATGCTTTTACCGACAGAGTGCCCGATGCCCAATAGTTCCATCGCCAATATTTTGTCTTCCCCAACACAATATTACTGACGGAAATAACAAGCCCTAATATTCTGTCACTAAATAATCCAAAATACCAATGGACGAATACGTTCATTGGTAATTCCCTATCAAATTTTGCCGCCATTCCATATTTACCAACGAATATTTGTTATGTCGCTAATTTACTCAACATTTGCGACGGAACTATACTTTCCGTCGCTAATTCCATATGGTATATATTCTGTGGGTAAATGTTCGTCGTCGATCCGTAGATTTCTTGTAGTGTTTGATTGTTCATATTAATTTTCATATTGAGTTGCATTTGTGTAGCTAATTGCTAATGCATTCCCTGAAGGTTATAGAGCTCCTAGTGACTTCTACTATGAATTGAATACTGAGGGTTTTGATTCCAAATTTTCATCCTAAAAATGTTTGTGAATTTTATACAATTCACATGGATGGCCCATGCTCTTTGTCGGAGGCATGCTTATAAGTAACATCTAAATGAATTCTTCTAATATCACATGTTCACCATATATCCATTTTGAAACTCTGCGTACATTTTGTCCATGTACAATAGTATCTGAGTCTACAATCTTAATGTTTGATTAAACACCAATTTCTGGTTGCTTACCATTTACATAAAAAGTTTGGCTATAGTAAAATCCGATTATTCCTCGTTAATCTTGGTTTCTAACTATAAATGCTTATTAATTTTTCAAATAAAAAAATTTATTGCTACTATTCGTAAATATGCATTGAAAAAATCTAAAACATGCGAATATCTTTACTATTTTATGGATTGCAGAGTGCTTACATGATAAAGAAGTTGTACTTTGGAAGGTGCTTAATGGTTTTCAATGAATATTATGTTGGATTACTTTCTCATTCTATCACCCTTCTTTTTCCTTTCCTAATTGAAAACAAACTAGCTTTATTATGCATAACTTTAGGCACTCTAATGATCTTAAAGTTGCTTTCATGATTCTTATGGCTAATCTTTCGTAGATGATGACTGACATATGAAGTTACTTTCATCGACATGGATAAACCCAGCTAGAGTCATTCTAGATATTTATGTTGTAATTTTTTTTGTAATCTTAGCATTTATAATTTGTAAATTGGTGTCTGTATTTATTATTTTGTCTATAAGAATTGTAAAGTTACAACTAAAATCTTGTATACGAAGAATATTCTTTTTGTTGGTATAATTTAATGATATTTTATTTTTTATATACAATGATTCAATTTATCAATTATTTTTGTATTATATTTTTGTATAATAAATTAACACAAAAAATCTAAATATTATATTAAATAATATGGATTTAAAATGTCACAAATAATTATAATTAACATGCTACAACATTTTGTTAAAATGTAACTAAAAATTTGACCATATTTTACAAAACGTAGCTAAAAATAATTAGTTATATTTTTGAAAACGTAGCTAAAAAAATTTTGCTACGTTTTTGTAAATGTAACTAATAAAACATAGCTAATAGGTTTTAGCTATGAAAACTAAACATAACCAAAATATATTGGAGACGATTTCATAAAATGTCGCTAATCGTTTTTTGCCATGAAAACAAAGCATAGGCAAAAACTATTAGTGACGACTAGTGATCAACGTCACTTATAGTTTTTAGCTACGGGATTTGCCAACATTTCTGGTGACGAATATAAATCGTTGCTAATGACTATTAGTGATGATTTTGGGGCATTTAATGACAATTTTTTGTTGTAGCCAAATATTGTTTTTGTTGTAGTGACATGATCTAGAAATTGAGTGCATTTGGTTATATCTTGTTAAATAAGGTTCAAATTTTGGAGGATGTAACTAACATGTTGATAAAGTTGTTGCACACAAGTGATATAGAACCCTAAGGCTAAATAACCTTAATCCTTTAAACATATACTATGGATAGAATATGAACAAGAAGAAATCTCCAACCCTAATGAACCATATGAAAGGAAACACATATAATAAGGTTGATTTAAAAACAAGAATAGAAATTCGCCATAAGTGATTACCTTGATAAGAATTATATTATTGATACAATAGAAGAAGACAAGAAAATTTTCCCTTAAAGAATTCGTTATTCATCCAATATAAAGCCTAAACAATGTTTATGATGAGGTATTTATACCCCTTGAAAAGAAAAAAAAACTGAAAGTAATTTATTAAACAAGAATGAAAATCTTCTTGCACCTTCCGTCCAACTTGATTAGTTATGATGCTATTAGCCCTCATTGTCTCTTGAGATTTTATGTCGTCTACAATTCGGTCAATGTAGGATTGAAGCGTTTCTTTAAACTTCTTAGCTTTGATCTTGTTATTGGTCCCTCAGGCATTACTCGCTCATCTTTGGTTCCATTTTTCTCACAAAGTCTCATGGTCATGCTCACATCATCCCCTCCCTCTTCAAAAGAATTCGTCTTCGAATCTAAATCAAAATCAAAAGGAGATAAGTCAGAAACATTAAAATTAGCAATAATATTAAACTCACTTAGCAAGTCTATCTTGTATGCATTATCGTTGATTTGTTCCAACACTTGAAATGGTCCAATCCCAGAAGCATTACATTCAATTTCAAAAGTTTTAGAAAATTAGGCAAACACGAAACGGGTGCAGTACATGGGTGTTTCTTTAAAGTATTAAATGCATTTTCTTGTTCTTTCTCCCATCTAAAACCAACATTTTTCTTAAAGATTTCATTCAATGGAGCGAAAATAGTAGAGAAATCTCTAACAAATCGCTTAGTAGAAATTCGTCACAAGTGATTCCCTTGATAAAAATTATATTCTTGATGCAATAGAAGAAGATAAGAACATCCTCCATTAAATAATTTGTTATTCATCCAATCTAAAGCCTAAATAATGTTTATTATGAGATATTATTCCCCTGGAAAAGAAAGAAACTCTAAATATGTAAAAGGCTTTTAAAAATAGACCTCCCACCAAAATAACTAAAGCCCAAAATACAAGTAGTGGGCTACCCAAAACTATGCTTCTAACTTAAAATAATTAAATAAATACAAATGATATTCTTCTTGCACATTCCGCCCAACTTGATTAGTTATGATGCCATCGGTTCCCATTGTCTCTTAATTTCCATGCCGCCTACAATTCTACCCATGTAAGATTGAAGCGCTTCTTTGAACTTCTTGATTCTTGATCTTGATATTGGTCTCGCCGACATTACTAATTCATCTTTGGTTCCATTTTGCTTACAATGTTCCATGATTATGCTCATATAAGAGAGGTTCAATGTAGAATGGACTTGGTGAATGCTCACATAGCTTGAAGCCTTTAGAGATTTTTGGCAGCGATTCTTAGTTAAATGTTCGAAAATTCAAATAAAAATACAATGGACGTAGTAATATGTAGCCGCGTAGATATTTGCTGGACTGAAGTTGTAATTTCATTAATTTTTTTGAGGATATTTTTGTCATTAAATTATGGTTTAGAAGGCAAGCCATGTCATTCTATCCCTGATCCTCCAATTTGGGAGGTCACAAAATATTGAAGTTTGGATGGCAAAGGATGGCTTCTAAAGCCATCAATTGTCATTCTATCATGTTTCAAAATAGACTCTCAAATAATGGCCTGAGTCATTTGGACCATTCCATTCCATTCCCTTCCATCCTTTCACTCACATCCAAACATACTCTAAGGGTCACTGTTTAGGCCTCGCTTTTCTCCATTTTATATATATTTTAAAAAAACTCTGCTTAAAATAAAAAACGAACTCGGTCTTATTATACTTTGACGCATGAGCAGGCCTATTGGCCTATCCTTGTTGTCAAAGAAGTTCTGCTTAGAATTCTCCTCGTCCATGTATTCTATAGATGACAAAATGCTTGCCTCTAGATCCTCTTCAATTATTATACCATTCATGGTTTCACTTGCGGCAATTATTTTTGGCACACCAAAGCCGTTATGTCAGATGCCACGACATCATTCGTGCGTCAGAGCCCCCTCCAGAAACCGTCACCTCAAACGTCACTCTACATTTGTACTACCGCTCTCCTTCTATTTATACATAGGGCATCGATTCCAGGCTAGGAATTCACAACCTCACTTTCAGTACGCAACTAAAACTACTGTCGCTATTAAGTTCCTAGGGCAATGATGAAGACTCGCATCCTTCTGGTAACGTTTCCTGCACAGGGCCACATCAACCCTGCCCTCCAATTTGCAAAGCGCCTGGTGGGCATTGGCGTTGAAGTCACTGTCGCCACAACCATAGGTGCTCTCCGTCGAATGAACAAAAATGAAAGCTCCAATAAGAGTTTTTCTTTCGCTGGCTTCAGCGATGGATATGATGACGGGTTCAATCCAGATCCAAACTCTGACACATTAGACCATTACTTCTCCAAGCTTTGTAGTGTTGGCCCAAAGTCTCTTGCTCAACTCATTGTAGCGAGCTCTGAAAATGGTAACCCTTTTAATTGTGTAGTATATTGCACTCTCCTTCCATGGGTTGCAAAAGTTGCTCGCGAATTGCACGTACCGTCCATTTTTCTGTGGAACCAACCTGCCGCGGTTTTGAGTGTCTATTACCATAGCTTCATTGGTTATGGTAACTTTATCAAGGAAAACATAAACAATCCCAATTTTTTGTTGGAAGTACCTGGATTGCCACCTCTTGGAAGCTCCGATGTGCCTTCTTTTTTCAATAAGACGAATAAAAACTATTCTGCACTCCCTATTATGATGCAACATGTAGAGAACCTTGAAGAAGAAGCCAACCCGTTAGTACTTGTCAACACATTTGATGATCTAGAAAGTGAAGCTTTGAAATCTATTGACAAGTATAGATTGGTAGCAGTTGGGCCTTTGATTCCATCAGCTTTTTTGGGTGGAAAAGATCCATCCGATACTTCCTTTGGAGGAGATCTTTTCAAAGGTACAAACGACTACATCGAATGGCTCAACTCAAAACCTGCATCCTCTGTGATTTACATATCTTTTGGAAGCATCTCTATGCTAACAAAGTCACAAATAGAGGAACTTGCTCTTGCATTGGTAGATGTTGACCGTCCATTCTTGTGGGTCATGAGGGAAAATGGAAATGAAAAAGAGAGATTAGACGATATACTGAGTTGCAAAGGAGAATTGGAAGGAAAAGGGAAGATAGTGCAATGGTGTTCGCAAGTGGGGGTTCTGTCACATCCATCAGTAGGCTGTTTTCTGACACATTGTGGGTGGAATTCAGCGTTCGAGAGCTTGGTTTCAGGGGTTCCAATGGTGTCATTCCCACAGTGGACTGATCAACCAATGAATGCTAAACTAGTGCAAGATTTGTGGAAGACAGGAGTGAGAGTGAGAGCCAATGAAGATGGAACAGTTGAGAAGGAGGAGTTCAAGAGGTGTATAGAAATCGTGATGGATGATGGAGAGCGAGCACAAGAGATGCGAAGGAATGCTATGAAATGGAAGGGTTTGGCGAGAGAGGCTTCTAAAGAAGGTGGTTCTTCTGACAAGAACCTCAAGGCCTTTATACTTGAAGTTGAAGAAAGTCTCCAGACATCTTAAGGCTGTGAAACGTAGCAGTTTGAATGTTACTATACTTGAGAGAAATGCTTATAACATCAGATATTATTGTTTATTTTAACTGATACAATATGAAATAGCTATTACTTAATGTTTGGTTTCGGTGATTTATCACTGAATAATTCAAACAGATTAATTACCCTTTTGTATGAAAGAATCACTTATAACTATAAAATTTCTTAAAACTCATATCCCAAATCCTTATTACATTCCTATCATAATAGTTATTAAGTCGAGCATAGTAACCCATTAATTATTAATAGGGTTGATTAAAAAAATATATAAACTTTGCTCAATTTTATAATTATAGTAAGAACTTTAAAAAGTAACAATAAAATGATCAAATTTTCAATTTTTTACAATTTTAACATGACGTTCGTCTCTCCGTTAAGTTTACTGACGTGACTTACTACGTATTTCAGAAACTCTAACTATTAATACATATAAGCTAAAATTACCGTTAATATACGTCAATTAAAATTAACACAACAAATAAAGATTAATAGAATTTCATCCTTTAATAACACAATTACAAAGACGTCGTTGTTAAAAATAAGATCCCTAAATTAGTTTACGCAACCTCAACGTAGCCGACTGTGATGCGATAGCAAAATAAGCTTGCTACGATGCGAGAAGGGCTAAGAGCATCGGGAGAATGAATTAAAAATGAAGAGCTTATTGTTGCAGTACAATACAATGCGAGAGTAGTTTGAAGCATTGAGAGAACAAACTGAAAATGAAAGGTGAGGGTGTCGAAGCTACGTAAACTGATTTAGGGATTCCATTTTTAAACAACGACATCATTTTAGTTATATAATTAAACGACATTGTTTCATTAATGAAGATTTATTGTGTTAATTTTGATTGACATGTATTAAGGTGAGTGTAAGGAGAACAAATTAAAAACGAAGGATGAAGGCATCGAGGCAAACTAATTTAAGAATTTCATTTTTAAATGACGACGTTGTTTTAGTTATATAATTAAAAAATGTTGTTTCATTAATCTTTATTTGTTGTGTTAGTTTTAACTTACGTGTATTAATATTTCAGGTTTCAGAAACACGTGACAAGCCACGTCAACAAACTTATCGAAAAGATGTCAATTTAAATTAAAAAATTCAAATTCAAATTTTTATTACTACTTTTTAAATTTTAAAATATAATTATAAAATTAGCTCAAATTGAACCCTGTTTTTTTAATTAACCGATATTAATACTACGGAAACTCAGGTCACAATATAATAATAACTGGCGAAAGACAGTGCAATAACTAGTTTCAGTTGAAGGGACGAGAGCTTCATTTATTAACACACAACAACAGAGGATGTGACTTGATGGATGGCGATTGCTGTATGCATGGATCTCACCACAGTTTGTCCGTTATTTCTTGATTACCATAGATGTAGCTTTTGGCGTGGCAGATTAGATTCTCATTGTATGGTTGTCAATAATGGGGGCAGATCTTCTGTACCGCCTAATCTGTCCTTCTGTCCCATTTTCATCTCAACCACAATTTATTACATTGGATGGTTGAGATTAAAAGGGTACCGAGTAGGTACAAAATAAGGGTAGAGAAGATCTGTACCCGTCAATAATTGCAGCTCAGGTTTTAAAGTTCGGACCGGATCGGCCGGTCTGATTAAGCCCTTAAAATTGGTGGTCAATTGAACCGGTCAAAACCGGTCAAGTCCGACCACTGGTTCACTTAATCTTTTTTATTTTTTATTTTTTTTAAGTTTTTAAATATTTTTTATAATTAAATATAATTATTGCATAATTATGATGTCACACCGGTTCGACTGGTAGTTGAACCGGTCGAATCGATCAAACTGGTGACCAATAAAACTTCCGATTCGATGACCGGTCTGAATTTCAGAACATTAATTACAACACTTGGCTTCTTCTACCCTCAAATCAAGCGTTGGCGTCAGGCCGTCAGATCCTCTGGTCCACTTTCTGGACCAACTCTACGTCACTTCATCTGATCCATCCATACTTGGTTCACAAAATGGACCAAAGGATCTGCCCCTGGCGTCAGAGGATCTGTACTCATTCCAATCTTGACACGTTGGAACAGATTTGAACCTGTCAGCGATCGCTAGTGCTCAAACATATACATAAATCTTCTGCAAATGCTCATGGAACCACAAGCTACTTGTCTGTACAGAAACAAGCAAGTCTACGTGTTATAGCTGAGCTATACATGGAACGCTGGCCCTCCAAAGTACGTCAGTTGAAATTATGACCATAAGTTCCAAGTATAGTTTGTTTTCACTTCGTTTTTAATTGTACGTAACTATTTTAATATCAATGCTGCGTAGGGAACTTCCACATTTTATGTCACTTGGGAGCCAGTTATATGGTACCAAATCAATAAATTTAGGAGTTGTTTTCATCCTAAGTAGTTAATAGCGCCAAGAGATTGCCCTATTTAACCCTTCGTGGAATACTAGTTGGTTGTAAATTAAAGGCCTAAAGTACGAGTAGTTGTGCTTCTTGGGGTCACCGTCTACTTAGTTAAACTCGTTTCATGAAAGGTCACCATGACGAAAAAGTGTTTATGGAGGTCTGCTAAACAGTACATACTAACAGTGTCGCTACTAGCTTACATCAACTAAAGTTTGCAGTGATAGAAATCTTAAATTCGAAACTATATATCAAAGTTTTTGCGAGGAGAATCTCTGATACCTCTTTATAAATTTTGTATTAAATGCTGCGTATATGCTCTTCTTTAAAATTTATTATTGATTCACTTGATTTTATTACTATTTGTCAAGTAATCTTTTTTAGTCAGAGTAAAAGACAAAAACTCTCCTGTGCTTAGATAAATTTTCTATCATTTGAAATTATCCAAAAAAAAGTCTCTATAGTTTAAATTTTTCCGAAAAAAACCTCCTAAAATTAACTTTAGTTAAAAAAAATAACGAAACTTTTGACATGTGAAAATTGGCCCACGTGGACTAATGAAAATTAGGTAGCCTAGACTCAACATTTACTAAGTGCCTGTTGTGTTGAGCTTTTGGAGGGTGAACTGACTAACTTCCCCGTTAGTAGATTGTTAATTCCTAGGCGCAATTATCTTCATCTCCTCTTTATGTCTATATCTTCAACTACTTCTTTTCTCCTCTCTTCAACTATTGGTGCTTTTTTTTTGGATTCGAGGAAACTTTGTAGGCGGGCCAAGCAGGCAGACCTCTCCGAGAGCCCAACTGGTGCACCACTCCACAGGCAGACCAAGCTGGCGCACTTCATCATCGAGGGCCCAACTAGTTCTCTACCTACAAGTAAAACCCCGGCTGTCCCAGGCTCTTGCAAAAGGGTCTAACATAAAATTGAACCTGAGACCTAACCAAAGCCAAGCTCCGCTTTCAACCATCGAGCCACACCCCTTGAGGGCGACTATTGGTGCTTCTCAACTCTATTTCACTAATTATATAGTTGGGTCTACTACTTTTATCTATTGCTTCAGGTATACATCTCTAAATCACTATTATCAAATGTTAGGTTTTTAAGATTTCATCTGAACATCTTAGCCCTTTAGGATTCCTGTGATTTGTTTCTTAAACATCTTGTTTTATTAGTATGGTTCTTTTCATCTTGAATAAGAAGTATCAAAAAGCCCATGTTTATATTAATTCCAAATATTTTGCTTTTATCTGAAGATTCCTTCTTCCTAAAACTCAGTGCTTTATGTAGCTTTGTTTTAAGTCTTGGTTGGTTCTTGGATATATTACCAACTTTTCTCTCTTGGGTGTGTCGTTTTTTTGTATGTTAACTTGTGTTTGGTGATTTGTTTGATAAGAAAAAGGAATTATTTTGGTAGAACTACCAAAATTATTAGTTTTTCTTACCATAAAGTCCTTTTTGTTGTTGTAATTACCTTATGAATGTCAAATTTTAACGCTTTCATTAATATACATTTTTCAACTGTAGCTTAAAGGTTGGACTTTTTAAATCTTAGATCTTCTTATTATATGAACTTGTTATCTTTGTTCTTTCCTTACTCGTACTATAGTCTCTTATTGCCTTCTTTAGGTCAATTTGTTATATACAAGCTTAAATTAATTACGCAACATAGACTTACTTAGACTAGGACTTAAATTTTCTTCATGCATTTATGAACATGTTTGTGTGCTATTGAATTAGACTTCCTTTTAATTTGAAGTTGATCAAAAGAGGCATTACTTTTAGCTTGTTGAGTCATTGTTGCTTAATTTAAACACCTTCGTGTTTTTTACTTTCTTTATTTGTTATTCTTGTGATTTCCTTCATTATTACTATTGTTGTCTTTGCTCTTTTAAATTTGTTGCTTGCCTTATACTTATTTGTCTTCATTTTTGGTATTAAATTCTTTGCATGATCTTTGTGTTTAATTTTTGTTCAAAGTTGCAATGATAAATAAGTTGAAATATTACAGGCATTTTGGTTTCAATAGAGCATATAAATTTCAAATGACACTCCTCACATATAGTATTTGTTAGTTTATGCCCTTGCAGTCAATTTTGGTTGTACTTTTAATTATATAAAATTTGTTTTATTCAATAAAAGGCATTCTTTATCTTTGTGCATTTTAATTATCTAATTATTAATCATAAAGATAAAATCCCTAGAATAATTGTTAGGCAATTAGAAATTATAATGTGATTATAATTATGAGATTCAAATTGTATTTTGTATTATTCCTAAAATGTTCCTAGTCATAGTTTCATCAAGATGGGGTATTGATGAAATGGTTAGATTAGCACATATTTGTTTCTTTCTTATGAAGAAAGTAATAGATCTCATAGATTAAAGTATGGAGATACTTAAACAAACATGTGGGTGCTTATTAGAGAATAAGTTCACTGAACAGACCCACTTATGAGAATCCCGAATGGAACATTACTTGTGTGTCTATGGATTATCTCATTATGATAGTTGTATAATTGATCCTTAGACTTGAGATTACCAAAGCTATCTCATGTAGGAATTACTATGCTTTGATGCTACTTATGTTCTATTCTTTGAATAGTTCAATTCGGTAGTTATTGGATATAGTATGAACTACGTAGAGATAGTTGAGTAAATCAATAAAGAATTCGTCATCCTAAAGTAATTAGGAAGAATGTTCTGCTGTTCTTGATTAGTAATAATTTTGGGAATCTCTGGCCAGACTAAATTGAAATTTGGAAAAGTTGTTTTCAAATATCAATTATAAATCATTTACTAATTAGCAGGAACAAATATGATTGGATTATCTAGAGTAGACACGAATTCCATACTCTAATTCTAATCGAAACATTAGATGACGAAAGGATTAATTTATACAAGATAACCATGCATAGACAGGTTAAGTCAAACCACTTTAACATTCCTAATATTTGGGTGGTCATGACATGTTGTTAGACGTCAATCATGATTTATGATTATAAATTGTTTAATTAGGGAATTAAAGATAAATTAAAAGGAGTTTTAATTTA
>JAOTAX010000005.1:9630270-9651749 GCA_025629825.1 Erythroxylum guanchezii | reverse complement strand
ACTTTAGTTGTAATTTTAATAAAATCCAAGGATATGAAAAATAAGATTTTTCATATAAAAAGGAAAAATTAGAAAAAATTGAGGCTAGCACTTCTAACAATTTTTTCTCTCAAATTTGATTTGAGTTTTTCTCTAAAAAAGGTCTGTAAAAACCGTTAGAGGCCAGGCGATTGAACGGCTCGTGGAATTGATAGTTTCAAAGAATTGGAAATTTGTAACAAGATATCGAAAAAGGTTAGTTTAGCTTTGTCAATTTCTTGTTTTTATGTTTCAAATTAATTCTGTTAAAGTTGATTCTGTGGAAAATTTTTATATTATTTCCGTTGCGTTTAGATTTGATCTTGCGTTAATTTTCCAACAGTATTCACTAAAAATGTAACAAATTGATTTTATGGAAGAGAGTTAATTGATAGTACTTCCCCTACCGACCAGTATGATTCACTCATTTGCATGGAATACTTTTATATTTTTAATCAATGTTAGAAATGTTAATGGTGACTCTAAGCTTCAGCTATATGATTTTGGGCTAGCTCGTGTCTCATTTCGTAATGCACCTACTGTTAAATTTTGAACTGTATATGTCTTCGTGTGCAATCAAGTTTGTACTGTTCCAGCTCTTATGAGACATTATATAAAGAAATTAAATGTTGGTTAAATTGTATACATGGGTTCCTTTCATCCGCTAACTCCTTCATTGTTTAGGATTATATGGCAATTCAATAGTATTATGCCCTGAAATCTGTGGACCTTTTTCCTCCAAGGCATGTTTATACATGTTTCATTTTGAGGTTTCCCTATGAAAATGATATACTAATATGTTTTTTCTTATAGTGACCGATTATATATTCACTTTTGACTTTCTTTAAATTCTTAGATTCTCTTCTCTTATATTTTTGTCCTCGGTACACTAAATTATATATGTGGTCACGTTCTATTTCTATTATCAACCTTGTTTTATGCCATTGAAGGCTACTTAAAACTTGAAGTTCATATATACTTGCTTAAGTAATAACTTCAAAAGTTAATTGGTTAAAATATGTTGAAGAAAATATATGTAATAGAAAATGGATATTTAGTTTTCAAACTATGTAAGAAACTTCTTCAAATGACCACTTTGATGATAATATATAAAAAAAACTTTATACTTGTCATAGTTCATGTTTATGGTGTTTCTTATCTTGTGGTTTGGGTTAATGATTGATAACTAAACCAGATTGTTGATTATAGGCTGGTGATGAATGGTCTAATATGCTAATGATTTATTGTAAGGTCTTATAGCTTTGCTTCATATTCTATGCGTGCTATGGTTGATTGCAATTTTGAAATTTGATTATTCTGTCCACTTTTAAGGCTTAATTTTAGTTGTTATATTCACTTATTTTCTTAGTTACAGAAATGAAAATGATAAGTTCATTTATTAGTAAAACCAACAAGATTGAAAACCATTTGCATTATTTTGATTGTGGATTGGTAACAACTATAAGGGCTTATTGGACCAAATTTAAATAAGGAAAGTGATTATATGGATGTGCATAATTTAGGGTAAAATTTAGATATCTAATTACTTTTTAAATTAGATTTTATATTAATGGATTACTAAATTTTTCTTATATCATTTTCAAAGCAAATAAAAATATGATAACTTTGTGTGACATGGCGAAAAATTCACAAGAAGAAGTACAGATGTAACCAATGAGTTTGAGGAGATCAACAACAAAATAAAGAGTTAACAAGATGACTTATTGTTATGGGTTATCTTTATTGTAGTTGTTGGGTGTTACTAAGCAATGTAATTATATGAAATATATTTATCGTATTAATGTATGGCTTAATATTAAATATTGTTATATACAAATATTTATCGTATTAATGTATTTATATTATTTTATTTGGAATTGGTTACAAAGTACTTTTTTCCCATTTCAATTTATATAGGTATATTCTTAATTAGTTAGGAATTGTAAAAAATATGAGAGACTTGAAACATAATAATTAATTATGACTAGTAAGAAATTTTGCGAATGTTGAAAATAAAGTAAGCCTACTAAGCACTTCTAATCTCCAACCGTTAGATAAATGAACTATTGGAACAAAATTAGGCTAGATCATTCCATCAATAATATCTACAAGAAAATGCTTTTACCTATATCCTACACTATAACTCCACCATGAAGTGAAATTGTAATAACAACATCAAATAATATACTTAAGAAACCCTTCATAATCATAAACCAACATTATAAAAGCTAAAGTCTCGTAAACATTTAACTTGTCCTTCAACTAAATATCTAACTATAACTTTAAATTTTCAAGTTGATCAATGGAAACAGCAATCTAAAGAATATATATAAATCGGAATTCATCATTTGAATAAGCTTCATATATAAAAATAGCTAGTCATAATAAATATCATATAAAAAATTTGCTAGCCAAAATGAGCTCTCTATATATAAGTAGCTAGTCTCAATATGCACCATATACAAAAATAACTAAACAAAATAAAGTTAGTTTGTAGTTCTTTTCTTTTTCTTTTGTGTTGGTCCTTGTGTTGGTCCTTATGTTTGGCTACTTTGATTGTTAAAGTCACTATCATATATTCGTTTGGAACATGTTCTCGCACTGTAACCATATTGTTTGCATATTTTACATGACATCTAAAGTCCTTTATGAGTATCTTTATATAGGTTATGTTCCTCTCCTATCTACTACTCCTTTCCTTTTTCAGTCTTCTAACCTTTCTCTTATATTGGTTTACTATAAATCTTAACTAAGAACCAGAAAATTTTGGCATGTATAGGCAACTCCAAAATTTTCTTTACTACGCATCAAGTCCATATAATCTTCTAGTATTTTACCATCATCTTTGATTATAGCACAAGCATGTTGATAATAAATTCCACTTAAATCACATCTCTTGCATGTGCAAGTCTTATTGCCCAAATCAAGAACATGTGGGTCAAAATTCATATGCTCTACTTCAAATAGTATCCCGTTACTAAAGTATGACATCTAGTTACTAACAATTCGTTTAAACTTCTCCAAAGTTTTTTAAATCTTAGGATAAATGGATCCATTATGCTTCTCTATCCCCTTCTTTTGCTTGTTAAATCTCTTTCATTATTACTCTTCTAATTATCTCAAACATTGTGATAATTGCCTTATCCCTAGTCTCCTTGATGTAAAGCTTTCATAATGATTGTTTAACAATATGTCACATTTTAGCTCTACATTATAAGAGCACCTGCACCACTTACTAGTTGGTATCTTGTCTAATCAGTTATGGATCAAATTTTCAATACCTTCTAATTGTTTTATGTACCTATTCAAGGTAAAAAGAAGAATGTCTATCATACCTTCAGTAATCATATACATTGAAGTTCAAGTGCATTTAAATTAAATACTCATACACCTTTTGAATTCATGGAAGGTATATGCTTTAGCCGCATTCCAAACTATATTCTTTGTAACCTTTTGTCTTAAATTTGGCTTGAAGGTTGACATAGACATGCCTAACACAATATTTAAGTTCGATACTGCCATATCAACATTGAAGACTTATTATAAACCCTAGTACAAATAATCAACAAGGAATGCTAATGCACTTGGTGAATGTTTATAATTATAAATGAATGTTTATAAGATAAAAAGAAAACCTAATAATATAATTTTACCTTTTATCAATCAAAAATAAAAACTTAATTACGATCCTTATAATGTTCGATGTCTTTTTGTAAACATTCATGACGTCATTTCAATGAGACTTGCCCACACAATAAGAAACATGGTGTTATTTACATCCAATTTAATGGTCGATAGCAATTGCCCTCCATGCTTACCCTTCGAGTGCCAACTATCGATACATATCACAGGCCTACATCTAGCTAGCATCTAAGCATATGTATATAAAATCAAAAGTATCTTCCAGATACTTGATTATGAAAATTTAATATAACTAATCCATAGCTCGTCAAATTCTCAAATTGCTCTCCCTCTTTACCTACCAAATACTCTAATGCAAAGTTCTTCACCTTATATGCCTTCTTGTATATAAATTTTAATATTAAAGTTCTTTAAAAGTGCACCCTTAAGCCCTGTAATATCCCACGTACGACAATATGTACAATATGGAAGGTGTTTCTTTGTAATCCAAAGCTCCTTACATTTTCTGTTTTTGTATTCGCTACTACTCTCATGGTTGGATTGAAATATTTTAATTTGAAATGCAGTCATATGTTGTGTTAGAGGAGCATATATCCTTCTCCCATAACCCTCCCTTTTTACATGCAACAGTTACTCTAAATTTCTCATTCCTAAGATGCACATAATCAAAACTCTTCTCAAAAGTATGTCAAACTAGAACTTATCTAAAGGCATTTGCTGAATCAAATAATATTTAAAAAAAACTTTGGATCAATTAGCCTTAGGATATCAATATGTACATTAAAACTGTGAGCTTAAGCCTTATTCTGCCTTCTTCATCTGAACTAACATCCATACTCCAAAGCTCACTAGATTTTTCATATGTTGAATCTGTATGTATATCTGATATATTATTTGTTGGGACATCTTCTACACATCTATCATAGCTTCTTCACCATCTAACTCATCAAATATATCATTAGAATCTTCAAATTCATGAATCTTTTCCTTCCTCACCCTCATATATTAGATCATCAAATTCACTAGCCTCACCATCAGTTGCGTCAGGTTGTTTATCCTCCTTAGAAGTACATGGATCACTCTCTACAACTTCACAATCAACTTATTCATCCTCTTCTAAACATCCTTTGTGATGTTTTAACAAGGGATGCACAATATATGGGGTTTTTTTTTCTAAAATTTACCTTAGTACATGGAGTGTTTTTGTCTTTTATTCTTTTAAATATATAATTAGTAGATAATTATATATACAATCAAAAGAAAAATGATTAATAAAAATGTGTTTAGTTTATATTATTAAATGAATCTAGTTCACATACAGTTTTCATGTGTATCTTTTTATGTATTAATATATCAATCTTATGTTTTTAAGTAATGGTTCAATTGATTCATGAGAATTATTTAGGGGTTTTCAAGCATCAAAAGCTTTATTTCGAAATTATTCGAGAATTCTTCAAATATTTATAAATTGATATTTATATTTGCTTTACATGAGAAGCTATAAGGTTGAACATTCTTTAGTTTTAAGTTTTACGTAGTTGGTTTAACTGAAAGATAATGAGTATAGATTCTCCCATCTCTCTCTCTCTCTCTCTTGTATAAATGTAACCCAGACTCACTATTTTCTAGTTACTGGAAACTATGACCGACTTTTTAGTGATTGAAATTTGAAGATCACATAATTTCAACATTTATAAGGTTTGGATAATAAGCTGAACATTTCACTGTGACCAATTCATTTCCTTGAGAAGTGTTGACGAATGAAAGCGTGAGTTTTTTCATACCATTTAACCTTTACTTCCTCTTAAAATATGTTTTAGATATACGTAAATCATACTTTGTTAAATTGAAAACAAATAAAGAAAAATAATGTTTGTAAATTTTAAAACGGTAGAGACCAAACTTAAAAAGGAATCTTAATTGAGAGACAACATGTGTACATTCTTTTATTGGAAATTAGTTGAATTCAAAATTACGCGTCAGACTTAGGAACATTCACTTGTCTACTAAACCGTGTCTTTCTTTTTCTCACTTCATCAACTTTTCTAATCATGCTATTTTTACTTATGAAAAGATGGTGAATGTAAGTAAAATTGGAACTGCATATCACTGCAAGAAAATAACACATTATCAATGAAAAATTACTATTAAGATATAGGTGATTATATCTTATTATTTAATTTTGGACATTATTTAATAATTAGACCTAGTTATATTTATGTGGGACTCTTTTAAAATAGGATTTAATGAATAACTTATTTTGGAGATAATGACTATTCAAGGTAGCATATTTTTTTGGAGGTATGACTTGATAATTGCAGCTGGATTATTAGTGTGATTAAACAACAATTTTTGTTTGACTTGGATTAAGACCCAATTTTGAAAAAGATTTGGGTGTGCTGAATGGAAGTACTCTACTAAAAAAAGACTTCTTAGTAAAAAGGTTATCTAGCTTAAGTAGTGTCTAAGGTGGTCTTCCATGGTGGCTCTCTTTTGATTATTGTTGAAAAATACATCATTGAAATAAGTGGAGATGATTGTCGTATAGGGTGGGTGTTGATTGGAGTTATGTGTGCGACCTTGCTTATAGTCTCCATATGTGCGCTACTTTGTGATTATCTTGGATGGGTGTTGATTGGAGTTGTCTTGGTTGGGTGACCTTGTTTGGACTCCGTGTGCGTGACTTGGTCCTTACCTACTTGTATTTGTGGATTACGTTGGTATGGATTATAGAACATTGAAAGGAAGCTGCAGATTAGGCATGGGTGACTTCTGGTGTGTGTGACATCTTTGTTGCATCGTTCTTGGTTTGTAACATAATCTTTGTGATTATTGATGCTGTGTTAGGTGCGGGTCTCATCTTGATTGTTCAGTTGTGCTTCACTGCTGTATGTGTTTTGGTTGTCCTTTGTCTATGGTGATGGATTATTATTTTTGTAGTAAACGTGTGTGAGTAGCTGGCTTCCTATTTTGAGCTTTTCATATAACCCAAATCTATTTCCTTTAAGGGTGGTCTTGGGTAATTTTATGGCTGTCGTTTTTAGTGTTGATGTGCGAAAATTCCAGAAGTTTTCGTGACTTTATAGTTTCTATCTTTGTTGTTGGTTTAAAGTAAAAAAATTCAACAGTTGTAGTGGTTGTTGCAGCCCTTTGTGTATGACGTTTTAGTGAAGAAACGTTTATTGATTTGAGACGTTTTGTGGCTATTGTGCGTGGAATTTTCAGTGACGATATTGAAGCCTCACAATAGATCTTTCGTTAGACAACTTCTCGTTCTTTTGTTGATGAAACGGCATATTTAGGAGAGTTGCTTTTTATTTCAAGTGTTTTTGTTTATGTTGAATTTTGTTTAATCACTTGAGTTGTTTATTTTGTTTCGTTATTATTAAACATTGTTTGAGAAAATCTTTTGTTGAGGTTAGTACGAGGTGGTCGTACTATTAGGCATGAAATAATTTCATAGGTAATGAGAACAAGGGATAGTATCAAGGGTTGAGTAGCGTCGAATCAGTAAAGCCTTGTATAAAACTATTGTCGTTAGTAAAAGTATTAAGCTGGGTGAGAGTCTTGCAGACGTAGGCAAGGTACAATGAACTGCGTTAACAAATATTGGTATTGATTTATATTTGTGCATTTAATTTTTCTAGAAGTTTTCGTGACTTTGTAATTGTTGTCTTTGTTGTTGGTTTGGTACAAAAAACTTCAGCAGTTGTAATGGTTGTTACAACCCTTTGTGTATGACGTTTCGGTGAAGAAACGTTTATTGATTTGAGATGTTTTGTGGCTATTATGCGTGGAATTTTCAATGACAATATTGAAGCCTCATAACAGAAACGTTTATTGATTTGAGATGTTTTGTGGCTATTATGCGTGGAATTTTCAGTGACGATATTGAAGCCTCATAACAGATCTTTCGATGGATAACTTCTCGTTCTATCATTGGTGAAACGACATATTTAGGAGAGTTGCTTTTTATCTCAAGTGTTTTCATTTATGTTGAATTTTGTTTAATCACTTGAGTTATTTATTTTGTTTCGTTATTATTAAACATTGTTTAAGAAAATCCTCTAGTGAGGTTAGTATGAGGTGGTCGTGCTATTGGGTATGAAATAATTTTACAGGTAGTGAGAATAAGGAATAATGTAAAGGGTTGAGTGGTATCAACTCAGTAAAGCCTTGTATAAAACTAATGTCGTTAGTGAAAGTATTAAGCTGGATGAGGGCCTCATAGACGTATGCAAGGTATGCCAAACTGTGTTAACAAATATCAGTATTGATTTATATTTATGAATTTAATTTTTCCAGAAGTTTTCGTGACTTTGTAATTATTGTGTTTGTTATTGGTTTGGTGTAAAAAAACTTCAGCAGTTGTAATGGTTGTTGCAACCCTTTGTATATGACGTTTCAGTGAAGAAACGTTTATTGATTTGAGACGTTTTGTGGCTATTGTGCATGGAATTTTCAGTGACGATATTGAAGCCTCATAACAGATCTTTCGATGGACAACGTCTCTTTCTTTCATTGATGAAACAACATATTTAGGAGAGTTGCTTTTTATCTTAAGTGTTTTCGTTTATGTTGAATTTTGTTTAATCACTTGAGTTGTTTATTTTGGTTCGTTATTATTAAACATTGTTTAAAAAAAACCTCTAATGAGGATAGTACAAGGTGGTGAGGACAAAGGAAAAGGGAAATCATTTACAAGCACTCAGAGTGAAAATGAATCCGAAAGTGAATACAGTAGCGAAGAAGAAATTGTAAATAGTGTTGCGTTGGTTGCTTTGTACAACAAAAGTCTAGTTGCTTGCTTAACAATAACCAAGAAGGAAGTAACCGATGATGAAAACCTGAGCATATCCGAAAATTTTGAGAAAAACCCAGACGAATTAGCTTAAAGCTTAATCTCATATTATGACAGTGATGACAGTATTTCAGATGATAAAAAGGAAGATATTTATGTAGCTTATGAGTTAATGTATGTTAAATGGGTGCAAACATGTAAGAAAAATGAGAAGTTAAAAGAAGAAAAATTTACCATGAAGAACACCATTCAAGATCTTGAGAAGAAGTTGTTATCTACAATAGATGAGCTTAATAAAACAAAGTTGAAACTAGTCAGTACAGAAAAGGGAATAAGAATGTTAAATTGAGGTATCGAAAAGCTAGAAAAGTTGTTAGAAATTAGTAAAACTAAAAGAGACCTTCAAGGCATTGGTTATAGAGGTGAATATTCCAAGTCGAATGATGAGAAAATTGGTGCAACCAAATCTGTCCAAGGAGAAATCTCAAAGAAAAATCGGAGGTTCATACCTACATGTTACTTTTATGGATTAATTGGGCATATGAGACCAAAATATTACAAGTTGTTACAAATGATGTTTCATATAGGTCAAAACTGAAAATCTAGACATCTCTATTAAATTTCCAGCAACAACTCACATTACTGAAGCACTCTTGGGTTAGAAAGGGTACAAGCACAAAGACGTAGTAAAGGAAAAATAAGAAATTATCCAGATTCATAGTTAGTTGCTGCTTTTGAAGAAATTGTTTACACTGAGGATAAGTTAGATACTTCAGATGAAGAAATCAATCAGACAGTTGATGACCGAGATAATGTGTTGAGGAATAAGCTCAGGTTTGAATTTCTTCGAAGGGCAAATGGACTGTGTGCTTTACATTTTTGAAGTATAGTTTGATTTATTTATTAAAAAATCAAAAACAAAAAAAGAGATTCTAAGAAGTTATCGTTTAGGCTTTCTAAGTTTTTATTTATGGGCTTTTTAAGGTTTAATAGATTGATTTGTATATGAGGCTATGCTTGATGATGGGGTTTATGAATTTGATCAGTCTTATGAAGATGGAATTGAAGTGAGCAATGATATGTTGGCATATGTGTTAATTGGTAGTAAATTGTCATCTTGACTTTTTGCCATTACACTACATGCTTATGATTCTTTTGTTGCACCTACTATTGATTTTTATGCTTCTTTATTCGCTAAAATTGATCGCATTGAAGACATTCTTTGTTTTGGTTTTGTTTTGTTCCAAGGGGGAGACATCATATTGTTTTTGGTTACTATTCAATTCAACGGAAGATTTTAAGGTATCTCCGTGACTATTAGTCTTGCTTTTTAGCATCTTGTCGTCCCAAGAGGGAGAAATTTGGATGATTGTTCATTATTGTTTCTTTAGATGTTTCTTGAACTTGAAGAATTTGATGGAGGTTCTTTGGAACTTGATGTTGGATTAAGGACAGTTCTTTTCTCATATGGTTGTATGTCCTATTATTTTATTTATGGGGAGTTTCAAATATGTGATAAATAATGCCAAAAGAGGAAGATTGTTAAGATATAGGTGATTATATCTTATTATTTAATTTTGGACATTATTTGATAACTGGACCTAGTTATGTTTATGTTAAACTCTTTCAAGATATGATTTAATGAATAACTTATTTTGGGGATAATGACTATCCAAGGTGGCATTTTTTTTGGAGTATGACTTGATAATTGCAGCTGGATTATTGGTGTGATTAAACAAAAATTCTTGTTTGACTTGGATTAAGACCCAATCTTGAAAAGATTTGGATGTGTTGAATGAAGTACTCTGCTAAGAAAAGACTTCTTGGTGAAGAGGTTATCCAGCTTACGTATATGTCTAAGGTGATCTTCCATGGTGGTTTCCTTTTGATTATTGTTGAAAAATGCATCATTGAAATGAGGCGAGATGATTACCGTATAGGTTGGGTGTTGACTGGAGTTTTGTGCGTGACCTTGCTTCTAGACTTCATATGTGTGCTACCTTGTGATTGTCTTGGTTGGGTGTTGATTGGAGTTGTGTGAGTGACCCCAAGTCTGGACTCCGTGTGCGTGACTTGGTTCTTGCCTAGTTGTATGTATGGATTACGTTGGTATGGTTTATAGCACATCGAAAGGAAGTTGCAGATTGGCCATGGGTGACTTCTGGCGTTCGTGACTTCTTTGTTGCATCGTTCTTGGTTGGTAACATAATCTTTGTGACTATTGATGTTGTATTGGGCGTGGGTCTCTTCTTGATTATGCAATTGTTGTGCTTCACTGCTGTATGTATTTTGGTTGTCCCTTGTCTATGGTGATGGATTATTATTTTTGCGGTAAACATACGTGAGTAGCTGGCTTCCCATTTTGAGCTTTTCATATAACTCAAGTCTGTTTCCTTTGAGGATGGTCTTGGGTAATTTTGTGACTGTTTCGTGACTTTGTAGCTGCTATCTTTGTTGTTAGTTTGGTGCAAAAAACTTCAGCAGTTGTAGCCCTTTGTGTATGACGCTTCGGTGAAGAAACATTTATTGATTTGAGATGTTTTGTGGCTATTATGCGTGGAATTTTCAATGACGATATTGAAGCCTCACAACAGATCTTTCGATGGACAACTTCTCGTTCTTTCATTGATGAAGTGACATATTTAGGGGAGTTGCTTTTTATCTCAAGTGTTTTTGTTTACATTGAATTTTGTTTAATTACTTGAGTTGTTTATTTTTTTCGTTATTATTAAACATAGTTTGAGAAAATCCTCTGTTGAGGTTAGTACAAGATGGTCATACTATTGGGTGTGAAATATTTTCATAGGTAGTGAGGACAAGGGATAGTGTCAAGGGTTGAGTAGTGTTGACACAGTAAAGTATTGTATAAAACTATTGTCTTTAGTGAAAGTATTAAGTTGGGTGAGGGCCCTACAAACTAGGCAAGGTGTGTCGAACTACGTTAACAAATATTAATGTTGATTTATATTTGTGTGTTTAATTTTTCTGGTTTTTGATTGTGCCAGAAACGACTGCGGCAAAATCTGAAAGTTTGCGAAACCTTTACTACCCCTTTGGTTTTTTCAATTACTGACGGAAAAATTTCATAATAAATTAGCAACAAAATTTGATTTTCCATCCGTAAATTTGTCGAAAAAATGGTTTTTTGTGACTGTCAAAATTTTCGTCAGTAATGGAGGGAAATTATTTCCAAGATTTTCCCGATAAAACATAGCGATGAAATAGTAAATTTCGTCGTTGTTGGTAAATGTAATTATTAGATGCAAATGAGTTTTTAAGATAAAAACTTACATGGATGGCAATACGTATCCATGTAAAGCAAAGTTCGTGGCTAAAGGCTACAAATAAAAACAGGAAGTTAATTTTGATGAAACCTTTTCACCAGTAGCTATGCTGAAATCTATAAGGATCTTATTGGCTATAGCCACATATTATGATTATGAAATCTAGAAAATGGATGCCAAAATAACATTTCTCAATGGAAATTTACTAGAGGATGTTTATATGACATAACCTAAGGGTTTGTAATCCAGGAGATTTCCTAATCAAATATGTAAGTTGCAAAAGTCTATTTATAGATTTAAGCAAGCATCACAAAGTTGAAACATCTGTTTTGATGAGATAGTCAAAGATTTTAACTTTATAAAAAAATATGGATGAACCATGTGCCTATAAGAAAGTTAGTGGGAATGCAGTCATCTTTCTATTACTATATATGGATAAAATATTGCAAGGAAATTGCAAATCAATGTTTCAATTTGTAAAGATTTGTTATCTAAGAACTTCTCGATAAAGGATATGGGAGAAAGGAGTAAAGATCTATAGAGATAGATCAAAGAGGTTGATTGGCTTATCTTAATCCACAAATATAGATAAACTATTAAAGAAATTTAGTATGGAGAATTCCAAAAGGAGGTTTTTACCCATGTCCTATGGGATCTCTCTCCCACAAAGTAAGTGTCCTAAGACACAAGAAGAGAGAAATAAAATATATTGTGCTTTATATGTTTCTGCATCTAGATCAATCATATATGTGATGTCATGTACTAGACGAGATGTCTCTTTTTTTAAGCATAATAAGCAGGTTTCAAGCTAATCTTAGTGATGGTTATTAGAAGACTGTAAAAAATATCTCAAAGTACTTAAAAAGGACTAAAGATGTTTTCTTGGTCTATGGAGGAGCTGAACTAAGAGTTCAACGATATTTAAATGCTAGTTTTCAATCAAATTAAGATGATAGTAGATCACTATTAAGGTACATCTTTACTATAAATGGTGGTTCGATAAATTGAAAAAGTTTTAAACAACCAACCATTATAGATTCTACAACTGAAGCAGAGTACATTTTAATGTCAGAGGTGACAAAGGAAGCAATTTGGATCAAAATGTTCATCACTGAACTTAGAATAGTTCCTAGCATTGCTAAGTCTATAGTATGTACTGTGACAACAATGGCGTCACTGCACAAGCAAAAGAACTAAGGTCTCATTAATAGTCCAAATATGTAGTCAGAAAGTTTCACTTGATTAGAGAGATAGTGGAGCAAAAAGAAATAACATTAGAACAAGCTTCCACTAAAGAAAATCTTGCAGATCCTCTCACTAAGTCATTGTCTCAAAGATACATGATCAACGTATGGATTAATATGGTATTAGATACGTAGGCAATTAACTTTAGTGCAAGTGGAAGATTGTCAGTTTATGCCCTTGTAGCTAATCAATTTATTGCAATTTTATGTATGACATTGTTATTTTAATTAATAAAAGCATTCTTTATCTTTATATACTATGTTAATTATATTTGATATTTTAATATTAAAGGTAAAAAGCATGTAACAATTATTTGTAACTGAAATTATAATGAGATCATAATTATCATATTCAATTTATTTATGTATTATTCCTAAATTATTCCTAGTTATAGTTTCATCAAGACAAGATATTGATAAAACGTTAAAACTAGCACATGTTATTTTTCTTTTTTATGAAGATAATAATTGATCCCATAAAAATCTAAAGTATGGAGATCATTAAACAAACATGTGACCTTATTAGAGAATAAGTTCATTAAATTGACTCTATTATGATAATCCTAAATGGAATTTTACTTATGTGTCTGTGGATTTTTTCATTATGATAGTTGTATAATTGATCCTTATACTTCATATTACCGAGGTATCTTATGTAAGAATTGTTGTATTTTGATGCTACTTATGACATGTCCATACAAAGATAGTTGGGTAAGTTCATAAAGGATTTGTTACTCTAAAGCAATCAAAGAGAATGTTATACTAATTTTAGTTACTATTGGTTTAAGGAATTCTCTGGCCAGAGTGAATTGACATTTGAAGAGATATTTTAAAATATCAATTATAAATTAATTACTAATTAACAAAAACGAAAATATATGCACATATTAAGTCAAACTACTTTGACATTCCTAATATTTGGGCGATCATGACATGTTATTGGACATCAATCTTAATCTATGATTATAAATTGCTTAATAGGAGAATTAAAGATAAATTAAAAGAAGTTTTAGTTTGTTTGATTTTAGTTATGAATTAGAATTAGAATTTATATTCATTTCCATTATATTAGAAACCTAATGAATCACAAATAAAGAGCAGTTTAAAGAAAAAAAATCAATATAGACTTAATTGTAAAGTTTGAGAAACTTTAGGGATCAAATATGAGATATTTGATTTTATTAAAATTAAATTAAATTACAATTACAATTAGTGTTTGACTTTAATTATAATTAAAATATATAACTTTAAATAAAATTAAAACTTAATGCTTTTTCTATTTATAGGAACAAGCGTAAGAGAGCTAGCACTTTTGTTGATTTCTTCTCAAAAGAGTTGTGTGTTTTTTACTGCTTTGTGGATACTATTAGAGATTAGGTGCTTGAACAACTTATGGTTGACACTTCAAAAAGGTTTCGAAAAGATTTCAGCAAAAAATTCGAATCAAGTACAATTTCATATTTTATTATTCGTATTTTTTAAGTTATTCAATTATTATGATTCGATTGAAATCGTAAAAATTTTATATTCTTGCTGCGTCCATGATTTGATCATTGTTGGTTTTCTAACAGTAGCTTGATTAAATAAGTTTCAGATTGATTGAGTTTAAGTTAAAGGATTTTCAAGTCAAAATATCAAAATGACATTAAAACAAATTAAAATTATGTCGTTTTAGTTACAGTCTAAACTTGACCGAACTTCTAGTTAGATTTAAACTACATGCAAGAGGTCGGTTCAAACTATCCTAAAGTTGTGCCCAACCAACCCATTGAGAAGCCCATGTGACATACAGACATCGGCATGGTTACAAGTTGCTAAGAAAAATTAGTTTACATTATTTTAAGGGCCGCTTAGTATTACCTATGTTTTCTTGTTAAGTCAATATAATTATATTTTGTTATTGATAGTAATTAGATATTAGATAAAAATTTAAAATAGATAAATTTTATGAATTAATTATGTAGATATTTTTATTTTAATCTCTTATACGATAAATATTAAAAAATTTACTTATATTAAATAAATAATTTAATAAATAAATATTTTAAATAAATTATTTATTTATAGATTAATATTTTAATATATACTTTAATTATTAAAATAATTTTGTTTGAAATTTATGAACTTTAAGATATTCTAAATTTAAATTATGTTTATAAAATAATTATTAAATGTAAAATTTAAAATAATTAGAAATTTTAAAATAAATTAATTTATAGTAATTATAATTCTTATTAGTAATTAATGTTGAATAATAAGTAATTTATATTTAGTTATAATAAATCAGACTATTAAAAATAAAACTAAAATCCAATTTTTTTAATTTTCGTAAATTGCATAAATAAATTTTTTACAGAAATTTTCAGGCCCGACGTTGGTTTATGTTTGGACAAAGAAGTCATAATCAGTTCAATTATCTTATTCCAACATCAAGTGCCTAGTTTTCCAAGGAAGCGACTGTTATATACAAGACAACAAAGGGAGTTATCATTCATCCATCTTGGCAGGTTCTCTACGTCTCAGTTTTAGTTTTATGCCAATCAATGAGGTGTTTCTCTCAGCTTTCAAATTTAGCACCTACTAAATTTTCCAAGTTTGGTTTGCCACGGATCTGTGATTAATTATATGCTACCTAGGATTGTCCTATCTTAGTTATATCGAAAAAGCAAGCAAAGATTCAAGAAATATGAGTTCGTACATACATATATAGCATGGATTTTGATACAATATGATTAAAACTCTCTTATCCCTTGCATTGAAATTGGGCTTCATGTATTTGGTAAGACGTCATATACATGTAGGTTAAGAACTTAACCAAACTCGAAATCCCTCTTGGTCTTTTTTTTAAGTAGTAGTGTTTTGAATCCTAAGAGATAGAATGACAATCATTCACACATTCTCGACCTTTGGCAACTTGAAACTTTTTCATTAATTAGGCACGAAACAAAAGTTGGTTAACTATATAATCTTGACGTCAATAACTACAAAACGGTGAGGAAGTATACACACACATATCTGTTTTGAGACAGTTTAAGCATCTTTGATAATTGAAAAAGAAAAACTAATTTAAAAATATTAGCTAATTATTGATAAGGCAATTTTGTTTCACTAATCTTTGTTATGTTAATAATATTTCGATTAATTTGTACATACTTCTAATTTATTGCTAAAAGTTTAAGGATCTCTTGTTATGGTATGCAGCTTTAATGCCAAATTTTGGATTTATGATAGCCAATCAAATATCAGCAAATAATCATAGGCGAATGGAATCTCAGTATAATAATAGCCATTATTAAATCAGAGACAGGAGCCATTTCCACTCATGAAGGACAGGTGGGTAATTGACTGCTAAGACTAGTACACGGATATGTATCGTCGTACTCACACTCAATTATTGAGTAATGGATGGATCTAGCAAGAGAGACACTGTTTTTAACGTCTACCCAATAAACGTCACCACAAACGTCACCTCCAATACACTCATATCCATACATAATCCATTACGAGTGTGACTAACATCTGCTCACCTTTCGCTGTAATTACCCGGAGTTCCCATAATTGATCACCACCAACATGCTGAAACCCCACATTCTTCTCGTTGCCTATCCTGCACAAGGACATATCAACCCTGCCCTCCAATTCTCCAAACGTTTAATACGCATTGGAGCTTCTGTCACTCTTGCCACCTCTGTTTTTGCTCAGCGTCGCTTCGGCAAAACTTCGTTCCCAGATGGTTTGTCTCTCGCCTTCTACTCGGATGGTTACGATGACGGATACATTAATGGCACTGATCCAGATAAATACAGGTCTGAGACCAAGCGCCGAGGCTTGCAGGCACTAAATGATATAATCATTGGTAGTGCCAAAGAAGGAAAGCCTGTCACTTGCCTTGTGTACACGTTGCTTCTTACCTGGGCTTCAGAGGTGGCGCGTACTCATCACCTCCCGTCATTCGTACTTTGGATTCAGCCTGCCACAGTGTTAGATATATATTACTATTTTTTCAACGGTTATGCTGATTTGTTTAACAACTGCAATGACATGTCGTATGCCCTTGAATTGCCGGGGCTACGGCCGTTAATTGCTCGTGATCTTCCGTCGTTTGTGATACCTTCAAACGCGTACCCTTTTGCAATCACAGCTTTTCAAGAGCAAATAGAGATGCTTAGTGAAGAAACCAAACCGATGATTCTCGTCAATACCTTCGATGCATTGGAACCTGAAGGATTGAAAGCTGTTGAGAACTTTGATATGATTGCAATAGGGCCGCTTATCCCATCAGCGTTTTTAGACGGAGAAGACCCGTCTGATTCTTCCTTTGGAGGTGATCTCTTCCAAGGTTCAGAAGATTACATACAATGGTTGAACTCGAAACCAAACTTATCGGTAGTTTATGTCTCATTTGGAACGATAGCTATGTTATGTAAACGACAGATGGAAGAGGTTGCACGTGGCTTGTTAGATAGTGGGCATCCTTTTTTGTGGGTCATCAAAGAAGAACTAAGAGGGAAAGAAAATAAAGAGGAAGAGAAAGAAGAAGAGGATCAACTAAGTTGCAGAGAGGAATTAGAACAACAAGGGAAGATAGTGCGATGGTGCTCGCAACTGGAAGTCTTGAACCATCCTTCCGTAGGCTGTTTTGTCACTCACTGCGGCTGGAACTCAACGTTGGAGAGCATGGCTTCCGGTGTTCCAGTGGTGGCGCTTCCACAGTGGAGTGATCAAGGGACAAATGCAAAGTTGACTGAAGATGTGTGGAAGACAGGAGTGAGGGTGGTGGCTAATGAAGAGGGGATTGTTGAGGCAGGTGAGATTAAAAGGTGTTTGGATTTGGTTATGGATGGTGGTGAGATAAGTGAGGAGATGAGAAAGAATTGCAAAAAATGGAAGGATTTGGCAAGAGAAGCTGTGGTGGACGGTGGCTCTTCGGACAGGAACCTCAAGGGTTTTGTGAATAAGGAGCTTGCGAGCGCTGTTTCTGTTGTTTCCTCGTAACGACGACGCAGATGATGTCGTGTTTGCGCATTGATTTTTAATCAATAAAAATGCAAAAATATTTTTAAGCGTGACAAAAAGGCATTAAAAATAATTCCTATTGCTACGTCTTTGATATTAGGATAATTTTTTTATCAAAAATCAATTAAGTGGTCATTATTTAACCATTGTTAATAATTATGTTTATTAAATAAATAAATAATTTTTATCTTTATTATTTATAATAATAACAACTATAAAGTGATCGCCGCCAAACTTTTTCCTTCTTATAATATGTAATATATTTTAAGGTTTCACATAGAATAAAGGTTATGATAGTTTATTACTAATATACGTACGAGCTTTTCGATTGAACTTTTGACATTCAATCCGTTCTAAAAGTTCATCATTTGATGTTAATTATTTCTTAAAAAATATCGGTTATAAAATGAAATTCATATGAAAAATTATTTAAAAATATAAATTAAAGTTTCATTGCAACTTCAATAAAAGAAAATAGTATTTTTTTTAAAGGTGCTTCAAACTTAAACCAAAATGACACATATATGATATAACTACAATTATGCTTGTATGACACAACTACATTCTTCGAGTACCTTTCAAGAAAAGAAGTCATGGAAATGTATATTTTAAAAGATACAATTTTGTGGTGTTGATTCTTATATTTATTTCTCGTAAAAATGATGACTAATATCATCAAAATTAATTTTAAATACATATACATTCAAACACATTATTTGATCAATATGGGGACATTAATATGTCTACTAATATCTCTACAAACTCATCCTACATAATTAAATCTTGTTTTAACTTAGACTAATGGACTATTAGCATAAATTAGTCGATCAATAAGTCTGAATTAACTCTAAATACCTCTTATGAACTATAGATAATTGTCTCAATTTATATAACTTTTTGAATCACCTAAACACGAAATTCTTATCAAAAGTTTTGTCTAAAATATCAAATAGAGTTTGGTGGTGACAATTAAAAACACTCACATTCTTTTTTGTCAAATTCTCATATTTAATCTTAATATTAATTCCTAATTCCTTTTTATGAATTGTGTATATTTCATTTAAATTTTAAACACTTCGTGCATAATCGCAATTCAATGTTTAAATCAAAAGTTACAATTAGAATACCAAATAGTATTAAGTGATAATAATAAATTAAAATAATATATTTTTCACCTAAAATTTTCTTGCTATCATCATAATTAATTGATCCTACATTTCCTAAACTTATAATATTAATTAACAGCTTAATTAACTAATATTAAAATAATCTTAAGTATTAAATTTCTATAATTTATAGATCTCAAAATTTTAGAATCTCACAAGGATTCCTTCGGCTATGCGTATACTAATGCGTTTGGGGTCAAAATTTTTTATGGCTACTGCGAAATAGTTCAAACTGTCATCCAGTTATTTATATATGTACTAACGTGCTTATGCTGAATTCTTTGATGGCTACTGCGAAATAGTCCAACTGATGTGGTGGATGAAGGTGGTGTTATTAGCAATCAAACAAAGAAAAGACAAATGCATGTTTGGATTCGATTGCCGACCAGTATATTAAAGTGTAGCTTGTCAATGTCAAGAGAACGCTTCCAAGAAAAGGCAGATCAGCAAGCTAGGTGAGCTGAATCTGGGGCTAAATGGTAGTGTTCGACTAAGTATTGTTAAATCACAACAGATTATTAATTAGTGGGTAGAATATTCTTCTTTAGTAGTTTAAGTTTTAAAATTCTCAAAAAATTACTTTTAATTTTCAAATCTCTAAAAAAGTCTCTTATCTTAACCTTTAATTAAAATATAACGATAAATACACATAGTATAAACATCAAATATGGTTTCATTCATTAGCTAATGTATGAATAAAGGGTTGTTTAGTGTAACTTAAAATTGTATGGTTTGGTAATGTAGGAAGTTTGATTAAATATCTATTAAGATAATATAATATTAAATAACTGACCTCTCTCTACAATTTTTTACTCTGACCTCTCTCTACCTGAATTGACCAAAATACCCCTCTTCTTTTCCATTTTTTCAAGAATTCTTCCCGCTTCTGGTTTTTGCTTGACTTTTTCTTCAAAGTGACTGAGGCATCAGCCTTGATGGAAGGCCCTCCCCAGGCCTTACTCTACAGATGACTTCCCTGTTCTATCTAAAGAAGCTCTTTTTGTCAAATCTATAGGTGATAACATCGAGAAAAATGCTAGTTGAAATGCTTATGCGGACAAAGATTCTATAAATCCTAGCCCAATGGGAGCATAGTGAAACAAATTTCAAACACAGTATAATAAAGGAACACTCAAGCATTATCAAAACGTCATTAAAGATGGAGTTATAGGCCCTCCTGTAGAGTTGCTCAAGGCTGGTGCTAGGGCCAAGTCTACTGCTTTAATTGGTTTCTTTTGGTCTAAATGCCCTGCTTTTCTTGTAGTAAATGCATGGGACAAATCTAGATCGGGGAAAAAGGATTAGATAAAGTAATGTTGCAGGAGGATGCTATAATTCTATTTAAGTTTTCTGATGAAACAAACCTCAATGAGATCATTAAATAAGGACCCTGGCACATTGGTGATTAGCCTCTCTTCATCTAGAAATAGATGCCTAGTATGGAGCTTGATAGAGGTAAGATTGATGTACTTCCATTATGGGTTAATTTTCATAATTCTTTAATGGAATTTTTGACCATAGAGGGATTGAGTTTTTTGGCAAGTTCCTTGGAAAAACCAGTTTGTATGGATTCCCAAACAACCATTATAGAGAGAATTTATTATGCAAGGATATGTATTGAAATTCATAAGAGTGCTCTATTGCCTGATAGTCTTCCTATCTTAAGGCTTAGTGAATCTGGTGAATTAGAGAGGACTAAAATATCTCTCACTTACCCCTGGAAACCTAATAATTCTATCAAAAATTGGGTTCCTACTAGAAGAGTTTTTAAAACTGGTTAGCAGGAAGAACTATTAGAGCTTGAACATAGCAATACTCCCCTGGATGATACAAGAGCAGAAGAGATTATGAATAATGCTAATTTTGCTAATTCTACTAATCCACAAATCCCTTGAAATGGAGGTTATAAGTTGGGGGTAACAACTACAAAAACAAGAGCAGAAGAAGTGGCAAATGAAAAAGTGACTGAATCTTATAATCTTGAACAATTGGAACCTACTGATAGAAGCGAGAGCAGATCACCTGTCTAAGTTTCCCTGTCTTACTCTGTCTAACAGGGAAACGACGACGATTTTGCATGAAATTTTAAAAGCACGCGTGCGACATAAGACAGGGGATATCAAAGTGAAAAAGGCAAGCCGCCAGCGAAGCTGGCTTGGACAGAGCAACATCACATCAAAGCCGTGTATACATCAAAGCCGTGTATATTATAACATCAAAGCCAGCGACAGAGCAACATCACATTCCTTATTAATACTAGAAGTTGATAATTATTTGTATTATTATTATTATTATTATTATTATTATT
>JAOTAX010000005.1:9560141-9580242 GCA_025629825.1 Erythroxylum guanchezii | reverse complement strand
ATAATTATAAAATTTTGAAATAAATAAAATAACTAATTAAAAAACTTTGAAAAATGGGAGAAAGGAGAGGTCAGAGGGAGGGAGGGAAATTTCAAAAATTTTTGAAATTTTCCCATATTTTTTAAAATTTCTAATATCGGCCGGTATTTGGATTTTAAATATTTTTGCTCTTCAGGTTCATATTTTTCCTTATTTAATGATTTCAATTTTTATTCTGTTTGTAGGGATATAATTGGAAACATAAGTCATAATTAAGTTACATTTTATAAAATACAGTTACATGCCAAACACTATAATAAGAACTCACCCAACTTTCCTATTAGAATTTTTATAAGTATCCAAACATGTTAATATCTTTACTTTCCTATAGATTTATTTTCCAAAGATTCTAAATACCAACACCCCTTTGGTATTTAGATTACTTTCCTTGGGAATTTAATCTAAAAATTATACTGGCCAATTTAACCCTTCCTTCTCTCTCTACTCTACGACTTTAAAATATATAAATTTCAAATAAATTTTGATTTAATAATTAAAAATTTATAAAAATAAAATTTAGTTTATAAATAATAATTTTTAAATTATTTATTTTTAAAAATAAAATATTTTATTAATAAATATTTAAATAAACATATTTTTTAAGTTTTATTTAATTTATAATAATTATTATTAGTAATAAAATTATTTATTATTATTTTAAAAACAAAAATTCAAAATTCAAAATAATTATAAAAGTTGAAATAAGTAAAATAACTAATTAAAAAACTTTGAAAAAGGGGAGAAATGAGAGATAAGAGGGAGGGAGGGAAATTTCAAATTTTTTTTAAAATTTCTCATATTTTTTAAAATTTCCAGTATCGGCCGAAATTTAGATTTTGAATATTTTTGCTCTTTAGGTTCATATTTTTTCTTATTTAACGATTTCAATTTTTATTCGGTTTGTAGGTTGAAAACACAATCAAAATTAAGTTACATTCTATAAAATGCTGTTGCATACCAAACACTATAATAAGAACCCACCCAACTTTTCTATTAGAATTCTTATAACTATCTAAACATGTGAATATCTTTACTTTCCATATATTTATTTTTCGATGAATTATATTCTAAATTCACTTCACTTTTCCTTCAACCAAATGGGAAAAAAAGACATCGCTTTGGTGCAAAGTTTGTTGGGTCTCGGGCTAATCTTGAGTTTAGTGGCCCAAGTCTAAGTATGGCCCAATGGCCAACAAAATTAGGATTTTTAGGTCTGATCAACTCAAATTGACTTATTAACCTCGGGTGGGTTGGGTCTAGACCCATATGTCATCCGTAATTCTTATTGGAAAAGAATAAAAACCAATCATAAAGAGAAAATCTGACTTGAAGTAAAAACCTAAATAGGAAAACTGAAATGAAGCTAAATAACATAAAAGAAAAGAAAGTTAGTGTAGACCATTGTTAAAAACCAATCGTGAGATGCTATACAATGAATTCTTAGTCAATAGTCTGTATAACAGTTATAGAACGTCAAAAAGGAATGATGGAAGAAGGAGACGGCATACCGATGGTGCTGCGATGGAGACGTTGGTCATGGCGGTGGTGGGTTGCCTGCTAACTTAGAGATTTTAGGTCACTTATTTTAAAAGTCAACATTATTAAATGAGGGACTAAGAGCAATTTATTTTTATGAAAATTAAAAATTAAAACATTTTATGAATATCATTAAAGGGTTTGAACTAGTACTATAAAATAGAGTAAATTTTAAATTTTAGAATTTATCCTAAATTTTATAATATATTATTATTAATTGTGTTAAATATTATTATTATATTCTATTTTAATTTATTATTTGAAATATAGATAAGTTCCTATTAACAAACACACTTAATGAAAAAACCTTTATCTCCTCTCAACTTTATGTATTTTTAGATTTAATCTGCACATTATATATGTGTGTGTGTGTATATATATATATATATATTACTAATTTTATTAATTCTCCTCATTATCTGCTACATTTAAATTATTTTTATATATGAATTTCAAAATAAAAATATTTTTATTAAAATTTTATTTAAAGAAAACATTGATAGAGAATACATAAAGAGAAAAAAGAGTAAAACAATTATTTTTAATTAATTATTTTCAATTTATAATTCTTTGCACAAAAATGAGAATTCACCCATTTAAACTTTGGATGTAAACCTAAGTTAACCCAAAACATGTGGTTTTAATCTTATTTTTGAAGAGTTGAACAGTACGGGAATATGGTACATAAACCAAAAGATATGGTTTTAACTCCTATCCATATTAGGAATTAGTTCATTAATTGTTTTCCTACTTTGAAGCTAATATTTTTTAACTCCTATCCATATTAGGAATGGTTTATTATTTTTATTTTTTAGCACAATGTTGGTAACTCGCCTCTATATAATGAGCCAATGACCCGCGTAACAATACAAATACAGTATGTACATCAATTTGTGCTCTTTTATGAATAACTCTGCGGCAGGAAGAATAATGGAGTCCATTCAAGTCACAGCTAATCAGAAGAGGAAGTATTCGGAAGTGAACATCGAAAATACCAATGACTATGAAATTCCTCTCTATGATTTTATGAGCAAGGAACCAACAGCATTACCTTCGCAACACCCTGCCATTGTTTCTTCACCACCAACACCGCCGAATGATGTTTCTGTGGCATTAGTGCTATTTGATGAATCTTGGATGTCCTTCGACAGTTTCGCTTCCCCAAAAACTGAACAACCTAGAGGGTCTCTTCAAACATGGTCAGAGATGGACAAGAGAATTGCCGATAATTTGAAGAGAATGCGTATCTACTCCATAGAGGATTTAGCAGAAGAAAGTAAGTGTGGTGTCTCGACAAAACTGACGTTGTGTCTTAATCCATGGAAAATCACAAAGACGCTTATGGAAAGTGACCTGGGGCATTTAAGTAGGCTCTTAATTGCAACACACGTGGTTAAGAAGCACATTTTACCATTCATGCAAGATGATGATATCTGTAAAATTGAGAGTAGAGGAGGCATGACAGTAACCGTTTGGGACTCGGACACCAAGACCAGCCACCGCTTGGTATTCAAGAAGTGGTCTACTTCCAACAGTTACGTGTTCGTGGGAGGATGGATCAAACAGTTTGTGAAGAGGAGAATGTTGCGTTTGGGAGATAAAATAGGATTTTACTGGGATTCTGATAACTCGAAATTTAACTTCTCAGTTTTGGAACACAAGTTCAGTTGATCAGTAGATATTAGTCACTTAATCGTGTTAGTTAGGGTACAACTAAGTTTGATGTATAGTGTAATTGGTTTCATGGAATCATGAGTTTTCCTAGTACAGAAGCCTTAAATTTCAGTTTTATTTCTTTTATTGATCTCAGGATTATCTGACCATTTGAATCTTTACAGAAGCCTTAAATTTCAGTTTTATTTCTTTTATTGATCTGAGGATTATCTGACCATTTGAATCTTTACTGAAGCCCTTGGAATGCATTGTGAGGGTAGAGAGGCGAGTTTTGGCACCATGCTAGTAATGACTCAAACCAAGGCTTTATAACTCGCTCATCTTGACTCATTAAAGACATGGCTGCTGATGGTCATCAGTTTTGACATCAAAATAATAAAAATTAAACAACAGATTAATCTTGTATTTCGACAAACTTATTTGATATCAGGTGAAATAAGCAATTTATTAAGTGGAAACAGAATTTACAAACATCAACAAGGCAAGAAACAAAAGAATTCAAACTTATTTTCATCAACTAGGGTGACATGAACTAGAACGGGAACTAAACATTCAAAGAATTGACTTTTCAGACGTGGGCTATCTCACATTCTTCAGAACCTTCCGCGTTTGCACTCTGCCGGAAGGCCTTGAGGGAATCGCTTAAAATCACTGCAATAATTGTAAATCATGAAGTACTTTTGAACCCATCTCAGCCTTCTCCTGCTGCCTGCATCAATCTCGTTGGTTTGCCACGCAGTGTCAGAGAATGAGTTAGCCTTCGAAAACTCTGTGGCATGGAAGTTCCTGTAGTATGCGGTAAATGGTGCTTTAGTCCAGTCAGTTTTCACCAATCCACCTCTTGTAGCCCAGTCATCGGCATTCCAAAGGCTAGAGTATATCCTCATTGGTTGGCCCTTGGGAAATGGTACTCCAATTGATTCAGCATTCTTGAACACTCTAATAGGAGTATTGTCCACCAAGAAGCTGCAAACGGAATCAAAATCTCGTTATTATTAATCTTTACAATTAATGGTTAACCTGGTAATAATATGAGTTACTGCAATAATCTTCTGCTCTGCTTTGTTCTGTTCTGTTCTGTTATCTTACATAATGTGCTGGGGCTTCCAGATAATGGAGTAAGTGTGGAAGTTTCTTGTTGGGTCGAACCAGAGATAGAATTGTTGTTCCCTGTTACCCTTCCCCTGAGTGAACACATTAGTGTGCAGAATATAAGGGTCACCGCTTGTGTTACCCAAAAACTCGAAGTCAATCTCGTCGTGTGTTGGTCCTTGAGAAGACAACTGCCAACAAAAAAAAGTCCTCAATTACTTTCCAATTTTACCGTAAGGAATAAGAAATGGACCATACTAATAACAAGGCCAGTGACACGTTTATTCTAAGTTGAAAGTGACTATTTCTTTCTACGGTCAATTAGTTTTATTAAGAGATGAACAGCTCTTTTGGTGTAATATTTTGGTAACTATACGTACGTAGTAGGCAGTGACTGTGCCAGCAGAGTTGCCAGCGACGAGCTTGAGCTGCATATCGATTCTTCCAAACAGGTACTCCTTTTTGGATTGGAACCCAGACCCAGAAACTCTGTCAAGGGATAGTGAAAGAAGCTTGCCTCCACTGAAAATTTTGGCACGTTGACCACCCCATGTTAAGTCGAAATCCTGGTTAAAGTCGCCCGCTGAGGCCAGAGACACCACCACGGAGCTCACCACCAAAAGCATGCATAGCTCTTTACAAGAGAGACCCATGTTTTCTGGAACTTTAAAAGGAAGAAACAAAGGGAAAACTTGAATGTGAATGTTGTGTGTGATATGGTAGGGTTTTGGGGGGTATATATATAGATATATATGGTGAGAGAAGAGGGAAATTGGAAGAAAGTAGAGAAGGGTATGGGGGACGCGTGAGCAATAACTGGAGGAGCCAAGGAACAAAGCTGTTGCCAGCTATGTAAGCTGGTGAGGCTCTTGTTTGGATATTGGGGTTTGGTCTTGTTATTTTCTGCTTTTTCTTTCTCCTTAGGAATCATTCATTAGGTTCTACTATACAATCGCATCATCCTACTTTAATTGCATTTCATACTACATACTCATCATATTTTACTTTTTTCAAATTAAATTGAATTGGATGACGTGTTGCCATTAATTAACTAGTACATGGTTATATAATTTAAGAAAAGACGAAGATAATAGCACATAGTTTCAGTAAAAGAAATCGTAAATCTTAGTTGTCTCCAAAAAATATTTCAACGAAGATGAATCTAGAAAATATGAACAGGTTCCCTAAATTACAAGGCAAGTTAGGGTGATTTAGGGTTATGATTATGATAGAAGTGGAAAAGTTGCAGATGACAAGGCTATATAACGGTGACTACATTTTCTCTGTTCTAATAAACCAGTTTTTACTCTATTCACTAAATTACATTCACATATTTATACAGGACTTATATAAATATATGGATAAAATTAAACGGTACAAAATTGGAACATCCTAACTGACACAAATAAGCACAGATAATCTCATGTGATATAAGGGGCCTGGAGGAATAAAGGAAGCAAATTGGGACCATTCAATCCTTCTATCTGTCCATTTGCCCACTTCGAATTTGGCACATCCTACTCATTTTCTTAACTTTTGTCCTCCTTCGCTCATATGAAAAGCAGTGATCTTTTTATTTTTTTAAAAAATTAAATCTTAATTGATCTTTATTTAGATATTTACTACCACCAGATCTCTTTCTTTCTTTCTTGCCTTCCTCCCTTTTTCAAACGCACAACGTCAGTTTGCTTTTATTTTTCACTTTGGGGTTGTACAAAGGAAATCATAACGGGACCACTTAGGTTTCCTACCTAATATGGCATTGTATACTTATTTCTATGCTTCAATTTTGTTATATGCGTATGTTTTAGAACATTTTACATCAATTCAAATTTATGTTTGCTCACTTTTTTTATATATAGTAAGCTTAATTAGTTAACCACACAATTAAATCCTTTCCACAGGTAATTAACTGACAAAACAGTACGTTATAAGAACTGTTCTTATGATGTCTGCATAATCTATCATTGACAGGTTTTCTTATTTGTGGTGAGAAAAAAAAAAAGTCATTTGCCACTCAAATTTATGCCAGGTCCTAGGAATTTCAAGATTAAAACTGTAAGATAACCTACTTAATTATGGTATAGAAAGATGTTAATTCCTACCTATTCTCTAAGAAACGACTAATTATACGTTCTCTCACAAACGGTTTGATAAATTCCTTCTTATTCTGAACCACTAGTACCAATTAAACGGTTATTTTTCTTTTGACTCTTTGGATCTTATATAGGGAGACCTAAGCAAGTCTTCTAAGAACAGTGTTGCTAAGTCTTTCGTTTTTTACATGGTTGTTATTTAAAATGAGTATGTCACTTTTAAGTATGTATCAAATTGTGCGAACAGTTTTATACATGAATATCCTATTAAATTCATTTATACTTAGTGCACAAATGATACGTGAATTACTTTACAATTTAAAGAAATACTTCTCTTATCTTGAAGTTCACATTCTTCCTTTTGTTTAGTACCTTTTAATTACCTACAACTTTTGTAAGAGTGAATGAGCCATATGAAACTATTTCTCTCAAACTAACTGTTAGAAACAAGAACTAGCTATTATCAACAACTAATTTTTGTGTATTAGTTTACCACTGTTACACATTACTCGACTAATGTACTAACATTGATCAGTTATTACGACACATTAGTTGACCATACTAATATATCAACTGATGTTGTTACAAACACTCAAACATAAGTTTTGATAACTTTAATTTATATTAGTTGATCACTAACTTATATATGTTGACCAATATACCTAAAATCATGATTCTAGCATTTTCAAATGCTCAAACTTAATTTTGTCGATGTAAAATTTACTTAAATGCTTCTCCAAATGTTCCCTAAAGTATGTTTTAAGGATCAAAAGGGTTTTCTTTAAAATCAAAAGTTTAATTCCTCTTAATGATTGAAAAGACTCATGTAATGAGTTAAAATAATAATGTGTTTATGTATGATGAGCCTCTAAAATATCAAAGTGATAAAGTAAGAAGTATAATACACATTATACATTCATTTATAATCTTCTTGTATCTTATTCTTTCTTGATCTTGATTTTGTTCTTCACTTAAATGAGTTAAAACCCAACATGTTTCCTATTGTCTTCATGAGATAGATCTTGATTTGCATATGATCATTATCGCTTTAAAAAAAAACTCATTAGTAGTGCTTACATTCTGTTATCGTCAAAGCATGAATTATAACTACCACTGATTCAACAATAATATTTTAGTTTAATTCAACAAATCAATCCACCATTATTTAAATTTGCTAGTTTTTAATAAATATTTTAGATCAAACTAAGATATTATTAATTACATGCTAAATTAAATGAAATCTAGCTTGTTCAATATCTAAATTAAATAATACTTCTTAAATTGAACATAACTTTCATATTTAAACATCTGTTGAAATGATTTAACATGCTATAAAAATTTTAGGAAATATTCTAAAACCTTTGTATTTTGAATTTTCTGAAATCAAACTAAAAAACACACCTATGATACATATGTGTCCCAGGGTGTGTCATTGATAGGGCTATTTATCTAATGAACGCGACCTAAGACACATCTTTGATTGTGTTTCTCATATTTTCTTTAAAATCTAAATAAAAGTTTTAGAGCTCTTCTTAAATTTTCTATAGAATTTTGAATTATCTTAATTAAAGATTGGAAGAAAAAATTATGCTAAATTTAAGAAGAATTATCTGTTGTTTAATATTTAAACAGATATTTTAGATCAAACAAAAATACTACTAATTATATGTTAATCTCTTTTTCTTTTTTTTCTTTTACTTATTTCCTTTTCTTTTCTCAGTTCCTAACCAATCCATTTTTTCCTCTTTGATTTTTCTGTCCTTTTTCATTTATTTTGACTGTTTATTCTTTCCGATATTAAAGTTTCTAAATTATCCTCTCATTCACAAAATTAATTATATTATTTTTGTAATATATTTTTTTATTTTACGTACTAACAGCAAGCCATAAATGGCCATGACCCATAAGGCACAAGGTATTTTTCTTTTCTCAATCACTGATATGCTTTCTTGAGATTTGTGGAGAGGAAAAATGGCATTTGCCACTCAAATTTATGTCGAATCCTAAGAATTTCAAAACTAAAAGTGTAAGATAACCTACTTAATTATGGTAACAAAGAGATTTTAATTCCTGGCTACTCTCTTAAGTTATGACCAATTATCTAATGAAAGGTCTGATAAATTCCTTTTTATTCTGAACCACTAGTACGTATGTAGTGGAAGATTGCGGTGGTATGTTATGATATTTGTTCTCTAATTAAATGCGTTATTGCTGGAGGCAACTCCCTTTTCTTTGTTCTCGTCTATATTATTGGATGCATCCATCTCCCCTTACAATATGGAGGTCGGTGCATATTGCAACCGATAATAATGAACATGATTGCACCTTAACCACAATTTCTACAAGCTAAATGTGAAATTAGAATCCACCTAAATCTTTTCATCACAAGTTAAGAAGTCCATAGTTGTATGAAAAGTAATTTGGAATTTGCCCTTTTGCAGAACTGACGAATAAAGACGCTGGCACCCACTTTGTTTCTCTCATGAGTTGAAAGTATTTAAATGAATGATCGCATTATAGGTTTCGACTCTAATTCTGCTCAATTAACAATAATATTTCAAGATGGGATGGGACAACACAACCACATAATGGTTGTTTAGGCTCCTTTATACCCTTACCAAATACCTAAGGACGACTCCCTCTCTTTTGGTCCGTCCAAGTCCAACGTATAATTAATCATGCATGGTTAATTTATCATGCAAAATGCAGGATACTTCGCGTGGCATTATATGGGAACCCCACAACTACTATTTAGAAATATAATCACTTGGTGGGAAGAGAGGGGCCACGCATGCATTCCATACGCATGTACATATACACAAGTTAGACTCGTTAGTTAGGTTCTCGTGATTCGACTTAATAATTTAATACATATTATCTGATCGAAATATTACAACATTTTTGTGCATTAGAGACAGAAACTATAAGGAATTAAAGATTTGAATTAAAGACATCATCAAATCTATCTTTGAAGACAGCAAGTCCTTGGGATTTTGTCTTTGACCACTGCATGTCAACATAGTTTTTCGCAAACTCCTCTTTACTTCACTTTTCAATCAATTATTGTCCACCAAATTATCATAAATATAATAATCTTTTAAGAAAAATGCGGTAATTAACTTGGTTGTGAGTTGTGACACCTAAAAGCCGCGAGCCCTGCTTGGATTTTAATCAAGTTTGCTTTGTTTCCTTTCTAATGAATTCCAACCAGATAAATAATTATTAGTTTATAGTTTACTAAATAAATATAAAGATATTATGTTCTTATATCCAATAGTTATTTCATTATATTTAAATTATATTATATAAATAATAATTTGATGAACTTATAGAAATCATATGCAAAAATATAAATAAATATTCAATAACTAATAACTAGATTTGATTTTTTAGTGTTTGAAGGAATTCTAAAAGATATAAATAATTTATTTTATATTATATTTTTCTAATATTTAAGATTTAATTTTATAAATTTATAGTTTTTAAGCTACTTTCTATGATATGTTAAAATTTTAACTCAAATAATCTTATTATATTAATTGAAGACTTATTTGGCAAAAAAAAGAAAAAATTTATACTTTGATCAAAGTTGAAAGATATATTTAAATCTTTTTTTACATTTTTATCTTTTAATATTTTTTTTTACTAAAATACTCTCTCCAATTTATTATTTTAAGTTGATCATATACTTAAGAAAGAGTGAGTAAATCATCCGCTCTCTTAGGTGCTATTTAAATAAGATTAACCAAAATATGTCTCCTTTAGATAGAGAAAAGTATACGCTTTCAAACAACTAATTAATTATTTTAAAATTTTCTTTTACTTTGGATAATTAAAATCTTAGTTAAGATATAAATTTTGCAAAAGGAAAAAGACCTTTAACCTCCTTTGTTTTAATCACTTGCTCACTGCCAAATTTTGATACTTTTTTGTTTGATAAATCAGAGGAATATATTAGAAAAAAAAATATGTACAAAGCGTCCATTTATAAGTGTTACTGGAGACACAGCGAGCTAAAATAAGCTACTAGGCTCAAGTAAGACAAAACAAATAAACACTCTAAACTGAAGTATGGAAAGAACAAAAACTACTAGTCAAAAGCTAATACATTAGGAGCTCCACCGAAATCAAAGCATCTATAATTCACGTGAAAAGTCAAATTTTGATACTTTACATATCATTGAACAGCAATCCAATCATACTATCCTAAACAAACTAGATAATGATCCTGCAGCAATGAGACCATTTAAACTCAGTCTAAATATCATAAATATATGGTTTTAAACAACCAATTTGAGAGAAAGTGATTTTCAAAAAAAAAAAGAAAGAAAGAAAAGAAGGTGGAAAAAGAGAGATATACCTTTGCCACTGACCTTCTTAAGTGTCGGCTTCAACATAGCTGTCTCCAGCTTTTTTGCTTTAAGAATAGCAACTTGATAATGGAGTCCCTTTGAATATGTAAATAAAAGCTATCAATTTAATTAAAAAAAACAACATATAAAATGTTATAGAAAAAGTTTAGTTACTATTAAATAATAATTACCATTATAAATAATAAAAATGTTATTTTAATAAATTTATTTATTTATTAATATCACTAATAATGTTTAAATGCAAATATTATTTATTAGGATTGAAGAACCTTGATTAGATTGTATATTTTTCCACCTGTAACTAATAGAAGGCAAGTGAAAACTCTTCTTTTAATTAAAAACATTTTTATATAGTTTATTCAAATTTTTACTTACATATTAATATTTTTAAAAAATTCTTATACTAATTAGTACAATAATTCTAATGGTTTCTTTGTTAATTTTTCAATTAAAACTTTTTGATAAAGGTGATATATAATATAATTTTAAATATATTATATATAACTTTGTTAGAAAAATTAATACAAGGGATTATAAAGATCATAAAATAAGCATATGGAGTTTTTTTTAATAAATTTAATTAAACTATAGGAAAGAGCATGCTTTGTTACTACCTCTTTTTCCTAGCAATCAAGTCGTTTCAAATAATTGAAGCTTTAAAAGCAAACCAGTCATGGCATTTATTCCTGCTTTATATAATCTAATACTAGGTAATGGAATGATGGGTATGGACCATGGAAGATGGTTGGATATCTATCCTACAACGTTAATAATATTTAGGAATAAAAGAACGGGATTGGATTGGACTAAATTAAGATAACCAAATTAAAGGTGGGTTAGTGCTGTCATATTCTTTGCAGGAACCAAAATAGTCTCATTATTGTTTATTATGATGGCGGTGACAATTAAGCTTAACGATAAATCAACATATCCATTATAGATAAAGCTTTCATAATTGCCACCTACTTAGTTGCTTTAGTTCTATTATTCATGATTAGGAGTAATGTAATAAAGAAAATTTTTATAATTAATTTTAATAGTCTTAATTTAAGTTGTTAAATTAAATTATTTCATGATTAATTAATATCTTTTCAAAAGAAATTTTGTACACAATCCATATTATTAACTTGAGAGATTTTACATCTTGGTGTATATAAACTTAACAGTCATATATAATGTTTTCAAGTTTAGAGATTTTACTGACTCATATACAAAATGATACTTTTAATACTTAACAGTAGGTCAAATCATGTCTATCCTTAGCCATAGATAATATAGTACACCAACATTGTCCCACAAGTTGCATGGCAATAGCTTTGTCCATGACTCTTCTCTACAATCTCTGCGAGTTCAAAAAGGCAATAGACAAGAAATAGTGTAGTTAGGTCCTGAATTTTGGATTCGAAATTTCTCCTTAAACCCAAAAAATGGATTTTTTTTTCATTAATAATATCTTGCCTAATACTCACGACATATATGAAGTGAAGGATCAAGGATGCGTACGAGAGGGGTTGGTTTGGAATGGATTATACAAGTGGACCAAATCTTACGAAAAGAGGCTTTGGATGTCAAGGGAAACGGCAAATCCCGTCACATCAATTTCCTGGCAATGAGAGGATTTGAATCTAAAATCTAAAATCCAGTTGGCAAAGAATGGTGACCCCGAAGAATCATGACGGTATGGCTAAGCTCAGACACAAGTGCGTTCCCATATCAGTAGGTATTGCTGTTCTTCAAAGCTGGAATTTGGACATACATGCCCACTTCAATGATTTATCTGAGACGACATGTATGGCTCCATAAGTGGCTACGGCTAGGATAAGAACTATTGCATGAAAGCAAATCCACTTCTTTAAAAACTTCTTGTCCTTGCTCGATTCAAATGATAATATGATTAGTTTCTAGTAGAAAATTCTCATCTTGACTATTAAGGTCCATCATTGGGAAATATTTATTGTAATATTCTTGAATAAATCAATGGAAAATGAAATGGACAACATTTTGGGACACTCGCAATTAAAAATATGTCCAAATACTAGTTACGCACTAAACATGAATCGACTGGATTAATAGAATGTTGGGTTTTATGGGAATTTGGAATTAAGGATGGAATTGTGTGAGCAACTCATGGCTTTAAAAAGAATACGTTAAATTTTCTGTTTCAGTTACTCTGTTTAAATCCTGTTTTATTAAGTCTCATTCATATATTTATGTGAAATCCATATAAATGTATAGATAAGATTTAATAAAATATAATAAGAACACTGTAACCAAAACAAGAGATCTAATCTCCAAAAAGACATTATAAGCAGAGCACCGCGTAAATTCCATACACTTGGTGATCTACGGGGATGGAATTGGCCAGGCCTAAACCCATCTCAATTTTATCCAAAAACATCATACATCTCTCGCATTATTGTTGAAGTCTATTGTATTTTTTTCTCAAAAAAAAGTTTGACATACAAGTTTTTGTTACATATATCATATATTAAAAATTACATAAGACGTACGATATGTATGTTTTATAGAAAGATATATTTCCTTTCATATAAATCACTTATAATTTAAGTAATCACATATTAATATTCTCCCTTAAATTGGTAAAATAAAATCTTCCAAACTTAAATTGCCTAGAAATGTATTCAAACTTCAGTAAAAATTGCATTAGTTAGAATGTCTATTAGGTACTCATAAAACAAATGTCCATTAATTTCAAATTCAACTTCTTTTTAATGAGGCAATGATCTATCTTAATATGTTCAATTCCATTATATTGTAAAATATTATTAGCTATTTTTCATATTTGTTCACTGTCACAACATTTAGGTTCCTTTAGCTTAAAACCTATTTCAATAAGACCCTAACTTATAAAAGTTCATATATCCTATGAATTGTTAGAAAATAAATATGATAAAAACATAATCACAAAGGTCATGTTAAATAGGATCTTTACATATGCATATCATAAACAAAAACACATATTTAGTTTATTGTTATAATTCCACCGGTTAAAGAACTTTATCGCCAACTTTAATTGCAAAATCCTTCGTTTATTTTTTTTTTCTGTACTCTCTTTCTTGATCCAAGAAGAAGAAGCAACCATACACACAGATGCATGCATATATATAACGTTGCTTTCTTCGGATAACTACTCTTTGTAGTTATTTCAAGAGTCTAAGGACTATTATACCCTTCATGGATGTAATAATAACTTATATCTCCCACTCACATATGGTGGGTTTAATCTTAAAAACAAACTCTGCAATACTCATACTTGTTTAATAACTGGCATGACCAGCATACGACGAGAGCACAGTGCCATATATCTATTAGGAGTATATGATATCTCGATTAACAAATTGATCATAGGACTTATGTGTCCTTGAGTAGACATTGTATACTATACCTTAGGTCATATCTCGCATTTGCACTTTTCTTTGATCTCCTTTAGTTTCTTATGTCATGACTGTATTCAAGTTCTTTACTAAAGAAACGATGGCCATCTATGAGTACTTTTTCATGCGAGCCAATAATCTAAATTAAATGACCTTCCTCTGTTCTCAATTCTCTTTTGAATTAAATTTAATTTGCTTTCCTAGGATTATTCCATATGATCGCATCTTGCATGATCTTTTGGCAATAACATAAAGTAACAAACCTTAAATTCAATTCTCAAGAACGAAACAAGAGTCATAAGGGTATATGATGAGGTTCTTCTCAACCTCAAGGTCTCACACAATGTAAGATGAGATCTTGTGACTTACATTAATTCCTTTTTGTGGTCAGTTGTGCACACATGGTACGAGTCATGTGCTAGGGTATTTACCCACTTCGTTTAACTTGAACATCTTTCATTCAAAAAATACCGTACAGATGATAGTTCAAATATACTCAATGTTTAACTTGATTTCACTTATCTACTCAAAACCTGTTCAGAACTCACATCTGGCAATGTAAGACAGATATAGTGATTAACAAATCACGTTGAACCAATTTCTTTACGGCATTTATGGTTTAAGTTTCTCGCTCTCAATTATCACCTAGATAATAAACTTTAAACATGCCTCATCTTTAGCGACCATAAACACTAGAGGTGATTTCCCGTGTGAGAGGGCCAATCTATAATCTGTCTCATATACTTATGATTCATCCCAAAATATATTTATACACAAACACATATATTCATGAATCAAATGATACACAATGTATAATCTTCATCATACATTATATCCAAACATATGACATTAGACTGAGTGAACATACATGTAGAAATGTTTATCAGTACATTTCAACATTTACGTAGTCCTAGTGACTTTACATGCCCAATGTATACATCTCTAGAAATTGGCTTTGTCATTGGGTCTGCTATCATATCTTGTGTAGATATATATCTCATGTTCACTTCTCCTCGTGCAACTATAACTTTCACATAATTATACTTGGTATCTATGTGCTTTGTCTTATAATAAAATTTGAGGTCTTTAGTATAAGCGATTGCAGCTTGACTATCACAGTTGATGGTCATTGGATTAATTTCGCTTTTAATGACTCCCAATTGTACTAAGAATCGATGAAGCCACACAACCTCTTGTACTGTAGCTGAGAATGCTATATATTCAGCTTCCATTGTGGATAATGCAATGCAAGATTGTTTCTTACTTTTCCATGATATTGCTCCATGGTTTAGTAAGAATACATATCCTGAGGTAGATTTTCTTTCATTTAAATCTCCTCCCCAGTCTGCATCTGTATACCCTTGTATACATAGATCATTACCTTGATAACATAATGCATAGTCCACAGCTCCCTTTAGATACCTCAATATTCTCTTTACTGCTTTCCAATGTGCTTAGCCTGGATTTGATTGATATCTACTCACCATCCCAATAGTGTAACAAATATCTGGTCTTGTATACATCATTGCGTACATAAGACTTCCAACTATACTAGAGTAGGGAACATTCTTCATTTGTTCTCTTTCTTATGGCATTGACAGGCAATTTCTCTTACTAAAGCCTTCATTTTTAGTAATAGGATTATCAATTAGTTTGGAATCTTACATACGAAATTGTTTAAGAATTCTTTGAATGTACATTGCTTGTGAAAGCGATAACAATCTCTTTAAACGATTTCTTGAAATCTTGACTCCAAGAATGTATGCTGCTTCACCCATGTCTTTCATTTCAAATTCAGATGATAACCAATCTTTGATTTGCATAAGAAACACACAATTATTACAAGCAATCAATATATTATCCACGTATAAAGATAAAATTGCGAATTTATCTTTATATCTCTTAACATACACACAATAGTCTTCATCGATCGTTTGAAAATCGTACGAAATGATTATATTATGAAAACAAATGTACCAATGTCTTGAAGACTGCTTCAGGCCATAAATTGATTTTAATAATCGACATACTTTATTTTTTTGACTTGCCTTGATGAAACCTTCAGGTTGTTTCATATAGATTTCTTCATCTAATTCTCCATTGAGAAAATCAGTTTTTATATCTATTTGATGTAATTCAAAATCCATACTGGCTACTATAGCCATAATAAGACGGATTGAAGCAAACTTCATAGCAGGTGAAAAATTTTCCTTGCAATCAATTCTCTCCTGTTGTGTGTGTCATTTTGCTACAAGACGTGCCCTATATCTTTCGATATTGTCATCATCTTTTCGCTTAATTTTGAGAACCCACTTGTTTCTAATTGCTTTACGCCCTTCAGGAAGGTCAACCAAGTCCCATACTTGATTTGAGCTTAAAGAAGCCATTTCTTCTGTCATTGCTTTCATCCATTCTTCTTTAGCAAGGCCAGTAAGAGCCTCATTTACATTCCTTGGCTCTTCTTCCTCTTGCGGAACAATCATATTAATTTCTTCTTTAATCTCAAAACGACGTCGGGGAATTATTCCTCAATTACTTTGTCTTAAACGAGATTCATCATAAACAAATTCATAATTAATCTGATTGCTCCCACTTGGATCAGTCATCATAGAGAACCTTTATGTGGAATTGCTCCCACTTGGTTGAAGTTCCTCATCTTGATTCTTCATAACAGAATCTTTTTGATCAAGTGACTCATATAATAATAGGTCTTTACCTATTTTTCCTTGGTTGGGAAAATCATTCTTTAAGAATGTTACATCTTGTGATTCAAATTCAGTTACACCTCCATTACCATGTTCACTAATGAACATGTATCCTTTTGAGTGTTCTGAGTATCTCAGAAAAATACTTTTTCTCCCTCTTGGGCCTAATTTTCATGTTTGTGAGAGAGATCATAAACATAGGTTGCATACCCCCAAGGTCTGAGACTTGACACATCAGGTCTCCTACCAGTTCACAACTCATATGGTGTGCTAGTAATTGATTTCGTGGGCACACGATTAAGTACATAGGTGGTTGCTAGCAATGCATCACCCCAAAAAGTGATTGGTAAATTTGCTTAAGCCATCATGGACCTAATTATTTCTAATAACTTCCTATTTTGTCTTTCAACGACGCCATTTTGTTGTGGGGTTCTAGGAATTGTTAATTGCCTTTCTATTCCTTTTTCATCACATAAAGCCTTGAACTTTTCTGACAAGTATTCTTTTCCACGATCAGTTCATAATGCTTTTATTTTCTTATCTAATTGATTCTCAACCAAGTTCATGTATTTTATGAAACAATCGAATACTTCCAATTTATAAGAAATCAAATAGACATGACCATACCGAGTATAGTCATTTATGAAAGTGATGTAATAAATTGCCCATGTCTGGCCCTTACATTCATTAGACCACAGATGTTTGAATGAATTAATTGCAATGGATATAAAGCTTGTGTTCCCTTTCCAAATAGCTTTCGTGTCATTTTACCAGCTAAGCAATGCTTACATGTAGGTAGATCTACTTGACTTAGATTACCTAAAAGTCCTTTTTTAGCTAATCGACTGATTCGATTTTGACCAATATGACATAATCTAGCATGTCACAAAGTTGCATCATTGTTGGAATTACTAGATGTAAATAATGAATAACTAATAATATTATTTTCCTTTAGCACATTTAGTACAATAAAACCATCCAATAAAAAACCATGACCATAATTAATAGATCCAATATACAAATCCATTCCACCACTGTGAAAATTTATATTAAAACTAAGTCTAACCATCATCAACACAGATAAAAGATTGCTACGAATCTGTAGAGCAAATAATACTTCATGTAAGATAAGGGGTCGTCCTCCACACATGTCCAATTTATATGTGCCAATTCCTTGTACAACAACTCTGGAATTGTCACCTACATAAAGCCATCGACTACCATGTGGCAGTTTACGAAACTCAACGAAGGCATCTTTGTCCTTCGCTACATGGTTGGTTGCTCCTGAGTTTACAATCCACAAAGGATGTGATTCAGTTAGAAAAACAGAACAAGAAACATTCACAGAACAAATGTTTGTACTATAAAGCTGTACCTTCTTGAGCTCGGTACAATCTTGAGAAAAGTGGCCCTTATTACCACAATTATAACACTTCACATGTTTCATGTTCTTCCTTTTGAAGGGACGTTTTCCCTTTCCACGTTGGTTCCATTTCGCCTTCTTCGATTCCTGAGGAAAGTGGTTGAATTTCTTATTCTTCTTCCACTTATATCCACCATGATGCTTGCGTTTCTTGTTCATAGCTCCATGTGAGCTAGAACTAACTACATATGCCTCAAACGACATCTTTGAGGCTTCAAGACGCTCTTCTTCCAAGATGAGATGCCTCGTAGCATCTTCCATTGTCTTGATGTTTTCATTATGATTTGGATGCATCTTCATGTGCTCCCAACTCTAAGGCAGTGAACAGATCACAGCTTGCACTTGTTGTTCATCAGAAAGCTCACGACCAAATCACGTAACTCACTTACCATGTTGGACATTTTCCTCAGATGCTTTTGCATTATATCATATGGGTGCTTCATATAAGTATCAAACTTAATTGCAAGTGACCTCACTTTGGTCATTGAAACACCTCTAAAACGAGCAGTCAGTGTGGACCACATGTCCTTTATAGTTTCGAATTTACAAAACTGTCGCATAATATCATTATCCATGCTATTCAGTAACGTGATGCGAGCTAAAGAGTTCTTCTTTTTCCATAATTCATATGCATCACGGTCCCTCCTATGTTGGGCTGTAGTGCCCTCCTTAGGAACTTCCATGGTTAGGTTTAATGATTCAAAAGCCTCTTGCTCCTCTAGTACATATTGGATTTTCATACTCTAGATTTCATAATTGTCACCATTGAGTTTCTCACCTGTATTGAGTTCAGCAACAATATTCTTCGAAGTAGTAGTCATTTTGAAACACTAAGTTTTTATAATAAGAAAGAAATATATATACACGTTAATGTCACATTAATCGTTCATAGAGTAAATAATTCGATCATAACTGCTTATGAAATCAAAAGTCCACAAATGTGTTAAATCATCATTCATACAACAATCAAATCCTATTTACTTTACTCTAGCGAATTCCTATATAAAATTCATGTAAACATATCACATAAATATTAAGACGTTGTTCTTATAAAACAACATATTATATTAGTTGTACTACAACCTACGAACAGTCTATAGGTAACGAACCCTACATGAAAATGAGTTCACGAGTTTGCATGACACAGTTCGCGAAGCTCGATGTACAATAGGTCTTACTATTTCCATTAGAAGACTTAGAGGATATAAAGTCCTAATCAACTCTCTTCTACGCATTTCTTTAATAAATGACATCACTAACAAACTATAAGTTTTCTTGTTAGACATAGTATTCTAGAGCATTCGTAACAGTTCGCCTTGAGGTTGAGGTAATGTCGTAAGCAAAGTCATGTACTTCAACATCTGCGTAAGCTAGGCAACCTCCAAAATATAACTCTTGCATCATGTTATTAACTGAAATAACATGTTGTATTAGACCATCTACAGGCATTAAACGCATGTTAACCAACTTTATATACATGCTGCTAATGCGTCACTTCTGTGCCTCACATCATATAAACTTAGGTGTTTGCTTAATAATAGGCATTTTCCTTAAAAACAAAATTTCAGGAATCAAAAGAGTGTACAAAATAACAAAATTTTTTTTTCTAACACATAGCGAACTTATGCTCATATATGGAAATAATTTAATTTATGTTTTTATTAACAATTTATTGAACTAATCAAATTATGTGATAAGTGCATATTTGTCCAATATTTATGTTTTAATTACCCCCTTTTACTCCTCTTGATTGATTCAATTATTGGGA
>JAOTAX010000005.1:9510208-9535350 GCA_025629825.1 Erythroxylum guanchezii | reverse complement strand
AAAGAGTAAAAATATATTAAAAAATCATAAACTTTACCTTTAAATTATACTCAGAACTCAGAAGACAGAATCGTAAATTTTTTTGCTGCTAATTTTTGAGTCGGAGTACCTTAAATATATATATTGATGAAAATAAAGAAATTAGAAGGTAAAAGTATACTTAAATATTTCAAGACTATTTATAAGCATGGGGGACCACAAATTACCTACACTAAAACAAAAAAAAAAATTATAACGTTATGTTGACGTTAAAAGTCATTAAATGACTTTAACGTTACTATAAAGTTAAAGTCATTTAATGACTTTAACGTTACTATAATGTTAAAGTTTATAGTAGACTAGTAGTTAACTAGTTATAGCCGCACTCTGTAATGTTAAAGTTAAAGCATTGCAGCATCACTTTATAAGTTTAGAGAGGGGCTGAGGGCCCCCCTCTTATAGTGGGCTCTGGGTAGGTGCCCCGTTGGCCCCTGCCCAGGGCCGGCTCTGGCTGACGATACCGCGACTGCAGTTGTGTAGGTACTAAGGTACTTGGTGCATCCTTATTCTTCTTATTGGGTAGACCAGTTCCCATTTGAATACAATCTGCATTCATATCGACATTAGTGCATAAATCTTATTTCATTCACATCGACATCACTGTAAGCAAATTAAATATGGTATGAATCTATGTCATTAACCAAACATTCATAAATACATAAAAGTCATTGCACATATTACCTGCTATATGGAGTAATGAAGAGATAGATGATTGTGTCTTACTATGTATTTGAATACAATTTGCAAAAACAATAATTAAAAATAAGAACACAAGAAAATAAGGAACTGATTTTTAATGAAAAGCTTGATGATTGCATATGTATACAATGTGACGCCTATATGGTATAATAGGAGCTAGAAATTTATAATAGGAGGGTTTAAATATTTAATTTTTTTAAATTTTAGGGGCCCAATATACTACTAACCCTCAAATAATTTCATCCTCATATATGTGTATATATATATTATTTAATTTTTTAAAATTTTGGGGTCCATGGCTCCAACCCAGATATGAAAACGTGGGAAGGCTTATACCATAGCAATTGGGTTTAGGCGGAGGGGTTTTGGGATTATATGTACCCAGTACTTCAAAGATTTGGTCCTCCAATCCAGCATCCTATCTGCCCGAGAAAGATCAAAGATGATTGAAAAAGCCATATAACTCCAAAAAACTGAGTCAGACAAAGATGAATTAAACGAGCCATATAACTCCAAAAATCTTACTCAGCCAAATAATGAGTGACAAAGTTGCGACGTTTGTGGATAAAATTACAATGGGTTTAGGCTTGGCCAATTCCAGTCCTAACTAGTATTTAAATATTATTTCAATTCCATTTGCATTCCTAATATGTTGTGTCTCACTCTCAATAATTGAAACCAAACTACCGAAAACATTCAGGGAAATAGTAAACCTCAGCTCTGTAAGTATAACCCAAGAATGAACCTTAGTTGTCAACATGGGAATTTTCTACTTGACACCATTCATATTATAATTTAAATAGAGCAAGGATACCAAGCGTTTTAAGTACTGTCAGACAATAACATTGACCCCATCCGAACGACTTCTGGAGACATTAGACGTAACGTCAAGTATAGGGGAAATCTTTGAAGTGGGCATGTAACTCCAAAACCCAGCTCTGGCTCTGAGAAATAGCAATGCCTACTGATATGGGGACGGACTTCTTGTGTCTCAAGTTAACCATCCTGTCATGATCCTTGGGGCTCACCAATTGGACTTTTTACTTAAATCCCCTCATTCACGTGACACGATTTGCCGTTTCTTTTGACGTCCAAAGCCTCTTCCCACAAGAGTTGGTCCACGCGTAAAATCTTCTGCAACCATTTTGTATGTATTGTGTTGTTTATCCTTGCTTGCACTCCACTTTTATCGGTGACTATTAGTCAAACAAGTAGTGGAATAAAAATAAAATTAAGTCATTTTTCGGAAACTTGAGTCCAAAATTCAGGACCTGATTGCAGGTTTTGTCTATAAGTTGCCTCTTTAACTCGTAGGGAAGAGCCAAGGACAAAGCCAATAACATCTAGCTTCCATAACGCCATTCAACTTGTGGGACAATGTTGGTGTGCTGTATTATCTAGCTTCCAAGGATAGACATTTCGCCTGCTAAAAACGTATTAAAAATATCTCTTTCTATTATATATCAAGGAAATGTGTTGTAAAATCGGTAAATTAATACTATTGAGTTTGTATAAAATTTTTAATTAATCAATAATTTATTTAACTTACTAACTTAAATTGAGACTAAATTATACAACATTTATTAATTTATAGAAATTTTACTATATTATTAGTATATTTTATCTCTCCTAGTCGTGAATAATGAAGCTAAGTGACTGTTTGGATGAGCTTTTGAGATATTAATAAGTACTTTTTTTTACCACAAAAGCCCTTTTAAAAAAAATAGGTGTTTGACTGTAAAATAAAAAAGTACTTTTTTAATAGATATAATTTTTTTGGCAGCCAAAACACAGCTTTTTAAGAAGCTCAAATTTGAAACTTCTCAAAAAAGCCTATCAAATGACTTTTCTAGGTAGATTTTTTAGATCAATTAATAAGTCTATTTTTTAGTTCCTTTTGCTCTTATGTTTTACATATAATTTTTACAATACCCATAAACTCATCTTTACGTTTATCTTGTAAGCTCATCTTTTCTAATCTCTTGCGCAGTTGTTTTGAATATTTATTTTAGGATTTATATAATATTATTTACTTTTTAAATATGTTTTAATGTTTATTTTTAATATTAATTTTACTTATGTTATAATCCATATAAAAAATTTGGTTAGACATATTTTTATTTATGTTTTATATAGTTTAAAATTATATAATAATTAATATATTGTACTTTGCATATTGTTTAATATACTTTAAATAATTTTTATATGTATAAATAATTTTTATTACAAAATAAAATATAGTTAAAATTAAAAATATTTTTTATTTTTATGTTGTCAAACGGTCTATTGTATGAAACTCTTTCAAAAAAAAATTTAAATGATAGTCAAATAATTAACTGACTTTTTAGAAAAGTTCTTCTCAAAAAAGATCTACAGAAAAAAAAAAAATTATTGACAAAAACTGTACTGATATAAGCTCAACTAAACATAGACAGTAGGTGGCAATTATGAAAGCTTTATGTATAATGGACCTTTATTCTTTATGAATATGTTCATTTATTGTTAAGCCTAATTCCATCGCCATCATAATAAACAAGACTGCTTTCGTTCCTGCGGAGAATATTATAGCACTAGCCAACCTTTTAATTTGGTAGTTCCCACTTATCTTAATTTAGTCCAATCCCATTCTTTTCCCTAAATATTGTTAACTTTGTAAGATAGATATCCAACCACCTTCCATGGTGCATAGCTACTATTCCGTTACTTGATAGATTTAGGTTGCCGAATTCCTTATCTTAGATTATACTAATGCACGCGAATAAATGTTACAACGAGTTTGCTTTTGAAGCTTCAATTATATGTACTGTATTCACAATCATTAACAGAACATAAGGAGAGGGCAACGCGAGGAAAAGAAATCGACTATCATAGAAATAAGATTTAACTTTGGTGGGGTTGGTACGTTGTTGGATGGCAAATTGGCGCCGCCTCTCCATTTCCAATTCTATATACTTAGACGTGGGGTGGCTCGATGGCTAGTGCCAGGCTAATGGCTTGCGGCATCTTTTTATACTTAATCATCATGCGTTACTAAAGCACCAAAACTTTTGAAGCTTTGAATATATTCTTTTTTTATATAATCGTTAGCCTTTATGTTGGTTAATGTATGTCTCTACGAATCAATCGTTAAACTGATACTGAAAGTAAAAATTCTACTAAATTAAGCAATGAGAGAAACTTCTCATAGTGAGAGAAGTTCTACCTTTTCTCTAAACTAAACTTTATGTCTCTAATCAATGATTATGTTTTTAACTTAATTTTTCTTTCTAACTTTTTGTGTTTTGCTTTCCTTTGTTTGATGAATTCTGGAATTCTTTTTTTATCTTTTCTTTTTCTTAAATGATTTTCTGCTCAATTACTATATTTTTTCTAATGAGTTATAGTTAACTTTCTTTATTTCTTTCTAGCCTTTTTTAATTTTTTAGTATGAATTTTCAAAATTTTGAAGCTTTATCTCTTCCATTTCATTTTTGTTCCTGCTTTATTATCATGCAATGTCAAATTTCTGTCTTCCATTAATTTTTCAACTTTTTTTCATTCTACCCATAAAATCTGTCATAAGCTTCATTCTTTCTTTCTCTAACAGCCCCTTGTTACCTTAGCCACAATCTCTTCCTCCAATATACCAAACTTTGAAGCCCTTCCTTTAAATCAGGCATATAAAGCTATCAAAAAATAATTATACGAAGTTTTTGGTGTCAAGTAGTAGAAGACTCATTCTCTTTTGATATGATGAAATACTTGCCTCTCATTAATCTTACAATTAGTAAAATCGCAGCTCATTCCCTAGCAGTCCTTAAGGCTAGAGCTATGAGTACTATGGTTGGATTCTTTGTAGACAAATGATTAGTATATCCGATTATAAACTTATGAGCTCAATAAAATTGGAAGGAGAAAGATCTTAAATAAGTGCTAATTAATAACTAAAAATAATATTTTCCTTTTCAAATTCTCTTCAGTAATTGGAATGAAGAAAATAATGGAGGAGGGGCCATAAAACATCGATAATAAGCCATTATTTTTGCATAAATGAAGGCCTAGATTGAAAATGAAAAAGCTAAAGATCTAGAATGTACTAATTTGAATTAATTTTCATATTATTCTTCTGGAATATTAGACTATTGTAAGCTAAGCTACCTACAAGCTTCATAGGTAAGCCACTATATCTAGATTAAGTCGTCGCCTATGTGAAAAAAAAGGTTATATAACGATTTATGTTGAAGTTAAGATGGAGCAAGATTTGTTTGATCTAGTCTTTTAGAAGGGAATGATTTGATTATTAGCTTTGATAAGGAGATAGATGTAGAAAAGTGTAAAATAATTGATCTATTAAAAAGAAATAATTCAAGAAAGGAGTTGATATCTGAGGGAAGCTCCCAGATACCATAAGCTTCAAATATTAAGGCTCTGAAGGGGATTCTACACTAATTCCAACATATTATTAAGATGTAGAAATTGATTTGGAAGTAGCCTACGCTCATAATTTTGAGCAAAATATAACTAGCCAAATTAATAAAGTTACTAATGTTTCTAATCTCTTGCCATATGATTCATCATCAACCTTTACCCCCTCCCAATGTCTTAATTTCTCAATGGTGATTAGTAAGAGTAATGTAGATCACAAGTCACAGGAAGATGGTTTCACCCTACAACTAAAGGGAAAATATGGGAGAAAAGTAAAATCTATGGTTTCAACTAGCTCTCTAAGCTTCAATTAATGTCAATAATTTCTTGGAAATGAGCTGTCGTAAATGTTTAAGCTTGAGGGATAATAATGATGCCTTCAAGATATATAAGTCAATTAGGAGTGTCTGATTTGAAGTATAGAGACACTTATTTTACCTAGAGTGATAAGCAATGTGGAAGATGGTTGATTAAAACAAAAAGTTAAATATGGCCTTGGTAATCTTGCATAGTTAACTTGCTTCCCTGATAGTAAAGAAACATTTTCAAATAACTGAACTTCAAATCACTGTCTTATTGAGGTACTCAATAACTCCAATCAACTTGCCAGAAGACCCCTTTTTGGGTTTAATAACTATCTTGTTAAAGTAGAAGGCTTTCAAAAGGCAACTAGTAAAGGATTAGATCAAGATTTTGTTTTAAGTCCTTAAAACGCATGAAGAAACTCAGGGCAATGGAAGAGGAGCTGAAGCTATTAAACTAATTTAATATTGATAATACTTTTGTTGAAATTTAGAATAACAAAGCTAAACTTCTTTAGGAGCATAATGAGTTATAACAACCTATTGATCCAATGAAAAAGGCCTAAGAAAAGTAACTCCTATGATCAAGCTCTAAAAGGTCATAACTTGATTCTAAAGCAAAGATCGAGAGGAAAATGGCCAAAAAAAAAGGAGATAGAAACTCTAAATACTCCTATAGGAAATAATCTCCAAGAGAAACACAATTGTAATCATTTTATTGGTAATAACAAATAGCAGAACAATCTGGAAGTAATAAGATATCACGAAAGAAATCCATTTTTACTTCCAGATAACCTTAGGCTCTCCCATTAACATTTGTTCCTCTATAAAACAAAATATTGAAATCCAATGTTTTCAAAATCAACCGGAAGTTTAACCTATAAGATATGAGATTTATGATTTAGCCGATATTAGATCATTATAAAACTGGTTAAAATTTGAATAAAATTAAAAATTTTGAAAAATTATCAAAGAATACTATCTTTATCCATAAAAATTTTTAAAATTTAATTAAAAAAAGATATTGTTAAATGAAAATTACTCGTTTACTTTAGTTTATAAAATCTTAATATTTTACAAAAACTAGCAGTTTTTTTTTTGGTTACAATGGAAAAAGAAAACAAAACACACAGCCTAACTAACGTAGGGATCTAGGATACAAGACACCGTGGTGATCCTGGTGCATAGACAACTGGATAAGTGGCGGTGGCTCCTGAAGAGTTCGAAAGCCCGTGGTGGATAGAGCTGCTAAGGAAGCCAGACTGTCTGCGCACTGGTTCCTTTCACGATACACGTGCTGGACCTTAACCTCCCACGCTCGGCGAAGCCAGTCTTGAATACCTGCCACCAAAAAAGAAAACTCAGTTACAGGAATGAAAGAAGAGGAGAGGATATTGATCACCTCCAAGGAGTCGACTTCGACGATCACCCGCTGATATCCCAGTATCCAGGCGAGATGAAGACCAGAGTGTACTCCCTAAAGTTTAACGGCTGTCGGCGAGGCCCGGCCAAGTTTATGGAAGAAACCCCCATAATTAATAAACAGATCAATTTTTAACAATAAAGATTATTAAATTGAATCGAATCGAAAAGTTATTCGGTTTAAGGTTTTTACTGTTAAATTAGTCGAACTGGTTCGATTTTTGAAATATTGTTGAGATCATTCATTTCTCATTTAGTAAAAAGGGAATAAGTTGAGTTCCTCACATTGCTGTGCAACTTAGCTGACACTGAAAAGGGACTCTACTTCCTATCTCAAATAAAGCATTAGGACCAATTAACTTCAATGATTGTTTCTTTTAAAGAAACTTGGCATCTAGTCATCAAGTATTCAAGAAATATTAAAATTCTTTTTAAATAGAAAGATGCACAGAGAGCTTAATAAAATATTTATTAGCTTAGTACTTAAGTTTACTAACCCTACTTTATTAAGTGACTATAGGCTAATTTTATATTATGATACTCAAGATCATTTTAAAGCTCCTATCCTACAAGCTAAAAGTGGGTCTAAACTCTATTATTAATTCTTACCAAGCTGCATTCATATATGACAGAAAAATTATAGTTAATATCCTCTTGACACAAGAGCTATTTTGGAACTATTATTAAAAAAACTACATTAAAAAGCTTTAAAATGAAGATTAATTCCCACAAAGCTTTTTATTTAATTAATTGGAATTTCATACTTTAAGCATTAAAAGCATTTGAATTTTCTATGTAATTTATCAAGTATTCCATATCCACAAACTCATTTAGTATACTTGGCAATAAGAGCCAAGCAAAATTGTTAAAAGAGCTAAATAAGGCAAGGTGATCCTTTATTTCCTTATCTTTTCACCCTTTGCTTTAAAGTACTAAAGAGCTGACATAATATAATATTAAGCAAGAAAGGAAGTTTATCCATCATAACAAATGCAAGTCTTTGAAATTTTTGTATTGATTAGTTGTTGATAACCTATTGCTCCTCTGTGGAGTTGAAGCAAACTCAATCAAGAATCTAATGACTACTCTAAAGGTCTTTAGAAACTTATTAGGACTTTCAATCAATACAGATAAGAGCCACCTAGTACTATCAACTGGGGATGCCCATCAAGTTAAATGATTGTTAGCCTATATTTCATAAAACTCAAAGGATAATTAGTCACTAGAGCAATAGATTTTATCCTTTATTGGTATATTAGAACTTATAGATTCTATCCTCTATAACATATATATATTGGCGCTCTCATCTAATATTTTCAAAGTGTTTAATCAAGGTTATAGAGAGGTTAGTGAAGAAATTCCTTCAGTCTAGTAAGGATTCCAACTCTTTAGGAGCCAAAGTTAAGTGGATGAAGTCTTTTTTTTTTAAAAAATGGATGAGGACTCTAAATTTTACTAACTAAAATCATTAAAAATGATAATGGAAAGAGGATTTGGAGGAGTTTCAAGGATAAAGAAACTCTTTAGATTAAATAGGTTCACTTATATATCCTAAAAAAGGAACATTTTTGGAAAGTGATAATCAATTCAAGCTGCTTCTAGACAATGGATCAACTTATGAACTTGTGAGATAAAATGTGTATAAAGAAGCAAAGAAAGATTGGGGATGGACACTCTTCTTCATTTTGGTATGACAATTAGTGTAAGTTAAGCCTCCTACATAAGCTACATGATCGATATAACCTAAGTCACATATTATCCGGCCAAGCCAAGGTTAAAGAGATCATCCTAAGGAATAATGTGGAAGGCTTCACCAAAATAATAGGAAATTTTCTAAATCACATAACGAATTTAAGTAGAGGATACTCCCTATAATGGTTGAGACATTCATCTAAAGAATTCACAAACAGATCTTACCAAGGTAACTTTAGAAATCCAAATTAGAATATAATTGTTATAAACTGGTTTGGTTTTAGCACAACCTTCCTAGAGAAAATTTTGTCTTGTAATTAGTAATTAAGGATATGCTAAATACAGTGAAAAGACTGAACAGAGATACAAAGGGCCTGAATCTCAATTGTAGATTTTCCAACCAACAAATAGAGAATTAGATCACCTTTTCTTCAGGTGCCGTCAAATACTAAACATATTCAATGTGTAATGCTAGCTTAATGAATGAGGGAGAATAATTATTAGGTAAGTCAATATTAGCGCAAAGGTCCCGCAACTTAACGATGTTCAAGATTGCCAATTACATAATCTATACAATTTTGCAAAAGAGAAATGCAATAATTTTTAAAGACCCAAATTAAGTTGGACGTTCACTAACTATCATTCAACATCGTAAAATAGATAACTGAAATCACTATAACAAAGGTCCTTAATATCTCAGTTAGCTTTGGAAATTAAAAATAGATGGTGTTTACCTCATTAGAAAGTAGAAGTAGACTTAGTAGGGATGGTGCAACTCTAAATAACCCAAAAAATCCTCCTCTTTAATGAATTTAAGCTAAATTAGATCACTTTGTAGTTTTTTTTTTTTTTGGTATTAGCATCTAGCAAGTTTATAAAGCTTTAAGATTAAGATCAAAGGAATTAAGCATAACCTGCTATTGCCAAATTTGATTCTTAGTTTTATTTGTATTAAAGATTCAATTAACTTTGTATTGGCTTAAGCTTGAACCTTTGTAGTATTTATAAGTTCTTTTTAATTTAAAAAATTATATTAAAAATAAAATATTCATTTGGTATAATATTTTGATTCGTTTAATTCACTGTTAAAAGTATTATATTTCTAATATCCTATCATTTATTAATTTTATACATATTAAGTCCTTAACTTTTTTCTAGATATGCATTCTATTTCTAATCTAAGTTTCAATTTCAAAACTTTAATAATTTAATTTCATTTTGTAAATATGGTTAATTTTAAGATTTAAACTTGGAATTATTTACTAATTTTACAATAAAAATTATGGGAATTAATACACAGTATCATATTTCCATTTAATAAAATCTTCTTCCAAAAGTTTGTTTTTCTTCGAAGGTTTCTTTCAAAAGGATCTCACAGTAGGAGTCTCATACTATGAGGTGCAACAATAAAGGAGTAAACGATCTTTACTAAGTATTCTAAAAAATAATAATAAAGGAGTCAGAAACTTTAACTCTCTTTTTTTCTTGGTAGTTGACTAACAACAATGTTGTATAAGGATTAGGCTGAATAAATTTATATGTTTGATGGGACCTCGTTTAGTATTTTTCTTCAAAACTGATTGAAGACTTGACTCCTCACATCCTGACTCGAGATTTAAATTTATGCCAGCATTATAAAAAACATCTCGCCTGTGTTTTTTTGTCTGGTTGCATCCATATACAAGGTGACGGGTTAATTTAGCATTGACATTAGTGTGGCAACAGGTTTTTGTAGCTATCCCAACCCCTAACCTATTCAAGAAAAACTCTGAGCCTTATTGATAAGTCCACCGTCAGAATAATGCACACCAATAATTCTCTTTTATCCTGTTCCTGGAACTGTATGCTGCTTTCTCATCCATGATCATGCTTCATGCTCCGGATTCCAAAGATAAACCGTCAAAGTATATGATATGCTTTAATAATTTTATCTTTTAAAAATTAAACTAAATTAATTTATTCAACATTCGTAATTTTTAATTGTTGTATTAATTCCATTCTTAAGTTAAAAAATATTGTCTTGAATTTGTTTCGATTTGAATATTTGATGTTTAGTGCGACTAAATAGGACCATTGCTGCAGGATCATTATCGACTTTAGCACTGGCTAAGATATTTTTTATTAGAACAAATAAAATCTGGTCTAGTTGATTGGCTACAAATTGTCTAAGTTTACTAGAGGACAGAAGCTAATGTATGTTCAATGATCATATTCTAGTGGTCCCTTCAATAATTCAACAAGGTAACTTGACATGATTGCATTGTTTACTTTATCAAAATTTAAATAATGATGGCATTTTATTTTGAAAATAAAGAAAAATTAAAAATTTTAACACGTAAATAAAAATCATAATTTGGATGCTATGTACTCATTTGTTTCTGTTTATTATCGATAATGAGTTTCAAATTCTTTTTTATTTTCTTTATTGGTAAAATATATTATACAATAGGATTAGTCATCTTATTTTTCTAAATCTTGCCTCGTTCTTATACATTATAAATATTTAAATTTACATTACCTAAAATTTAAAATAAAAACATGTTAAAAAAATAGCATACTTTTATATTATTTTATTTAAATTTTGATAAAATCTAAAATCTTTCACTATACCAAGAGAAGGAAGGAAACAAAAGGCAAGCGTAATTAGGATATAGGCACGACGCATGAGTCCCTAAATGCTATTTCAATTAGGAGTCACAATAAACCTTTGAACTTGAAATCTACAAGTTACCTCATTACTCTTAAAATTATTTGTTTAAACAGAACGATCGTTTCTTATATAATTATTAATGTCATGTTAATTTCCTTGATAATTATTGATTGATAACAAAAGTAAATAGGATCTGGTCAAATACAAAATTCCAAGGAAGTGATGTCCTCGAAGAGAGAATTGACGATGTCTGGCTTTAGCTTTATTGCCTAAATACTCAAAGTGATATGACCATATATAAAAATCAGGGGTCTGTTGCTCACAGTCCGATTGAAAAGGAATCTCCGGATCATTATATGGTTAATGCGCCGCGCTTGTTGGGTTGCCTTCAAATCACCTCTACTTGGAAAACCTGTGCCTTGTTTCTAACAACATCCAATCCCTAAATGCACAGTAAGGTGATAATATTCTGTACTGATTATAAGGCCAATCCCTCTTTAATTAAAAGTCATACTTTCTAATAAACTTGTATCCAATGGTTTCCCAAATCCTACATATATACGCTTACCAAACAAGCAATTTCTTTCCATGCAAACCTCTGCTTCACCTTCCATTGCCCTTCTCTTCCTGCCAATTGATTATAAATGATGATGTGTGATAAATCCTGGATGGCTGATAACCATGCATGATTTGATGATTATATTTCTGTTGCCACAGGTCCAATGATATGTTGGACTTGGAATCGCCAAAAGAGAGGGAATTGTCCGTTGGCATTTGGTAAGGGCACAAAGGAGCCTAAACAACCATCAAGTGGTTGAGTAGCTCCATTCTTGGAATAGTATTGGTTCAACTTTGTTAATTGAACACGATTGGAGTCTAAACCTCTTTTTAAAAAGACAATCAGATTATTCGTTCAACATGTTTAACTCATGAGAGAAAGATAGTGGACGCCAGCTTTTTTATTCGTTAGGTTTGTTTTGTATAAGATGTACAACTAATTAATTAGGCTATGGAAAAAGGGCATAGGAGTAAATTACTACAAAAAAAGGAAAATTTTAACTCTCACTAACGAGAAACTGATCTCTTGTTCTTGTTACTCTGCTTCTACCTTATTTTATGATCATTTATTCATCCATTTTCTTAATCTTCAAGAATGACCTAAGTGGTCGGAGAAGAATCCTTAATAATTTTCAAACACTACAGCTTGATCTCATAAGTTTTTTGAAAAATAAGATCAACATTGAATTTTAGCCTCTGTTGTTACTTAAATTGATTATATCGCTTAATTTTAAGTCATTAATTTAATGACAATGATTAAGGAAACTTTAGTTTCACATAGCATATGGTAATTATGATTGAAGTGCAATCATTTTAATCAATAATGATTGCAATGTTCACGCATCTACACAAGAAAGTTAGTATGAGACAGTTGCGTCTAGCAATAAAGCTTTTATAAGGAAAAACATCATAACATTACTATAAGATGATTGAATTAGATTAAATTACAAAATTTAATAAAAATTTAATTTAAAATTTTAAAATTATTTAAGTTTAATTTCAAACTTAAATTCAATTCATTATAAACTTTAAAATTTAAACTCAACTCATAAATCTATCGTCTTTTAAGATTTTTTTAAAATTATATAAAATATAATGTCTTAACATATCAAATCACATTAAATTTGAATAATAATATTTAGTTATTTTTTAAATAAAAATAATGATGAATTCATTTTAAACAAAAATATAGTTTCTTATAAAATTCATAATAAATTATACTTGGATTAGTTTGTACCTAGCTAGCACTTTCCAAAGTACTTAGTTGAAGTTGCAATTGTTTTCAAACAAAAGTGGGTATTAACTAAATTATATGACACTTCAATCTTAATCTGGTAAATGACTTCAAATGTGATGGTCTTTTAGGACTTTGACATAAAATTAAGAGGCAAGTGCCATTATTTCCTAGTAAAAATCCCAAGAAAGCCGGCTTGTGATTAAGAAAAGTGAATTAACCATACATGCATAAATCATTATTACAGCTGTTAGAACATATTGCTTTGTCAGTTAGCTCTAGTAAATTATCTGTGGGATGGGAAGGATTTAACTTTTTGGTTTAACACATTCTAATCACTAACATGAGTACAATATTTCCTTGGTTTATTTTAATTCACAAGCTTGATTTTCTGAACCACTATGAATGACATGTGGTACTTTCATCTAAACTTTAAAAAATAGGATAAAAAATGTATTCATTAAAAAGTTAAAAAATTTTATGTCTTACAAATCATATTGATGATGTAAAAATATTTAACAAATAATAAAAATTTTATGCAAAAATAAAAATCAAAACTATCAAAAGGATAAATAATAAGCATCTAAAAATACAATTCAAACAAAAATAAGTTGACATGGTGATGCTAAAATATAAAATAATCCTTAATTGGCTCTTAAGGATTAATCTTGTTTTTTTTAATCTAGTTTTGTTTATAATTGTTTTCCGAATTCTTTGATTAAGTTATGTAAAATTAAAAAAGTCAAAAATCAACATGTCCAGTGTACGAGGCTCCCCAGTTTGTAGGAATCTATAGAAAGTTATAGTGTACACAATCTTCCTTTTGTATCTTTACAAAGAGGTTGTTTCCATATAACTTTGTGATTACAAAGGCTCACTCTCAAATTATGTAAAATAAGTAATACTTAATTACTTTCACCGTTAAAAAATAAACATGTTCTACATAGACAAAAGACAATAGTTTTATGGTTCTCAATTACAATATGATTCATATTAAAACCAGCTGTGAAATTTGATGTTAGATTTTTGTTGCTTAGTTCGTTTATAAGGATCTTAGGATCTACATAAATCGTAAAGCCAGTCAATATTTATAATAAGGTCAAAGAAAAGGTCGTTGTATGTTTCCCAAGCTAAGAATAACCTCCAATGAAACTGGCAAGTTTACATGCCAAGTTTAAAACAACAATTCAACGTCGATACAAATAGTTGTATTAAACACGATTAACATAATTCACATCTCGTATAAAGAGATAGTACAACGTAGCTAAGTGATCATCAGGGAAGCAAATCTCTGTTCCTTTTGTTTAGTGGGAGTCATTTAGACTACACTACCCTCAGATTCAGTTTTATTCACAGATGTGTGAGTTTAGTGGGTTAAGCAATGAAGTTAAAACTCTAGAAATCATCTAAAGAAGCTGAATTATATTCTTTTAAATGACAAGAAAGGAAGGCATCGATTGTGAAAACCAAGCTTACTATATATAAAGAAAAAGTGAGAAAGCATAAAGTCGAACAGATGTAAAATGTTCTAAAACATACTCATATGACAAATTTGAAGCATAGAAGCATGCAATGGCATGTTACGTAGGAAACCCAAGTGGTCCTGTGATGATTTCCCTTGTACAAACCCAAAATGGAAAATAAAAGCAAACTGATGTTGTCCATTTGAAAATGACAGGAAAGAAAGAAAGGGATCTGGTGGTAGTAAATATCTAAGTAAAGATCAATTAATATTTAATTTTTTTTAAAAATAAAGAGATCACTGCTTTTCATATTTGTGAAGGATGACTAACGTTTAAGAAAATGAGTAGGATTAGGATGTGCCAAATTCTAAGTGGGCAAATGGTAAGATAGAAGAATTGAGTGGTCCCAATTCGCTTCCTTTGTTCCTCCATACCCATTGTATAGTGTTGTCATCCACATCTTTTCTATTTCTACAGTAATCATAACCCTAAATGACCCTAACTTGCCTTGTAATTTAGGACACCAAATTAGTGTTCATATGTTACATATTTATCTTTCCCAACATTTTACTATCAGTAGGATTTATACTGAATATCGTTATTTATGTTCTCTATTTATCTTCGTTAAAACATATGTCGGAGACAATTAGGTTTTACGATTTCTTTTACTAAAAATATGTGCTATTATCTTCTTCTTTTCTTAAATTATATAACCATGTACTAATTAATTAACAGCAACATGTTATCAAATTCAATTTAATTTGAAAAAAGTAAAATATGATGAGTATGTAGTATTAAAGTAGGATGATAGCGATTGTATGGTAGAACCTAATGAATGATTCCTAAGGAGAAAGAAAAAGCAGAAAAAGCCAGAAAATAAGAAGACCAAACCCCAAAATCCAAACGAAAGCCTCACCAGCTTACATAGCTGGCAACAGCTTTGTTCCTTGGCTCCTCCGGTTGTTGCTCACGCGTCCCTCATACCCTTCTCTACTTTCTTGCTATTTCCCTCCTCTGTCACTCTATATATACACACACACACGCAAAACAATACCATCTCACACACAACATTCACATTCAGGTTTTCCCTCTCTTTCTTCCCTTTAAAGTCCCAGAAAACATGAGTCTCTCTTGTAAAGAGCTATGCATGCTTTTGGTGGTGAGCTCCTTAGTGGTGTCTCTGGCCTCAGCTGGCGACTTTTACCAGGATTTCGACTTAACATGGGGTGGTCAACGTGCCAAAATTTTCAGTGGAGGCAAGCTTCTTTCACTGTCCCTTGACAGAGTTTCTGGGTCTGGGTTCCAATCCAAAAAGGATTACTTGTTTGGAAGAATCGATATGCAGCTCAAGCTCGTCGCTGGCAACTCTGCTGGCACAGTCACTGCCTACTACGTACGTATAGTTACCAAAATATTACACCAAAAGAGCTGTTCATCTCTTAATACAACTAATTGGCCATAGAAAGAAATAGTCACTTTCAACTTAGAATAAATGTGTCACTGGCCTTGTTATTAGTGTGGTCCATTTCTTATTCCTTACGGTAAAATTGGAAAGTAATTTAAGGACTTTTTTTTGTTGGCAGTTGTCTTCTCAAGGACCAACACACGACGAGATCGACTTCGAGTTTTTGGGTAATACAAGCGGTGACCCTTATATTCTGCACACTAATGTGTTCACTCAGGGGAAGGGTAACAGGGAACAACAATTCTATCTCTGGTTCGACCCAACAAGAAACTTCCACACTTACTCCATTATCTGGAAGCCTCAGCACATCATGTAAGAGAACAGACCAGAACAGAACAAAGCAGAACAGAAGATTCTGCTTTGTTCTGTTATTACCAAGTTGACTGTTAATTGTAAAGATTAATAATAATGAGATTTTGATTCCGTTTACAGCTTCTTGGTCGACAATACCCCCATTAGAGTGTTCAAGAATGCTGAATCAATTGGAGTACCATTTCCCAAGAGCCAACCAATGAGGATATACTCTAGCCTTTGGAATGCCGATGACTGGGCTACAAGAGGTGGATTGGTGAAAACTGACTGGACTAAAGCACCCTTTACCGCATACTACAGGAACTTCCATGCCACACAGTTTTCGAACGCTAACTCATTTGACACTGCGTGGCAAACCAACGAGCTTGATGCAGGCAGCAGGAGAAGGCTGAGATGGGTTCAAAAGTATTTCATGATTTACAATTACTGCAGTGATTTTATACGATTCCCTCAAGGCCTTCCGGCTGAGTGCAAACGTGGAAGGTTCTGAAGAATGTGAGATAGCCCACGTCTGAAAAATCAATTCTTTTAATGTTTAGTTCCCTTTCTAGTTCATGTCACCCTAGTTGATGAAAATAAGTGTGAATTCTTTTGTTTCTTGCCTTGTTGATGTTTGTAAATTCTGTTTCCACTTAATAAATTGCTTATTTCACCTGATATCAAATAAGTTTGATGAAATACAGGATTAATCTGCTGTTTAATTTTTATATTTTGATGTCAAAACTGATGACCATCGGCAGCCATGTCTTTAATGAGTCAAGATCAGCGAGTTACAAAGCCTTGGTTTGAGTCATTACTGGCATGTTGCCAAAACTCGCCTCTCTACCCTCACAATGCATTCCAAGGGCTTCAGTACAAATTCAAATGGTCAGATAATCCTCATTTCAATAAAAGAAATAAATTTGAAATTTGAAATTTAAGGCTTCTGTACTAGTAAAGCTCATGATTCCATGGAACCAATTACACTATACATCAAACTTAGTTGTACCCTAACTAACACGATTAAGTGACTAATATCTACTAATCAACTGAACTTGTGTTCCAAAACTGAGAAGTTAAATTTCGAGTTATCAGAATCCCAGTAAAACCCGATTTTATCTCCTAAACGCAACATTCTCCTCTGCACAAACTGTTTAATCCATCCTCCCACGAACACGTAACTGTTGGAAGTAGACCACTTCTTGAATACCAAGCGGTGGCTGGTCTTGGTGTCCGAGTCCCAAACGGTTACTGTCATGCCTCCTCTACTCTCAATTTTACAGATATCATCATCTTGCATGAATGGTAAAATGTGCTTCTTAACCACGTGTGTTGCAATTAAGAGCCTACTTAAATGCCCCAGGTCACTTTCCATAAGCGTCTTTGTGATTTTCCATGGATTAAGACACAACGTCAGTTTTGTCGAGACACCACACTTACTTTCTTCTGCTAAATCCTCTATGGAGTAGATACGCATTCTCTTCAAATTATCGGCAATTCTCTTGTCCATCTCTGACCATGTTTTAAGAGTCCCTCTAGGTTGTTCAGTTTTTGAGGAAGCGAAACTGTCGAAGGACATCCAAGATTCATCAAATAGCACTAATGCCACAGAAACATCATTCGGCCCTGTTGGTGGTGAAGAAACAATGGCAGGGTGTTGCGAAGGTAATGCTGTTGGTTCCTTGCTCATAAAATCATAGAAAGGAATTTCATAGTCATTGGTATTTTCGATTTTCACTTCCGAATACTTCCTATTCTGATTAGCTGTGATTTGAATGGACTCCATTATTCTTCCTGTTGCAGAGTTATTCATGAAAGAACACATACTGATGTACATACTGCATTGTTACGGGGGTGATTGGCTCATTATATAGAGGTGAGTTACCAACATTGTGCTAAGGATAATAAACCATTCCTAATATGGATAGGAGTTTAAAAATATTCGCTTTAAAGTAGGAAAACAATTAATGAACTATTCCTAGTATGAATAGGAGTTTTAAAAAATAGTTTCAAAATAGGAAAATGATTAATATATTGTTCTTAATATGAAAAGGAGTTTAAAAATTTTAGTTTCAAAATAGAAAAACAAAAAATAAATGAACTTGAGGTTGAGCTTTAGCCTGAGCCTGAGCCTGAGCTTTACCTTAAGCTTGAAAAATATTCAGAAAAGGAAACGGAGTTTTAGCTCTCTTTCTCCTTATCCTTGTCCCTCACCCCCCCCCCCCCCCCCAAACAATAGAAGATTGATATGAAATCACTAATCACCATCGGCTGCCATGTCTTTAATGAGTCGTACAGGAACAGATATGTCTCTCTAACATTATCTTCAGTTGTAGATAGGAGCACCCTTTTACAAGAACAGTACACAAACCCTCCATTGTCTCACTGCATATGTGTCCCGACACATGCTCTCCTCTCCTGCCACTCAGTTCTCCAAAGCACTTGACAGGAATGGCCAAGCTGACAAGTGGTCAGTACTTTTCAGCACTTACATGTATTCCGTATTATTCTTTAAATGGTTCCCACCTGCCACATGTTAAGATGTGTTGATTCTTTTAACTTCCATTAACAAAAAGGAACTAATGTGAAAGATATCTCAAATTGTTGCGGAGCATTTTCTACTTTTCCAATAAACCAAAACCTTCGACTTAATAGGTTGTTTGGAAACTATTAAGTCCGTTGGTTTCACAGGTACTATAAATCATAATAAAGAGCTATTCATAACACAACAAAACCAAAGTGTTGTAGAGAAGAGCTATAGACCATACTTAGCTATCACTACCTCTGAAGTATATGCTATACCCTTTGAGGCCCTGAAGCAGATGCAACAAAGGAGGGGGGACAGAGAGACAGAGGAGGGGGGCTTCGGTAGCAACAGAGACGAGGAAAGTGGGACGACGAGGATGGTAGGGCTTCAGTCGAGGCAAAGAGGAGGACGGTGGGACAACAACAATAGAGAGAAAGGGAAAATGGAATGGAGGAGGGGGAGGGGGCCTTTGATAGCTTTTAACACCAAACGACGCCGTTTCGTTTAATTAAAAAATGTTGAAGTTGAAGCAATCAATGACATTTATCTTTCAAATTTATCTATATAATTTACCAACATAATACATTTCTGTCGGTAAAACCCGATGCTTATTTATGCCACTAAGCATTCCTGCCTATTTTACGAGTGGGAATTTTCCATCCGTTGTTATATTCCATCAAAAAATTTACCGGGATAATTTTCCTCTATATTTATCAACATATATTTTGTCTGTCGCAAGATGAAATTTTTTTCCGACAATGTTACCGACGGAACATGCTTTTCCGTTGGTAATTTGCTATGGTTTCTTTTTCGTTAGTAATTTTCCATCGCTAATTACTAGTTTTCTTGTAGTGCTAGTCTATATTGGTCAACTAATCTCCCAAAAAAAATATGATTTTAATAACTTCAAATGCTCAAACTTGATTTTTTAACAATATTATAATTAAAATTGTGAGATCCCACATCGATTGGAGAGGGGAACGAAATATGCCTTATAAGGGTATGGATACCTCTCCTTTACAAATGTGTTTTCCATGGCCTAATGTACTAGATCCCATCAGAACTCCGAAGTTAAATGTGCTTGGGGGAGAGTAGTTCTAGGATGGGTGACCTCCTGGAAGACCTTGAGAAAAGCAAAACCGGGAGGGCTTGGCTAGGCTAAGACCCAAAGCGGACAATATCTGTAAGCGGGTGATCTGGGATATGACAGGTGGTATTAAAGCCAGTACCCAAACCGTTGTGCCAGCTAGGCTGGACCCCAAAGAGGGTTGGGTCCTAAGGGGGTAGAGAATGTGAGATCCCACATCGGTTGGAGAAGAGAACGAAGTATTCCTTATAAAGGTACGAATATCTCTCCTTTACAGATGCATTTTTCATGGCCTAATGCACCGGATCTCATTGGAACTCCAAGGTCAAATGTGCTTGGGCGAGAGTAGTACTAGGATGGGTGACCTCTTGGGAAGGCCTCGGGAAAAGCAAAACCGTGAGGGCTTGGCTAAGCTAAGGCCCAAAGCGGACAATATCTGTAAGTGGGTGATCTGGGATATTACAAAAACAACATCCAAAATGTTCCCTAAATAGTGTTTGAAAGGTAAAGAAGCTTTTCCATTAAAATAAAGACTTTAATACCTCTTGATGAATGAAAAGACTCGTGCAATAAAGTGATATAAAATGTTTATGCATAGTGAACCTTTAAAATTACCCAAAAAATGATATTATAATTAATGTCACAAAATATAAAATGACTTTGATATGCCTTGTTCTTTACTTTGTAAGTTACAAATTTCATCTTTTCTTTTATCATCTTCAGAAAATATCTTCTTAACTTATATATGATTTCATCTTGTTCTTGTAAAGCTTTTTAACGATATAACAATATAATTAGTAGGACTTATATTTTTTCATCACTAAAATATTGAATAAGATCTCCCTCAGTTTAATAATCTCCTACTTTTTTTGATAATGACAAAATATTTGTGATATTATAAAGCAATAATAAGATAAAGCACACAAGCAATTACATATATCAAGATAATGATTAAATTCCCCTTAATTTATGTATAAAATATAATTCAATATCAAGAACACAATAGATAATCAATATCAAGTAGGTGAAATATCAATAAAAAAAAGAGATGTTTAATATCAAGTAAAAGAAAAATCCACATATAAAAGAGGTTTCAAAAAGTCATCACATTTATAAAGTCACACTTACCTTAAATCTAATATCACCAAATTACATTCCCTCTTTTTGGAAACATCAAAAATAAATTTTTTTAAAGGAGGAAAGTGAGAATTAATTAAACGATATAGGTCATCAAGCTAATGCATCGTGATGTCTTAGAAGGAATTAAGTTTACCTCACATAATAGTGAGCTAATACTCAATAGTTTTCAAACGAGCACCGGGTAGAGACCCATATTATATTAGTGAGGTAGTGACTTCATCATCTACAAGGACCTCAACAGTGCGACTCAAGAGAGGTTCATCGAGACCAATGTCATATAGGTGAGCCTGGAGAAGGCTATTACAGTTCGAGCTATTACCACAGATGTGAAACTTCTAGAAGATGAGGCTAAGTATTAAGGCATAAGTAATATTTTATTTCTTTTTCTTAGTTTGATGGAAATACACCATGTTAAGCAAAATGAAGAAACTAAGATGAATACATTATCCTAATACCAAGATGGAGAGGAACCACAATTCATCATAACATAAACAAAATTATACATTAATGAAGAGATGATGATCATTGAGTCCATGAACATCTTTAGGTTTTCTAGCGACCTTTGCATCGGTACCTAACTCAAAGATGATTTTGACTCTATTAGTCACAAAGTAAGGGCAAATTTGATATTAAGTATGAAAACTATAATAAATAGGTCTTTTGGGAACAAGAATGTCAAAGATCTCATTTATAAGAGCATAATCAATATCATTTCAATACTTTAGACTATAGCAAATATGAGTATCACCTCAAATCACTCAAAGTCAAAGGTTAAAATAAAATATCCTAATATTTCTTGGGCTTATATGATCAGATTTTGTAAGAAGGGATTCATTCCTTATCCAATACAAAATTACACTATAACATATTCCTTAAAATTTGTTAGGAAAGATGAAGAGATGACAAGATTTGCATATAACTCCCATGAAACATTTATTAAAATGAACAGAGTTTATGTTGAAATACTCATCCTCATTAGTAGAAGGAGGCATAGGAGTTAGAGGTCTCTTTTGAGTCCTTTGAAATTTCATTAGCTCTACCTTAAGTAGGTGTCATAGACAAGGCTCTATATCACCTTTGATCCCAGCCAAATGCGTTTTTAATATAGTGATTTCCCTACCTTTTAAATGTTTGTCACAATACACATAAATGGTATGGTTCTTTATTCTGGGAACCAATCTAGCAGAACCCAAACTAGATTATCAAATCTTCCTGAAATGGTTGAATTGGTAGGAGTATTTGAATTACCTTCCATTTTATCTACAAAAATAAATGAACTTACGTGCCAAAATTAAATTAATAATTTCATATTCAAAAATACAATTTTTGTATATAATATAATTTCATAACTATAAAAATTCAATATTCAATTATAAGCATACCCAGAATCCAAGTAAACTTTATCTTACATATTTCTTTATGATAACATACATTACAAAAACAACCTATTCCAAAAATGCCTTTTTCTGTATGATAACACCCATTGTAAAAATGACTTAAACATTAACATTTTCGCATTATGTTGAGTAATGAGTATTCTCCCATAAATGATTAAATTCACATACTATTTTCTATTATGTATTTAACTATCCATAAGATAAGATGATAAATATGTATTTACAACCCATAAGATATGATTAATATTTGTAATATTATTTGCTAATAACAACAATGAACACTTTAAAAATGCAAACATATAATTTTCTTAACTTAATTACATATATTAAATGATTTAATTATATATTAAATCTTATATTTAAATGATTAATCATATGTTAAATACCTTTTATATTCAAACAATAATTAATAAATTGTATGTTTCATATAGATCAATAAATAAATTAACAATTTAATGAATTAATTTTGATCTCACTTTTATTATTATTAAAATAACAAATAATCTAAAAAATCAAAGAAATAAAATCATTTCTTCGTAAGTTCACAATGCCTAAGTGTTCTTGAACCATACACAATTCAATACATTCACACAACTAATTCCAATTTCCAACTTCCAAGCCCAATGCATAATTCATAACCATTCACAATACATACATGACACAACCAAAATCCAATGCAGTTGCTATTTAGAGTCGAAACAAACAATGTAATGCACACAAAAAATCAAACAAATTGAAACCAAGTTTTTAAGTAATACGAGTCAGGTCGCAGGTTAGGTTGGGTTGTGTGTCAGATTGAGAGTTAATCATATGCAAATCTAGCTTCTAGCCTTTGGTTTAGAGCTACTTATACGCCAAGGAGGTAGGGACTAGGGGGTTGGAGCACCCTGTTCCACTTAGAGCGTTCCAACCCTGTTTCGCTTAATCTAGTCCACACATTTATGTGGATCCTACATAAATGTATAGATGAGATTTAATGGAACATGGTTGGAACTGGTTAATTGGAACAGAGGATCTAATCCCAGGTCTGGGGATTGTCTAACTAAACATATAGGTAGTGTGTGGAGAGTACTAGACAACGGTGGTGCATGAAGAGGGCCAGCGACAATGATGACTCGTACGTGGAGAGCCAAGAGCAGCGAGTAGCAGAGAGCAAACTATGGAGGAATTGACTAGGAAACGACAAGGAGGAAGCAGTGAGCAGTGGAGGAAGCGACGGCAACTGATGAGAAAGTGGTGGCAACTAGGGATGAGGGAGAGTGCCGACAAGATTGTGAGCGGTGGCAACATAATGATGTATATAAGAGTGAGGGTTGTGATTTATGAGGCGACAATTGAAGTGAATTGAATTGAAGGAGCAAGGCAATAAATTTGGTTAGGTTTTAGTATTTGTTTTTTTTTTCAATTTCGTCCCTATTTTTAGGAATTTAAAATTGCCACTAAGAATTTTTTAGTATTTTAAGTACCAACCGGTACAAGCCGACACTATTTGGCATCAATTAGTGTCAACCAGTATCCATAACTAGTATGGTACTAAAGATTTGAGTAACATTCTCTGACTAGTATGTATTAGATGGTATGGAAAAGTACTCATATCCTTGTACAAAAGTAAAAAAATGAGGTAGTTTTCTTTCAATTACAAGTTCTTTTGTATAGATAAACACGCACAATGAATTTTACCTCAATTTTTTACTTTGGCTACATTGTCAAGCTTGCAAATGTATGAACACCATTAATAATATCAAAGAGAATACAAGAGAAGAAATCTTTAATTTTCAAAAAAAAGAAAAGAAAAGTAACATGATATGTAATTTAAGAGTGCGCATAAGACATGAACAAGGTAGTACAAGGTAGTCGTTGGTGGCTGGGTATAGGTGAGATGTATGAGTTTAGGGAAGACCGCAAGGGCACAAGAGTAGGAATAGGCAATCGTTGATGACAAGGTAGAAGAGGTTAGGGCATCTAGGTTTATGACAGACCATCAAGTCAATACTATTCAATAATATAATATAAACAAAAAAAATTGAAGAAGAGGAAAAACGAAGAAAATAAGACAAACAATATGTTTTATATTTTGACGACTAGTTATTATAATTAGTGAAACAAAAATTTAATAAATTTGTTAAGATTTCTTATTTTTATAAAAAATAAAATACAAAAATTTAAAAATAGATATGTATCAATAAATTTTTATGATTACAATAAAAAATCACAACGTACAAACACAACTAAATCACTCCCTAACTTTTATTCAATTTCATCTTTACAAGTAGATAGAAATAGAAACTTCAATTTTCAACTAAAGGATAATCATCAAATAGTTAAAAAAAAAAGCTTCACAAAACTAAAATATTATGTACCATATTATGTTCTGCAACTAGAATTGTAAGTATTAATCATTTTTATTCTCATAATTATAGATAAATAGTCAAATCAAAATTTTAAATTAATGGATTGCCTTGAATATTATGATTATCATTAATATGTAATGTTAAATATTTTCTTTTAACAAATATCGTAGTAGGTATTTCCTTGTCCATACGAGAAAACATTTGTACGCGCATCTACATCACAATGTGGTGAGCGAGAGACAGTGGATTGCTTCTTTGAAATCCAGAATATGAGATTACCTCCTAGGAAGACACAACCGCCAGTAGTGGACTTCCTATCGTCTAGATTTCCTGCCCAATCAGAATCACTGTAAGCTTCAAGAGAGAAAGGAGTTGGCGATGGACGAAATAACAGAGCAAACTCCAAGGTTCCTTTTAGGTA
>JAOTAX010000005.1:9498433-9510108 GCA_025629825.1 Erythroxylum guanchezii | reverse complement strand
TAAGACCAATCTCAGTTATATGACGATGTTTCCTTTCAGAGATCCCATTTTGTTGATGGGTATATGGGCAGCTGAATCTGGATTTAATCCCATGTTGAGCAAGGAATGGTAAGAGCACGGTGAATTCCCCTCCCATATCACTGTGTAGAGATTTGATTTTGTGGTTAAGTTGTAGTTCAACAAGAGATTTAAATTGTTTAAAAATTCCCATGGTTTCGGATTTGCATTTCATAGGATAGATCCATGTGAACCGAGAGAAGGCATCAACAAATATCAAATAATATCTATGACCATGTGTTGAAGGATAGGGACTTGGACCCCAAACATCAGTATAGATTATTTCCAAAGGAGCAGAAACAGATATAGGGTGTGTTTGAAAGGGTAATTTATGGTGTTTTCCATATTGACAAGAATCACAAAAACTGATGGATTTTGGACTAAATTTGAGTTTCATTGACTGTAAAATGTGCTGTAATACAGTAGTATTAGGATGCCCTAAACGAGCATGCCACACATTAACATTTGATTCAGAAAGAAAAACAGCATGATTAGAGGTAGAATGGGATGTATTGCTGATGGAAGATTGTGCTGTGTTTGATAGCTGACGGACAGAAGACTGTGGAGTGATTGGTTTTGAACTAAGTCTGTACAGACCATTCCTGAGAAGCCCCTTGAGCAGAATCCTCCCTGTAAGCTTGTCCTTAAAAACACAACAAGAGTCATTAAATTCAACAATAATCCTATTATCGTTGGTAAGTTGAGAGATGCTAATTAAATTCTTTGTGATTTGAGGGACATGTAGAATATTGTTCAATTTGAGAGGTGTAATGGAAGTTGTAGGTAAAAAAGAAGAACCAATATTAGAGATAGGTAATTTGTTACCATTACCAACTGCAAGTTGCTCTCAACCAGTGTATGGTTCATGAATATTTAGATTTGATAAATCTGTAGTAACATGATTAGTTGCCCCGCTATCCACAAACCAATTAGGTTCAGAAGAAGAGTTAGGAGAAGTGGTAGCTGAATGATGAGCTAGATATGCCTGCTGAGGAGTGTTATTTATTTGCTGAGAAGGTTGATTTGATCGATTGCCTTGCCAGTGAATGTCAAAACGCTTGTAGCATTTTAATGCCTCATGCCCTGGTTTCTGACATAGTTGACAGTGTAACTTGGTTCTACCCCTCGTCCTCTGTTTCCTCGGCCTCTATAGGATCCACGACTATGAGTAGGAGTGCGAGTAGGTTGAGTAGAATAGGTTGCTAAATTAGCAGATGCAGAAGACACATCAATATGGGAGATGGCGTGTTGTTGTTCAAGTCTGGTTTCATGCATCATTAAGGTGTAAAGAACATCTTGAAGAGAAGAGACACCCATAGATCCAGTGAGGAGTACAACCACTGAGTCATATTCACAACCTAAACCACTAAGAGCGCTAAGAATTAATTCTTGCTCTGTCACAGCATGACCAGCAATTTTAAGTGAGTCACCAATGGACTTTACCTTCTGTATATAATCAGAGATAGTTGAAGCGCCCTTTTTAAGAGATGATAATTTTTGCTTGAGCTGCAAAACTTTAACAAGTGAAGTCTGCGCATATAAGCTAACAAGAATCTGCCAAAGCTCCTTGGAAGAGCTAGCATGATTAACTTGGCCAATAACAGTGTCACCGATGGTGGTGAGAAGCCAGCAAAGAAGAAGTTGATCTAGTCGGACCCAAGCTTTGTAAGCTGGATTAGGAGTAGAAATAGTGTCAGCAGTATTTTCTGAAGAAATAACAAATGGTGGCGGAGAAGCATGATCCGGTGAAATGTAAGCTTCTAGATCCAATGCGCGTACAGCTGCAAGAATCTGAGGGCGCCAGTTGAAATAATTGTGCTGATCGAGTTTCAAAGGAAGGTTAAAATTTAGTGTCTTGGCTAGGGTAGAGAATTCAATAAAGGAAGAGTTTGGGATAGTGCTGGAATCATGGTCAGTGAACGAAGAAGAAGAAGACCTAGTAGCCATGACGATAATTTGATGACGATGAGTCAGTTTTGCTCTGATACCATGAAAAAAACCGTAAGATATTGTTTGTGTAATATTCTCGATGATTGTCTTATTGAATGAGTAATGCATATATACAACAAATGATTCTAATCTAGCCATAGAATACAATTTGTTATGATCTAATGGTCTCAAAGATGACAGCATGATGTTTGTCAGTAGCTACAGCTGGAAGGCAGTTATCGCTTGAGCTAATTGTCTGGTGTACATGTGCAGGTTTGATATTGTGAGCTGCAGATGAGGATTTACCCATCCTCAAATGAATGGGCCTGGGATCTTTGGTGGACTTATCAATATTTCAGACTGGACTTGGATTGAGGTCCTGATCCATTATTCTAACATATCAATCGGTCAAGAAAGAGGTGTATTAAACCAGTTGTCCAAAGCTTTTTTCTTCTTCTTGTTTTCTTAATTTGAGGGAACCTAATCATCACCAAGCTAGTGGCTAATTATATAATCGTAAAACTGAAGAAACTCTTCTCCGATAGTTGATATGATTTACAAGTATAATTCCAACCATGTCAGGAATTTGCTGACTTTTACCACGTTTAACACGAGAGGTTCTGCCATATAATCGGTGGTGGCCCTTTGTAAGTGACAGACGCGTTATTTTAACTACTTTTTCTTATTAAAGTGAGAGCTGATCGCAGCCTTAGCATCTGGCGCACTCAGGTAAACCCTAGTTATGTGCACCTTAATGACAAAATTACCCTCAAGTACAATTCCTTCAAGCAAGCGGCTAGTCCAGTTTAATTCTAGGACTGGACTCACGGGATAACTCAACCGCAATATTATAATGTTCGTTAAAGCTAGCTATCATCACTGTCTGTTATTGTTTCAGTACAAGTGTCAAGTATGCTCTGCTTCAAAGATTTCAGCTTTGTGCTGAGGCCTTAATGCTTGCTCTCCTTCTCTCTCTAAAATATCAGCCTTCGTTTTGGGTTTCTAGGTCTGTCTACTCTGATTGAAGTTGACCTATATCTCTTTCCCCTTCTTTAGGTTTGATATGCATAGCCAAGATCACAGTAAGAATCACAGTTCAGGTTGGTTCTAGTTCTTTGCTTTATGACTTTGACCCCTGCTTTCCCTAGCATTTCGTGTTCTTTTTGTGGTCTTGATCCGTATACTTTCTTGGGTTCTATTTTATTTCATTTTATATTGTTTCATTTTACTACTCGCTATTTGTTTATTCGTCAGAAAAGAGGTTCTGGGTTTGTTGTCTTTTATCAAAATACGTTCAAGCTGAGTTCTTTCTGTTCCGTGGTAGTTTCCGAGTCTTTTCTCTAGAGTAGTTCCCATCTTTATGTGTGGCTATATCTTTTTTCCTTGGAAGATACGCTATTGAGTTTATTGCTGAATTTGCAGGGCACGAGGGCCATGGCGTTCATGTTTGTCATAAATGTGGATGGCCCTTTCCAAACCCGCATCCAAGTGCAAAGCACAGGCGTACACACAAGAAGGTTTGTGGAAACATCGAAGGGTATAAGTTAGACGGCTCGGAGGAGGCTCACCATTTGGCTGTTTCTGATGACGAACATTTGTCTGATGGAGATCACAACACCCCTAGTGAGTTTGCTTGATCCCACATTAGTATCTAATCTTTTTCGTTATTGTATGTTCCGATGTATATGGACTGAACATAAGTTTCCAATTCTGGATGGTCAATTGTTTCTTCCGATGGCTTAATACTCCGTAGAAAATAGAAGGAAACTGAAGGTAAATCTTACTAATTAGATAGTGGGTTGCATTCATGAACTAATATTTGCTGAATTTGGTCATACAAGGTCCTAAGATTTTGGTGAGAAATTATAATGAAAAGGGCAGTGGTGCGATGGGGAAAAGTTCAAGTAGATCAGAATATGGTGTATTTTCAGATGCTGTTGCAGAACTCCCAGATAGTGGATCTTCCCCAGGGATTGAACAGAGCCATGTGGATGTTGAGAAATTTGCAACCCATGTAGAGAAGATTGATGAAAATGGGGGAACAATCTCTCATTCCAACGAGGCCACTGTGGTTCCAGGTAAGCTTTCAACGCGATAAGTAATTGATATCACATGGCGACATGTTGCAATTACGTAGCAGAAACATCCGGTTGTTGTTAGGGTAAATTTAAATGACAGTGAAAAAAAGAATGCAAATTTCTATTGACTAGGTGAATTTAAATATTTTGAAGAAGATATCTGTTGATGTTGGAAATAACATGTGTCCTTTCTTTCATCTTTGCCGCAAATTGTTTAAGTCTCATCCGCTGTCATTGGCTTGGTGGCTACAATTAAAGAGAGCAAGAAGAGCAACAATAGCGAGGATTTGATAGAAAATGTTGCAAAGCAAAATGAAGATGCCAAGTTGGATGTGCAAGTGCCAGATGTTCTGGTGTTTCCTGTAGAATGTGCAGAGAAAACCTCAGATGTAGTGTCTGAAATGGAGAAGACACAGCATACTATCTCAGATGCTGGAGATATTCAATTGAAGGAAGAAACAAAAGAATCTAATATGATTCCCAATAATCAGTCCCCTGAAGTTGAATCTGTTGACTTCATTAAAGACTCTGTCAATATAGCTCAGATTGAGACTGATGTTTTTAAAGGAATGGAAGCAACCAATTCAAGCAACTCAATTGAATCTCACAGTGTAGAAGGAGAAGCAAATGAAAACATGTATGTGTTTTCACTTCCTGCTGATCTACCTGCAGTAGACAATCCTGCTGTCATGGTTGAAGGTTTTAAAGACCATAAAGAAGGGGGATTACCCCAAATTGTGCTTGTAGACTCACTTGAAATAGGTAATGATTTTAAAGGCTCCATTCCTGAGGGTAATTCTTGCACTTCCAATTCCAGCCTGTTGACTGAAGACACTGAAATCTCTGTATTGGATGTGGATATTAAGGGTAAGCATGAATACAAAGAACAAAAAGAGAAGTCTATACTTCAAGAATTGCCTAATGAAGGCGAAAGTGTGATGCCCCAGATTGCTGTAAAAATCAATGAAAACAAGCAATCAGAAGAATTAGGAACCATTGCTGCCGTGCCAGTTGAGATGGAGAGCAGTACTGTTCAGTCACCTTTTGACAATAAGATTGCTTCGTATGTCATGAGCATAGAGGAACATGCGGTCGACTTGCCTAACATTGGTCCTGTGGCAGGACCAATGGATGCTGAAGTCTGGCAGACAAGTTTAGCTGGGAATGATCCAGGTGATTATGAAAAGACTAGAAATGATAGATGTGATGTGGGTGGAAACAATGACAACAAAAGAAGTACAGAAAACATAATAACAACGTCTGAGGTTAATGCATCAGCCAACTTACTTGGAGTTGAAAATCCTACTGCTCATGAAGGAGATAAGATTGAAAGATACGATGTATCTAAAATTGCAGCCAGGGAAAATGACTTTGAGGGGAATCTTGCAATGGACATGACTGATGTAGCTAAATCTGTTAGTGATCATCATGAATCTTGTGTACAGACAGAAAGTGCTAGTGATGAGTCTGGGATAAAGTCATCAGAACCTGAAGGCAAGTGTATCATGTCAGCTCAAGATACTCAGGAAAATGGAAAGGAAATTGAAAGCAATGCTGGCGGCAAATTAGATGTGGAGTATCCTGATGGACTTAGTGCTGTTGCTGATTCTGATAACCGCAAAGATGTTGAGGCACTGGAAAAATCTTCACAAGAGTGCATAAGAAATGAGTCTTTAGCTTCTGCTACGGATACGTTATTATCCTTAAATAATAATGCCAGTATTGAAGATCAAACTAGAGATTTCTGTGGGGATGCATTTGGAACATCTAAGTCTTTACCTGGCGAAAGTGATAATAATTTAGATACTACTTCTGTTCTACAACAACTAGGTCCATCTGCAACTGACTTGACCATGGACTCAATTAGTCAAACTGATAGTTTGGAAGGTCACTGCGGTTCTATTTCAGGTACATATTTACCGAATTCTTTTTCCATAACATAGTGAATTAGTGATTATGGCTTCTTGCTATCTTGAACCTTTTTATGTAGCTAATTGTGTTAGTGATAAATTATATATATATGACTAGAATTATAGTTTAAATAAAATATTTTAAATTTTAGTTAAATTAATAAATATTAAATAAATAATATGTATTACTTTAGTTATAATGTATTCTTACTTTATATATAACTTTTTACTTATATTATATTTAGAATAGTCCGCGATTACTAATTATGGTATCTTTATAAATATTTATTATTAATTTAATATAAATTAGAATTATTTTCACAAGAATTTAGCGGCAAATTAGGGTGAGTGTATATGTGTATATATATATATATATATATATATAAAAGAAATGAGTTCACTTGATAACTTATTTTTTTTATGTAAGTTTTGGAAATTATACCTGAGGATGGCCCCATATCATTTGACGACATTCAACCATGTTATCTTCCATGCTTTGAGTAACAAACGACCACAATCTTTGTAATGCATTTTTGTCATGGCTCAGTGCTTTCTACTCATTCGGACGTACCGGTGGTTGTTGATACTGAACTTCTGCCATCTAATAATTCGCAAGCGTTAGCTGTTGTAGATGAATCCAGCCTTGAAATCCCAAAAGCCGCACCTGAGGATGAGAAATTGGGTGTTTTGGAGCCACCTTCTTTCATGACATTGGTTCAAGACCCAAAAGTTAGTTCTGATGTTGAAATCCAAGCTGTTTCTCAGGCAAATCCTGCTGAAGCGCAAGCTGGTTGGTTTCCTTCTCTTACTAATGTGGTGAATGAATCACAAGGGAGAAAGAAGAATGAAGAGATTATTACAAAAGTTACAAACTGGAGTGCTGGGAAGCGACACGCTCCCTTGAAGAGTCTTCTGAGTGAGGCAACCACGTCTACATCACCTAGTCCCGTGGAAAATCCATCAACTAAGGACGTTAAGAGTGAAACAGGGAAAGAATGGAATTCTCCAGCAAGGTATCCTGCAAACATAAAGAGAGAGAAGAGGAAAGTCAAGGGTAAACCATATTGGGCACAATTTGTGTGCTGTTCATCTGTTAATTAGATGGATATGTATGGTGGTTTGAGTTCCACATATGTAGGAAAACTATAACGTGTGATATTTTAGCTATAGTTTTGAATATTAAGGGTAAATACATTTCTTATTCTTTAGGTCTGCAATTGATTTTAACATTACATTGGATGATCTCACTTTGTCTAAAAGACTTAAAATTTAAGTTCAAATTATTAGGGTTGAGCAAGATCCTGCAACAATTATATCAAATGATCTATCGTTTACAAAATCATGTTGGAGATCTTAATTTTCTAAATTCAACTTCTGATGCTTTATACATGTAGCAGATTGAGCTTATGATCAAACCACTTTTATCTAGATACCAAAACAATTGGCCCCATCTGTTGCCAACAAAATAGATCACTAATTGCTAAAAGGTATTACATGCTTCTCATAAGCATTATATCCATAAGACTACTCTTCCTATTCTCATTGAGAGATGGATTTGTTAAATTTATCTACAACAGGCCCAATGATGAACAACTTGGATTATCTGTCACATTTGACCCAATTTTAATGTTGCAACCAATCTTATCACATTAAGAAGGAAAAAATGGACCCCATATCTAACTTGTAAATTCTAATGGCCAACTTGTATCTATTAACCATCATTAAGGATACTTTATATGGGATGTTGACCCAACTAGATACGAATCAGACTGTGAAATATGTCCTACTTTAAATTAGGATGGATCTGACAATGAAGATGAGAACTATGTTCATAAAAAGCATGCAAGGCTCAAACGTAAAGGAAGAAAACATCCTTGCATAGAAATTCATCATTGTCAAATTTCACAACAATTTCATCCCAAATGTGATGATCATAACCTAGATTTGAGACCATGGGTTGGGCTAGAAAATTCACAACCCAAACTTGAGAGTATTCATGAACTACTTAAAGTTGTTAGAAAGGAGCATTAGCTCCTTAAAGATAAAAGCCACGAGAAAGCTGAACCCATTAATCCTTCAATTCATGTTGCTACTCTAGCACTTATTCCATGTATGATTATACATCCTTGTAATAAAGAATTTCCTCATGTACAAAACAAAAAAAACAGACGACACTAATAAGGTTATTTCAAGCCTTTATATTCATGCTATAGGAATTTCTTCCTATAGTATCCTTGCATCAAATCCCAATAATGAGGTACTTAATCTGTTGTTTTGAATAAAGTTTTTCGATGCATTGATTATAAGTTTGATGGTCTTAATCAACAAACACAAGCTACTAAAAAATAGGTAGCATCTGTATCCTTTCAAATTCAAAAGTAGTATACATCTTTACGAGATCAAATGTTCCAATTTGATGTTGATTTAAGACGATAAATTGATACTCAATATTTTGGATCTGATTTCACTACAAAAGAAAAAGAACTCCAATGAGTTAAAGAAATACTTCAACATATGAAGGCATATATGCAAGCAGAATAGTCGAAGACTATTTATGGGGCTTATCCTACAATATTTCCAGTTATCCAGCCTATTTATTCAACCCCAACTTATCTTGAAACAACTAAACAAATGGAATTCAAATTGAGTTAAATTTATTAGGAAGTTTCCTTATGTGATTAAATACAAGGCAAGGAAAACATGGTGGCCAATGCATTTGCAAGGAAGTATGCTTTACTTTCTACTTTAAATGCAAAAATAATGGGATTTGAATACATTAAGGATTTGTATGTTAATGATTCTGATTTTGATAATGTGTTTAATGCATGTGAGCAAGTGCCTTTTGATAAGTTCTATAGGCATAATGGTTATTTAAAGAAAACAAATTGTGTTTGCCTTAAAGTTTGTTGCTTGATTTTCTTGTTAAAAAAGCTCATAGGGAGTAATGGGGTATTTTGGTTTTGCCAAGACTTTAGATGTATTGCATGAATTTTATTTTTTTTGGCATAACATGAAACATGATGTTGAAAGATTTTGTTAGAAATGCATTACGTATAACAAGTGAAGTCTACAGTTAAACCTCTTAGGTTTTATACTCCTTTACCTATATGTAAACATCATTAGATTGATATTTTATAGATTTTATGATGGGTTTACCTAGGTCTAAAAGGAGGCAATGATTATATATGTATGGTTGTAGATAGGATTTCTAAGATAACACACGTCATTCCATGTTATAAAACTAATGATATATCCTATATTTGTGATTTGTTTTTCAAGGAGGTCATAAGATTGCATTTCATGCCTACAAGTATTATTTCTGACAATTACACTATGTTTCTAAGTTATTTTTAGAAAACTTTGTGGAATAAATTAAAAACAAAGTATTTATGTTCTGCTACATGTCATCCTTAAATGGATGGACAAATTGAATTAGTTAATAGAAGTTTATCTACTTCATTACATTCTATAATTCAAAAGAACTTTAAAATTTGGGAAGAGTATTTTCCGCATGTTAAGTTTGCTTATAATAGATGTGTTCATAGTGTAAATAAATTTTCCCCTTTTGAAATTGCGTTTGATTTAATCCACTAACTCCTTTGAATTTATCACCTTTACCTATTAATAAGTGTGAAAATTTAAACCGTAAAAAAGGACAAATTTTATCAAGCAATTCATGAGAAAGCCATGCAAGAGAAATATTGAAAGAAGAATATAGCAATATGCTAATTATGCTAATAAAAGGAAAAAAATTATTGAGCTTAATGATTGGATTTGGTTGCATATGCATAAGAAAAGATTTCCAATTCAAATGCAATCTAAATTGCATCGAAGGGAGAGGTCCATTTTAATTAATTGCAAGATTCAATGATAATGTATTAAGCTAAACCGTCCTAGTGTATATAGTGTACATGCTACTTTTGATGTTGTTGATTTATCTCCATTTGATGTAGGTGATGATTTAAGGAAGAATCATTTTAAAGAGAGAGGGAATGATGAGAATCCAAAAGGCGTTAAAAGTACAATGTTGAATTTTGATCCATTGAGCATTAATGGTAGTCCAGTTACAAGACCAAGAGCTAAGAAAATTAAAGAAGCTCTAAATGGGCTAATTGAAGGAATATGGGTTAAAAGTGCAAGTTTCTCCGAAAAAGTAAGTCAATCATCAAATTCAATACTAGCTAATTCAACACTAGCTAATTCAACAAATAGATCAATAAAATATTTTGCTTTAAAAATGTAAGAATATGACATAGTTCTAAGTTGACCAAAACTACAAAGTTATAGATAACACTCTCATCTTTCCAACGAATTAAGAATCAGATCATTTCGAGCTCTATAGCTCAAGTTATGACTCTTTGGGGTTGACTATTAGACATAGAAGTGAGAATGATAAGGCAGCATTGACTATTTGACTTGTTCTTATTTTGGAGGGAGTTCTTGTCAATTCTAAGTTGTATTTTTTTCCTTACTCTTTGCATATCTTTTGGACTTGTTTTCTTATTTCATTGGTACAAATTAGGAAATTAAGTTTATTTTAAAAGTTCTTTTATTTTAAGCAAGCCGAATATTTCTAAGCCCAAATTTTGTGCTTGTACAAGACAGAATTATCATCAATCATATTTTGGCTTTCTTGGTTCTTACTCTGTAAACTTATCAAGTTTTTAATTTGTTTCATTCATAATTCAAACTTATCACTCACCTTCTCTTTTTTATTATTGAGTGTAGCGCCTATAACTTTACTTAACACTTGGATTCTTGTTTGATCATACAAAAAATGAGTTGAGTTTCTTTCATAAATTTAGTCTCTTAGACGGTTCTAGAGCAAAGTTATCAATTTCTATTGTTAGGTCTTACTACTTTTAGTAAGGTTCATATCATCTTTGCCTAGTTACTTTTCTGTCTCAAGAATGGTCATTAATCGATTTAACAAGTAGGTGCATTTCATAGCCTTTAAACATCCCTATAAAGCGGAAGGCGTCGCTAATGCTTACTAATGTGTCTTAAGTTATAGGGGGGCGCCTAAATCTATTACCGGCGACAGGAACTCTTTATTCTTGAGCAATTTTTCACAAGAATTTTATCGATTTTAAGATACTTGTCTTCATCACGACACTGAGATTAAAAGTTGACAAACTGAGATTTTCAATAGGACCTACAAACCTATCTTACATGCTGGACTGACAAGTAACCTACAAAAGATATTTAAGTGGTTATCATTAGTTGAATGTCACTCATCATTCGACAATCAATAACTTATCATTTGAAAATGATGAGGATATCTACTTCTTCATGTTTCTATTTTGCTGGTGATTTTAAAATTATGGCAATAAAACAAACCCTGTATAAGATAGGGAGACAACTGCCCATGTGGGTTGATTCCATTTACGATGAACTAGCATAGAATGAAGCAACAAGCAAAAAAGGAGACTAAGTGAAAGAGAATTTCAAATTGGAGTTTTCGTTTTTTTGGGAATTACATCTTTATAGACAAGGTTCTGCAGTAAGAAAGAGTCATCGAAAACAAGGTCCTTTGTTTGATAGTTCATTTAAAACAATAGATAAAATTGGACTGGTGGCCTATGAGTTGGAGTTTCCGCGGAACACACACATATAACATCTTCAACGTCTCTCAGGTCAAAAGGCATCTCCCAATGACCACACCACCATCATCCACTTTACCTGTTAGAACGACAAAATT
>JAOTAX010000005.1:9424831-9474030 GCA_025629825.1 Erythroxylum guanchezii | reverse complement strand
GATTGATGGTTTAGTGTGTGATGCCATGTTATGTACAGTGAAGGTAAGATAATTAACATGTCATTTCTAATAGGCACACACGTGTGTACGTGTGTATCCGATGGACACACGTGCATATGTCAGTTGGGAATAGGGTGTTATAAACCTATTGACATGCTTGAGAGAGAAATGGAGATGAAGTTGAACTACCTTACTTTTCCGGATTTTTAAGAACATTACTAACTAATACATAAATTTTTCTTGAGCTTCCTTTGTTTTTGTGCATTATAAGGCTGTACATAACCTTCATTATGAAAGTTATTATCTTGCAAGAATAAAAGTTAATTATCATATTGGTTTAATTTTACATGACAATATGAATCACATATAAATATTAAGAAATAAAAAATATGTGAAATTAGTGCTTTTATAAAACTCAATTTAAAATTAAATTTGCATACTTTTAGAACGTTAAATTTCTTTTCGAATACTTCAATATATTAAAGTTTGTCTGGTATTTTATTATAAATATTAAGTTTTAAAATATATATTTTACCTTTTCTTAAATTAAAAACCTTTAGAACATTGACTACTCAACTTTTTAATATTATATATATATATATATATATATAACTATATTTTTTCCAAATAGAATAACTAACTTATAAATTTAAGATAACCTATTTATTAAAAGGTTGTTGTATTTGTTAGATAAAGACATGGAGAAAATTTGGTAAATTAGAGGTTTGGAATCTGGAAGTTTATAAATTTTTACGAAATCACACGGGCCGGGTCGTCTATGAGCTAAAAACAACCCGCTTGAGATATGTAGGTATAGTTTGTGAATAAAAAATAAAAGAAGAATACAACTAACTGAACCTTGAAAACGTCGAAAAATATAATAATATTAAAAAAAGAAATAAAAAAACGGATTCAACAATCTTGGCCACGCGGGAAGATGAGAGACATTTCTGGAACCATCTTCAGTTGGTCTAGGTTTTGGAAGTCTCTAGACTCTAGACAGCGTAACCCCTACTATAAATGTAATTCCTCTCTTCGCCACGAGAAGTAAGAACGTAGCTCGTGATTTTTCTGTCTTTGCAAATGATATCAAAGATCTGACTTCACTGGTCTGCTGGTGACGAATGGAGGACGATTTCGAGTTTCCAACTGAGAGCAACATGGAGGATGCTGACATGGATGTTCCGGAGGTGGATGATGACACAGTGGCTCCGGTCCTGAAGGTTGGGGAAGAGAAGGATATTGGGAAGAATGGGCTAAAGAAGAAGCTGGTTAAGGAGGGTCAAGGATGGGAGACTCCTAGTTCTGGCGACGAAGTTGAAGGTACACTTTTTGAATTGCTTTGTTTTTGTTCAATTATACTTTACGAAATGCTACTGGATTCTGATTTGTGATTCTGATGTGAATGGCAGTGCATTATACTGGGACTCTACTTGATGGGACTCAGTTCGATTCAAGTCGTGATAGGGGGACACCTTTCAAGTTTAAGCTTGGACAAGGTACTGGCATCATTTTATTAATTTCTGCGTGCTTTAGTTATCCTATTAAAGAAGAATTAGTGTTGCGTGTTCGTCGTTTGTTCTACCTTATGGTGGATTGGATCTGAATTTTTCAGATTTGTTCGATACTGATTATACCCTGCTAGTATTTTAGGTAACAGAGGCAGCGTCCATTAATTCTGGATCCTTCTAAGTTTTTGTGTTTTTGTATTTTTATCTATAATTGACCATGAGATGTTGGTGCTAAATAATTTTTTACATCGGTTCCTCAGTGTCCACGGATATTGCTTGATCCGTATGTACATGTAACTGCAGGGCAAGTGATCAAAGGATGGGATGAAGGCATCAAGACCATGACGAAGGGTGAGAATGCCATCTTCACAATTCCCCCAGAATTGGCCTATGGAGAGTCTGGGTCTCCTCCAACTATACCTCCAAATGCTACTCTCCAATTTGATGTGGAGCTTCTATCTTGGACCAGCGTAAAGGATATCTGCAAAGATGGCGGCATTTTCAAGAAAATAATTGTTGAGGGCGAGAAATGGGATAACCCCAAGGACCTAGATGAAGTATTGGGTATGATAATAATTCATTGTCATTATGGATGCACGTAGGACTTGCTGTGTCCATTATGTTCTAACAGTTGTCCATTTATTGTCATCTCAGTTAAGTATGAAGCTAAGCTCGAAGATGGCACGGTAGTCTCTAAGTCTGATGGGGTTGAGTTTACAGTCGAAGACGGTTTGTCTTTTTTCCTACTGGTTGTGTTCGTTATTGTTTCTAATACATTAGATAAAATGTGTGACACTTATTCCTTTTCCATGTTCAGGTTTCTTTTGTCCGGCCTTGACAAAAGCTGTGAAAACAATGAAGAAAGGAGAGAAAGCTCGGCTGACGGTGAAACCGCAATGTAAGCAGATCTCCAATGACGGAACGTGTTTTTTATATTGATGTGAGAAATGGATCTGTGATGACTCATCTGTTGGGTATGCTGCAGATGGATTTGGAGAAAGTGGTAGTTCATCAGTCGGTGATGAAGCTGATATCCCACCAAATGCAACCCTTGAAATAGAGCTTGAGTTGGTGTCTTGGAAGGCTGTTTCTGATGTTACCAAGGATAAGAAGGTCATGAAGAAGATCCTGAAGGAGGGAGAAGGATATGAGCGGCCAAATGATGGGACAGTTGTTCAAGGTGATCTTTTGATGTCCTTTGTGGAAGATTTGTATTAGTTGCCTTGGTTTCTAGTTGGAAACATTACTCAGGACGTTTGCCACTGTCCAGTAAAACTTATTGGGAAGCTGCATGATGGTACAATCTTTGTAAAGAAAGGTCACGATGAGGAGCCACCACTCGAGTTCAAGATAGATGAGGGTAATGAATAATATTCCATGAGAATTTCTGATCATTCAATTTTCACTTAATTGTTATCACTGACCTTCATCAAGCCTTCTAGACCTGTATTATATTGCTACTAATCCTTTGAAATGATGCAGAACAAGTAATTGATGGGCTTGATAAAGCAGCGAAGACAATGAGGAAAGGGGAAGTTGCACTAATAACAATTAAACCAGAGTATGCATTTGGACAATCTGCATCGCAGCAGGAGTTGGCCGTTGTTCCTGCCAATTCAACAGTGTACTACGAAGTTGAGATGATTTCATTCACTAAGGTCAGAGTTGTGCACTTATTCATGTTCCTATGTTTTCCAGCTTATCTAAGACACGGCGATGATAACATTCTAATCATTGCTGCAGGAGAAAGAGTCATGGGACATGAATACCCAAGAGAAAATTGAAGCAGCCTCGAAGAAGAAGGAGGAAGGTAATGTGCTATTCAAGGCTGGCAAGTATGAAAGAGCATCAAAGAGATATGAGAAGGTAGATCGTAGCCGTAATATCCTTTTCACAGTTTTTGTTTATTATTTATTTATTTCAATTTCAATTTTTTTTTTAGTTTAGATAGCTCCATGTAGTTAACCTGTAGTTCAGTCTGTATCGAACAAATCGATAAACGCTTATCTGTGGTCTGATAGGCTGTAAATTTAATCGAGTACGATTCCTCCTTTAGTGATGAGGAGAAACAGCAGAGCAAGACTCTGAAAATCAGTTGCAAACTTAACAACGCAGCATGCAAGTTGAAGTTGAAGGATTATAAGGAGGCAGAGAAGCTCTGTACTAAGGTATAATCTTTCTGGACCTGTGCAGTGATAAGAAACAAATAAGTCTTGCTTGTATTTTGTGTCTAGCAATATACCGTGATTTAAAAATTAAAGATAAGATTTAATGAACGGTCTAGTTAGTATTAGCTTGTTATTAAATTAAGTAAAAATTAAAAAACTAAAAATAGAAAAATGGTTGAGAACGATTATTTTTAATTAAAAATTTATTAAATAAACAACTAATTGGTTCAAGTTATTTTATGAAAATTGTTGATTAGTTTTAATAATTAATTAAAAATTGAATAAAAAATTGGATGATGTAAGAAATTGACTGAATAGGTTTTTGTCTTTTAATCATTTGCGATGTAGGTACTGGAGCTTCAGAGCAGGAATGTGAAAGCATTGTATAGAAGGGCTCAAGCTTATATTCAACTTGTGGATCTTGATTTAGCTGAAATAGACATGAAGAAGGCACTTGAGATTGACCCTGATAACAAGTGAGAACCGAGTCTCATGCATGACTAATCTTTTTCAGTTTGATACTTCCTTATACATGCATGATATTAAAAATAAAATGTTGAATACATGCATGATATTAAAAATAGATTTTTGGATGTTTCTGAAATCTCAGGGATGTAAAGTCAGAGTACAGGATTCTGAAGGAGAAAGTCAGGGAATACAACAAGAAGGATGCTCAATTTTATAGCAATATTTTTGCAAAGATGAACAAGTTGGAGCAAACCGAGTCTGATGTAAGTTCCTAGATCTCTAGCTTAGTGGAACGCTTGTTTTCGTCTCTTTGGTAACTCAAGATCCACTGATCTATGCAAATACAGAATACTGAGGCAAAGAAGGATGCTGTTCCAATGGCCATTGACAGCAAGGCTTAATAAAAGGATTCCTTCCTCTGGGTCTGTTGGGAGTCTTTATCAGCTAGAGCGTACTATTGGTCTTGTGATCTGTGGATGAGCAATGAACAGTGAGGAGCGGGAGTGATTTGAGTCTGTGATAGTTGTGTTTTATTACACAAGGATATGTGTAATAAAAGAACCTAATTTCACAAAATGTTCAGTCTGCCGTTTGTCAGTTTTTAGTGTATTCCCTTGACTAGTTCCCATGCGAATGTTAGATGATGCCCATCAGCTAAATCAAAAATGATGTGTACTGGTAAGCGGCAAAGAAAAGACGAAAGGTAACCCAGTGCATGTCATCATTTGTTCTGAGAAATCTTTTTATTAGTAACCTAAAGGGCAACCATCACAGCGGTCTTTCGTCGGTTACTACTTAACCAGAACGTAAAATTCCACACTACGAACCAACTTGGATTATCATCGAGTAAAAGCACAGGGTCATTAGTAACTTCTTTTTTTGTAATCTTGACAATTCAAGTGATAACAAGGAAAAAAATAGGTCTTTAGAACATTCCAAATTTCCAATTCTCTCAATGCATCTTTTGACAATCCTGAAGAAGCTGGTCAGTTACTTAAAACCGAATCCCTTAAATTTTGTACATTTTGACGTTCAAAGTCAATAAACATTAAATGCCAGCCAATGTCAATTTGCGTACATAAGGAGGATTTGCTACTACGAAAGGGAATTTAAAGAAAAAGTATAAAGTGGAGCAAGCTCTATTATCCAGATCAAAGGAACGAGGTCTTTGGTTTAATATTTTGTTCAGAAATAGAGCTCACGAAATAATTATAAAATTTTTTCTTAAAAATTAAAATTATTTTAATTTTATAAAATGATTAACTCAAATTATAATGAAACATATTCTAAAATTTGATCTTTATTTTGTTGTATTCCTCGTTTCTGAAACTGATTCGTCTCAATTATCATACTCGCACAAATATCAGTATCTATATAATAAGTTGAGAGAACTTTATAACTTTTACAATGGGTGTTAAGCAAAAAATGTTAGCTCTATTAGAGCTTAAGCTTTTAGTAATTTAATTGAAATTAAATTTTAATTTCAATTAAACTTTAATTAAATATCAATTATGTCCAAATTAGATCAATATTTAATATTGAACTTTATTTATTAAATATCTCATATTTAATCATAAGTTTATCAAACTTTGCAATTGAGCCTAACTTGGTTAAATTAACTTTGCTCTCTTCAACTTATTCTATATGTGAGACTCAGTAGGTTCCCAAATATGTTGACAGTAATTATAACTTATAATTATAATTTATAATAGAATTATATAAATTAAAACTCCTAGAAAATCTATGATTATAAATTATGAATTAAATATAAATATAATTATAAATTGTTTAATTGATGAAAAGATAAATTAAAATCTATGATTATAAATTATGAATTAAAGATAAATTAAAATATCATAGATTTTAATTTATCTTTTCACCAATTAAACAATTTATAATTATAGATCAAGATTGGTGTCTAACAACATGTCATGATCACTCAAATATTTAAGAATATCAAAGTGGTTTTGACTAACCTTTCCGTGCATGATTTTTCTGTATAATTCAATCCTGTTATCATATAATATTACAATTAGACATAAAGCATAAAATTAATGTCTACTCTTTTGAGTCTAATCATATTAGTTCTCCGCCATTAGCTATCGATTCAATTAATGACGTTTGTAAACTATTTTCAAAATGCCATTCTACCTTGGCCAAAGATTCCTGAATCAATACTAATCGAAAACAACAGAACATTCTCTATAATTACTTTAGGGTGATGAATCTCATCTTGATCACATAACTACCTCCATATAGTTTCAGCTACATCAAATGACTACCGATTAACTGACCATTATTAAATAGTTCATAAGTAATATCAAAACATATCAATCCCTATACAAGGTAACGTTGGCGATTTTAAGTCAAATGATCAATTATACAATCACCATAATGAGAATTTCATAGACATACAAGTGATGTTCCAAATGAATTTCTCATATTGGGTCTATTCACTTGTTGTTTAACAAGCACCCACACATTTGTTTAAAAATCTTTATACTTTAGCCTATAAGATCGACTACTTCCTTCCTAAGGAAAAACATAACGTGTGCTAGTCTTTTTGCGTTTTATTAATATCCAATCTCAATATAATAATGACTAGGAACAGTATAAATTGCATAATTATAATCTCATTATAATTTCATTTGCAATGTACAATTATTCCATGAGCTTTATCATATATATCTAAATATGTATAAGATAAATAATGATTTTAAATAAATGTCACTAAACTATAACCAAAGCGATTGACTATAGAGCATAAACCAACAGGCTCTCACTTACACTAAGCCAATCGTTTAAGTACCTCATACCATATCATCATATGACGATTATTTTACTGTTGGAATAGTGGATTAATAAGAGAATTCTACACGATTCTCTATAGTAAGCACTTGCTTAAATCTTACAGCTTCCATTTTAATTATTATCATAATTAAGAAAAATTGCCTAAATACATAATTGGATCTTTGATGAGACTTTGACTCCTTTCGCTTACCTAATGACTCTATTGTTCCACAGTACATTACTGTTTTAAACAATGCAAAGAAACTATATCAATTTCATTAAAGAACTTATTAATCCAATTAATCATTTCCACTAAATGAAAATTGTATTATGACTTAATTAGCAACCATTGCTATATTGGAACCTTTCCAATCTTAATTGTTATTGTTCCAAGTAAATGAACCTTAATTAGGATTTACTTCCAAAGTTATATCCTTATCATCGCGAACTCAAATATCAACTCATACATTGAATAATAGATATCTTTAATACGTCACAAGTATCTAATATCTCAAATACTAAACATCTTTAGTACATTATTTATGTACTTGGAATTAGAATAGGTAAACAAATTCCAATCTATCTCTATAGATCTATTTCTCTGAATTAAGTTATTACATTTTCCTATCCAATGAGGGTTGTTCTTGGACAATTATATTTTCAACAATTGAAAGTTAGAATTTTTGTTCTCTATGAGCAATATGTCTCCACATACTTCCACTGAAAAAGACAAATATACTCTTACTAACCTTCTTGTAGACATGATAAATTCACAATCATCTCCAAAATAAACTTTTTGAATTCATCATGAAAGTGAATCTTTCAATGTCTCTAAGCCTTTTAACTATATATCAAATATATCAATAAAGGCACTAGTTCCAATTGGAAGTATTGACATGATATTTGAACTTTTCAAATTTCATCTTACTCCCACTACTTATCCTGAGAACCATTCTCCTATGAGTATACATTGAAACAAACAATTTGTTCATTAGGTCCGTAAGAATATATCCAACCTTTTAGATATATAATAACCTTTTATTACCCATTTATGTTCTAAACTTAATAGATTATATATATGCTTCAACTAAGCATCACATCCATGAATCATTAAATTTGACTTTGTCAAAGACTTAGCATTTCATATATAATACGAAATCTTGCTAATTGATTCAATTAGAACTATTGAAGGTAAGTCATTGTACTAAGCATAACTATAGAAGAAATAATATTGCATCATATAATATCTTATATTGTATTTTCCTCCTTATATAAATCCATGCCCTTATGGAATATTATTGTGAAGGTTTTTACCAGAGAATCTCATTCCCTATAAATAATTGAAAATTTAAAACTCACTACATCGATCTCATTGAAATACTTCAACATTCTCAATGCTTAATTTCTTCTTAGATTTAAACAATTTAAACTTTTCAAAATTTTAAATCGTTATTTCATTTAATACATATGACTATATTTCATAAAGCCATTAGTAATCGAATGAAATATAAGTACCATCCTTTTATAAATTGTTATTCCATCTAATACATCATATGTATAAATTTAATAATTCAACACCATCATCATCCTTTCTTCAAAGGTTGATTTTGTTTTTTTCAACTTAACAAGTTTCATACATTCATATAATTAAAAGGATACATATATCTTTTTATGTAACTTTGTGATTTACGTTACGTTGATTTAACTAATATGGCATAAAAAGATAATCTCGGTTATCCAATTTTTATTCTTGCCACTTATGTTAAGCATAAGTCTCCTTTGATCCAACACATACAAACTCTTTGTATAAAATTAGATTAATTACTTTTACTTAACAATATATTTCTTATCATGCTTTGAACATTATAATAATGTTGAATCAAAATTCAGTATTAAATACTCATAAACACGGATTAGAAATACATATGATCTCTATCATATCATATATAGGCAAGAAAAGTCTTGCAATCATTTCCTTCTTATGAAAACTATCATCATAATATAGCAAAGTCTTTAATTGTAGTCCACAATTATATTTTTAGTAGGCTAAATTAAGTAAAACAATTTCATCAAGATGCTATATTTTTTAGCTTTACTCTATGCAACCTCTTGCATCTTACTATTATGGTGATGACATACATCTTACATATTGTCATCAAAGTTTATGAGACATTAGTCAACTCAAAATGTCAATACAATTTGTCATCTATATGATTTTGACATATCTCTAAAATTGTCACCGAATCCTCAATAGGGATTATAACATAATAATATAATGAACATACAATTTTCTATCTAGCTTTTGAGAACTCTTCTCAAACATATCTTATGTCCAAGAAATTGGATTCAATAACTTAGTATCAACTATACTAAACACGTTAAATTTTACTTAGAATGAAATATAAATGTAAGAAAAACAAGTAGTTAATTATATGCCACGACTACCAAATAAGATTAAGGCTTTAATCATGCATTTGGTTACTTTCACTGTTTTATTTGAAATAATAACCCTCACTACTATTTGGAAAGATTACTCTAATCTTTTTAGTGCTGCTAGGATCCCATTCAAATATAGTTGATCTTAAGTTTGCTCAACAAATCAACTAGACTTAAATTAGATAGATAACAACTTTATCAATCACATCTCATGTGACTCCTATATTTGTTAGGTGACAACTCTTGCCAAAACATATCTTATATGTCTTTCCCAACCTGTTTTTAAATTCATGTGATCATGAGTTTACTCATCCAAATCACACAAAGTTAGTTAAGTAAAACTCATTATCATAAGACTAAACATGTTCGGGTTACAGCGGCCTTAAGTTTGCTCAACAAGCCTACAATAAATAAAACTCTAATTTATTCTTATAACAATGGAAGGCAAAAATCACGTTCTAAACATGTACTTAATATTCTAATGAGAGATTTTTACTTCATTCATCCCATCAAACATAAATTTACATATAAAATATTACACATATAAAACATACAATTTAATATGCATCCAATATAAATATCAACCATATAAATAAAGTATGCATTTTATGCACTCATAATAAAATCATATGCATAAATATAACATCTCGTTATCCTATGTTAAGGGTTAGAACCCTAGAATAGTATACATAAGAGATTATTGAGAAGTTAGAAAGTGCATTTCATGCTCGTGCATAATATAACATACACACACATGTGATTATTGCTCATTGCACACGTTAAAATAATTGTACATGCATTCATTGACATTTTTTGAGCATAATTGATTTGTAAAAGTGATTGTATTGAGAATTGTGGATTTTGTGTATTGAAAATTGATTTGGTGATAATAATTATTGGTCTAGAATTTTTGCTAAAATTTAGAAAATTTTCGAAATTATAAGTATTTATGGACTAGGAAAAATGTCAAGTAGCAAGATAATTGATTTATGGTAGTAGAAATAAGTATCAAATGACAGTTGAAATAATTGACTAATGGTATTAGGATTTGTTGGGAATATGATATTGAAAATTGGGTGACAATTGGAGTAGAAAATGGAGACAAATTGACTAGTTAAATAAGAGAACCAAGTGAGACCATAGGAAGTGGACATGTGGTGAGTGACAGGTGTCACTTGCCAAGTCATGCATACGACACTCTCTCCCAAGTGAAAGACCATCTTCATTTTTATTTGTCTTTCACTGTGTTCATTTGTTCTCACTTCTTGTTAATTTTTCTTCTTATTTTCTTTAGTCTTCTTCATCTACGATACTTATTTCTTACCCTCTCAATGTAAGCCTTGCTCTCACCTTTCACTTGTTACTTTCATTTTGTTATCTTTGTCATTGTGACTAAAAGACCAAACCCTACAACCTTCAATTGGTGATGATCGTGTGATATTGGAAAGCTAGGATACATGTGATTTTGAAGAGTTTGGAGTTTTACTAAGTAAGTAACATGTTAATTCTCATGGGTTGTATGGATATGGAACAAATATGGTGATTAATTGTTATTAAATGAAAATGAGACTAGTGGTCATTATACATGTGCATCGTGGATGAAGAATGAGAATACTGGTATCTTGTTTTTATGTTTGTGATGATCAATATTTCATTAGTTGTTGTTGAGATGATTTTAAGTTAGAAAGATCATTATGATGATGTAAAAAAGAGTGCCGAAATTTCATAAAAGGATGATATGATTGTGTTCTATTTTCACTGTTTATGTACATGTATCTCTTTAGGTGTTATAGAGGTGTACTAAAATGAGTCTAGAGTGAAAGAAAAGTAGTGTGATGTCTTAAAATGGGAAGAATTAAAATGATAAGTTAGAGATGAAATGAAGGTAATGGTGATGAACATGTGTAGAAAATATGATGAATGTGCGTATATGATATATTTGGTTTTCGATGTTTATGATCAATCATAGATTTTGTTTTGGGTGTAAATGATTTGAGATGAAATGAAAGTAGGAATGAAGAAAGAAAATATTAGGTAGTGCACGATAATAGCCATCAGGTAGTGCACAATCGTGACAAGCACGATTGTGACAGAGAGGAAACCTTAGATAATATGATAGTTCTAAGACCTTGGTCGACTTTCCTTTCTCCCATTAGCTCCTCATAGTCACCCCTTTTAAAAGTTTTACTCGTATGAATCCATCTTTTACCTTAGGAGATAAGGGAGGGCTTCCATTAGTATTAGAATATTACATTATCTTCATATAGAGCTCCATCAATTCCTAATCTCATAATTGGGATGGTTTCGGGTAAGTCTTTGGAGAGTTCCATATTGATGCAAATTCTAGCATATCCCAATCTCTTCTTTTTAGTTGTATTATCATCCAAGCATAGAGGCTTGCCTAGGAAACTTGCAATTATACTCACCCTTTTGCTATCCAATATTCAAGAGGCACATTGTATAGATTCACCCACAATGGAATAATCCTGTGTTTGTTTGACTTAATTTGGAAATTGGGCTACCAAAGCTATAGGAAAAGAGGAAAGTTAGAAACATGTCATGACACTTCTTCAATGATCATGAGGGCTTGAGCTTTAGAAGAAAAAATGAAAACGATGTATTTATCTTCTGCTATTAAAGCTTCAATAAATCCTTTGTTGTTCCATGCTAATGTTGCCCATTTTTTGATGACTGAAAATGTAGGCCTTTTGTCCCAGAAGAAACTAATGAGGGAGTTCTCCCATGATTTAGCACCTTCCTGTAGAATTTCTAGATTTGGAGCAACAATAGTTCGACCATCTTCAGTTTTAGGAGGACAGAAATGCAGTGAAAGATCAATAAAGCCTCCAACAACTACATCCAATTTTTCCTTTCTGCAATATGATTAGTTGAGGATGAAGTTGTTTAAGTTGGAACAAGCGGAGAAATGGGCGGACTTCTGTGCAATTTCAGGGGAGGGTAAGGGAGGAAAATCCTCCCCGTCATAGTTTTGTTGCATGTGAGGATTGGGGTCCTCCATAATAATAGAACAACTTTTGCAGAGACTGAAAGGTAATTCAGTTACAAAAAGAAGTATATTAATGGACAAGAGTAATCTATTTATACTTATAATGGTAATAGGTAAATTTAGAATAATCTTTAGAATAATTTAGTTATGCTTATAATTTATAAGGATAACGATTTATATAATTAGTTTATTTATATAATTTTGATTTATATAATTGAAATACTTAATTTATAGTTATAGTTAATTTAATTTAGTTACCAAAAAAAGCATAATAATGGCCAAGAGAACTAGGAATTTAATTTAAATGGCCAAAATACCTTTAGTTTAACACCCTTCATAAAGAGAAGATGCAAACAACAGGCTGAAGATCAAGAAAAGACAATAAGAAGCTAATGCTTTAGAGATGGAAAAAGGTAGGGTTTAGAAGCAAAAGGTAGCAAGGTAAAGAAAAAGGAAAAGTAAAGGATTAGAATGAATATGGTGAAAGAAGGTTATAGGTTAGAGTGAAGTAAGAGAATCTCTCTCTAGCCATGATCAAAAATCAAGTATCTTACAGCAGTTTGAGTATGACATTTTGAGGTTGATAAGGGAGCGAGTTTTAATAGTTGGAAACCTTTTAGAGGCCACAGAAACACACACGATTTTCTTCATACAAGTATCGGGACCATTAAATTTATCATCAATGTCACTGTGGTTAAATATTGATTATGAGTAAATGGCTTAAATCCAAATTTCACCAATCCACTCTCTCATCTTTCTCTTCATCTCTGGCACTGCCAGCTATCTCCGCACCTACCGCTTGTGATGTTAATATCTTACTTTAACCTTGCGATCATTTTCAATTTGGCTTTCTTCTCCAGATGCAAATTGATTCCAAGGTGGCGCCATCTTTCAAGTGATACTAACCTCCAATTTCCTATTTTCTTCAATGGTTTTATGCAAGCTTATATGTACTGTACCAAGTGTGACATTATTGGTGTTATAGTCTCTATTTTAGAACCTCACGTCACGTGTGCCACTACCTCATACTTAATGTTAGTCATAACACAAACTTTATTATAAACTTAGTGTCTACTATGAATTTATATTAAGAAAGAAAATGTGAAGAAATAAATATTTTGCTATCTATTGAACGATGAATAAGTTGCTAAATTGCTTGAACAAACTCCTCCTCCTAAAACTTTCCATCAACCTTTATCAAAGTTGTATTTCTTTATGTTGTTAATATCTTTTTGCATCTTTTAAATAAGTGAGCCTCTTAATGAGTTAAAAAAAACTAAATGTCTACAAACTTATTTAATAACCTTATTGGTTCTCCCCATCACAAGCTCAGTAAATAACCGGCCCATACTGATTAAGGCTCGTTTTTCTCATTGAACTTTAGCCTATTTAACCAAATCTTTTATTGGGCTTCTTTAATCATATCAAATTTGATTTTATCAATATTAATTTTATAAAAACTTATAATTAATAATTGTCCAATTAAAAATCACTTATATTTTCCTCTTGGAAAAAATATTAAGTACATTACTTGTAACAATAATAAAAACAATAAAAATGGTTAAGAAAATTAATGTAAAGGTGGACCAATTTAAAACATTTGATCCAAAGATAATAAAAGTCCATCATTTGCTCTCATAAGGTTTTCAATACTAGAAAATATCAAATGCATGTCTCACATGACACAAATATAATATAATCATGCATATGTAATACCTCACTAATATAAATAAGAAAATAGAGTGTGACAAACTACGACAATAATTATATGATTTGAAATGTATCATCTTTTTGTTTCTTTGTTGTAATTTCTCAAAACTTTATGCTAAACTGCATTAGAGAAATTTGTTTTCTCTTATTAAATGTTAAATTGCATTAAAGATGGGATTAAATACTTATATCCCCTATATCATTTCAAATTCACAGATTTAGGTATGCTTTTGTATGTGTCTTAAAGACCTAGGCTCAAAGTCAATCTGTATATATATGCTCAATGATCTTTAAAATGCTTAAGATCGACATAAATATTAAGACTTTCACCTATATTATGATCATATACAATAAACTATATGACTGAGAACAAAATGATGATCATCAATATGTATAAAAATATATTGTCATAATACATAAATTCTGTACAAATATATCAAGAGCAAATACAACGATTCTTAACCAACAATGTCTAAGGACCTCAATAAACCCATACTATACCCATGTCTATAAAAAATAACTGGGAGAAGTCCTTTAGTTAAAGGATCAACAAGCATGCACTTAGTTTCTAAATGCTTCACCCCAATGTCACGTTTTTGTATTAATTTCTTTATAGTAAGATATTTAACCTTCATATGCTTAGAACCTGTGATGTTCTTATTATTGTTACTGAGCAATACAACAGAAAGATTCTCACAATATAACTAAATAGATCTAGCAACTAAATCAACCACAAACAACTCAGAAATCAAGTTCCTAAATCAAACTACTTGTGAAGCAGGCTTATAATATGCCATAAACTTTTCATTCATAGTTGAAGAAGTTATCAGTTTCTGCTTGACACTTTTACATGATATAACACCATCTGTTAATATACAAATATACCCTAATGTGGACTTTCTACCATCTGGGCACATAGCCAAATTTGAATTCATACAACTTATGAAGTTTAGACTATTGACTTTCCTAAATGTCAACATATACTCCTTAGTTCCTTTCAGATATCTCAAAACTCGTTTAATTGTATTCTAGTAGTTTATCCCTGGGTTGACAAGATATCTACCTAGAAGTCCAAAAATGAATACAATGTCCGTTCTAGTGCATAATTAGGCATACATTAGGCTACCAGCTGTACTAGAATAAGTGATATTCCTTATAGCCTCTCTCTGTGTATCATTCTTTAGATAATGTACCAAAGATAATCTCTCATTATGAGAGATAGGTGTTGCAACAAGCTTATAATCAGTCATATTAAACATTTGCAGCACTCTTTTAATGTATGTTCTCTGCGACAAACCTAACAAGTTTTAAGACCTGTCCTAATGAATCTAAATATATAAGGAAAAAAATGCTTTACCAAGGTCCATTTTAAAATGTTTTGCCAAAAGCTGCTTAACTTCATGCAATATGGACAAGTCACATATAGTAAGCAAGCATCCACATATAAAAGTAGAAAGATAATCTTGCACCCTTTAACGTTGTAATACAAACATCTTTCAACTATATTTTCCACAAAGTCAAATGAGGTAATAACCTCATCAAACTTTCAGTACCATTGTCTAAAGGCATGTTTTAGACCATATATGGATTTTCTTAGCTTACAAACCAGTCAGCTTTATCATGATCCTGAAATCTTTCAGGTTACTCCATATAGACCTCTTTATAAAAGTCTTTATTCAGGAAAGTAGTTTTGATATCTACCTGATGTAGCTCCATATCATAATAAGCCATTATTGTAATAATCACTCTAAATGCATCCTTAGATGATACCGAAGAAAAGGTAACATTAAAGTTGATCCCTTCTCTCGTAGTGAATCCTTTGACAACCAACTGAGCTTTAAACTGCTCAACTTTACCCTGGGAGTTTTTTTGGTCTTATAAATTCATTTATAGCTGATAAGTTTACAATTATGAAGCAAATCCACAAGCTCATATACCTTATTATGTTTCATGGATTGCATCTTATCCCTTATTGCATCCCACTACAAATCCGTATAAGGTTTGAAAATAGTTTCTATAAAAGTAACTGGATCTACTACTTGTCTGATATCATAGTCTTGTTCACCTAAATAGATTATATATTTAGATGAGACAACAAGTCTTCTTGCTCTAGTAGATATTTTTAATTGAATAGGTTCAAAATGCTTTTATACCTGAACCTTAGTTTCTATAGGTATAGGTTCCTATCCCTATATTGGTATGATACTGAGAACTTGATTCGCTAGTTCTGATTGTATTGAGTGATGGAAATGAAATAACCATAGTATCCACCCTTCTATCATCTGAAGAGTAAAATGGCCAACCTCATCATAAACATTATGCTTCAGAATCTTAGCTATTTGTTATTCCACTATTCTAGATCCTTTATCTCTATAATAAAATATATGTCCCTTAGATGGTTAAGATATCCAACAAAAAAATAATAAATAGAAAGAGAATGCAACTTATCTTCATGAGGATTATACAAATGTACCTCAATAGGGTAACCCCATACACGAAGATAAATGAGGCTAGGCTTTCGCCGCTTTCTTATTTTAAAACATGTTTTTGAAATTGAATTGTTTGGGACTCTATTAAGTATATATAAGGTAGTCATTATGGCTTCACCATAAAGGTAATAAGGTAAATTAGTTATGCTTTGTATTAACCTCATCATGTCCTTTAAGGTGTGATTCCTTCTTTCAACCACATCGTTTTGCTAAGGACTACCTGGCATAGTAAAATAAGCCACTATTCTATATTATTCTACATATTTGGAAAATAATTTTTTTTTGTCCTAAAATCCTATGTCTGCCATAATATTCACCTTCACGGTCAAATATGACAATCTTTATTAAACTTTCCAATTGGCTCTCAGCCTTAGCCTTAAAGATCTTGAATTTCTTAAGAATTTCATACTTTTTTTAGAGCAAGAACACATATCATAATAGGAATAGTCATCAATAAATGTCAGAAAATATCTTGAATTACATAATGTAACTTTATAAGGTCCAAATATATTTGTATGTATGAGTTATAATAAGCCAAAAGCACGAGTTACCTCCTTTTTCTTTATTTTGGTCAACTTATCCCTGCGATAGTCAATATCAAATCATCATAATATAGAGTTGGGAAAATGTTATCCTTAGCCAATCTCTCAACTCAATCTCCAAAAATGTAACCCAATCTTTTATACCACAATATGTATGACTTCTCTTTTATCAGGGGTCTTCTTCTAGTGCCCTGTTTGACAATATATGAAGAAGCATATATCTTATTAGGGGCAAGACACCTTTTATATAAGTTGTATGACAAGAAGGCAGTATCAATATGTTTTTGCATTGAAAGATAACTTTACAACCAAATTTGTAATTACAAAACTATAACCTTCTTTATCCAAAACAGATACAGAGATTAAATTTCATCTAAAAGAGAGTATATAAAAAGTTTCATATAATACAACCTTGAACCCTATATCAATGTTCAAACAAACATCCTTATAGAGATTACATTAACTTTTTAGTTATTTCCCACGGTCAGTTTTTCCTCCACCCTATTCATCTTTCTCTTTTTTATGAATCCCTACATTGTAGAAGTAATATGATTAGAGGCTCCACTTTCTAGCCACTAAGAACTTGATGTGGCTACAGCAAGATTAGACTCATGTAACATATAATCCAAGGAGTTACCTAATAGCTCTTGTCTTTCTTTCCAAGCTTATATTTTTGGCATTCTAGCTTCTTATGTCCTTTCTTTTTACAGAAGAATCAACTTAGACTCGTACTCTTTACAACATCCACAGGACCTCTAGCAAAACTAAATTAACCAATATCTACATATGAAGGAAATTTCGATTTCTTACCTTTAAATTTATGGGACTTTACCTTTTCCTTTTCCTTGGTTGCTGTTAAGGTTGTACAAGTTATATTCTCCAACTTCTCATTTTCAACAACATAATAGGTGATCAATGCATTTATGTTCCAAGCTTCATCTTGAGAATTGTATATGGTAACCAGAATACCAAAATCTGATGGGAGTGTATTCAAAGCTTGGTGAACTATACAAGCATTAGGAATATAAATATTTAACGCTCTTAGCTTAGTCTAAAGATGGACCCTCCTAATTATATACTCCCTCACCCCCTGCTCTTGTATCTCATAGAGTCTAATTCCTTTAATAAGGTACCTATTTTAGCAGTAGAAGACACCTTATATCTTTGTCCGACGTTGTTGAGGAAATCCTTTATAGTCAAACAACACATCTTATTTGACCTTTTATAGGCTGTATATGTTGCTCTCTCTGCCTCTGAGTTGATAAATGTAGGTGTTGGTGGAATATCCTTAACCATAACTATGTTGATATATGCGATCTCCAGCGCAAATTCCACATCTTACTTCCATTTCTTAAAATTGAAACTAGTTAGGGTTTCAATTATGACACTATTATTGTTTACAGAGAAGTTAATTGCAAAATTGATAATGTAATGATCAACACAAATGAAGGATAACATTAATACTCAAAACCACAAAATAGAATCTGCATAGAGCATCTCATCACACCTGTCATGAAACACCTATGGACTGAACATATAATACATTCAGATAAGACCTCCATATACAAGTGATTATAGTACACACCATTTACTTTTATGATGGCGAATATATCACTTAAGCAATGACTTTCCTTCATCTAATACCTTATGTATATCTCAAAGTCTCATATAAGGCTAACACTTGTGGGCAGAATAACTAAACACAAGATCAAAGATATCTCCAAATATATAAGCAGAACAATTTAAATACTAATTTAAAAGGGCACTATGGTGACTATATTCTTATTAGCACCCAAATTGATCCATAAGTATAAGGGACACACTGTATGTTATCATCACATTGTTCTATATGAGCATAAAGATATGACAATTTATCATTCACAAGTGCAAAATCCTCATACACATACTCATTATCAAATATCAGTGCTGAAAAGATTATCAACAAACTTTATTTGAGATTTCGTCATAAAGAAAATCTCAATCAAAGTGATAATCATGTTATACAAAATAACTAATGCTTCATAAGAGATACCAAAACTGCATATATCTCTTTTATTTTAAGTCAAATGTATGAAAATTCACTAATCCATGACTTTTTTAACTTTAATTGATTTTTCTGAAGATAAACCTCATTTATTATCAACATAATAAATTCAAAAAAATTTAAAAAAACTCACTTTATAGATTCACATAATCCTAACAACTAACTTAAAATAACTTAAGGGACCAATTGTGAATTTTGAAAAAAAAAATCATCTTATAGTGTTGACATTAGTACTGCAAGTAGGGGTTGCATGCGTGTGCACTACGTGCCTACCAAATCCACATAGAAGCTAGACGAGTGGGGCAAGTGTAGAGCACACATAATGTGCGCAAAAATGCACACTGTAATATATAGCGCCTGTTAAACACACACACAACGAGCACCGACATTCCTTAATCTTTACGACTCATGTCCATCATGCACATGGACTTGTGAACATGCTTACCACCTCTAGAGCGTGCGTCTCATATGCCTAACACCCATCCATTAGACGCAAGATGCTCACGCCATCTGTCCAACGAGTGTGGATTTAACGCTCCAGATGTCTAGCGTGTCTCAAAAGCAGCAAACTGCTTCTTCATGGCACCTCCCTCTAGTCGCCAGAAACAGGCAATTTTTGGTGATATTTCACCAAAAAAATCACCTCGAAGTATGTTTTTAACCAGTTTTTTTTAATGCAAAACTTGTTCAAAATCAATTCAAACAATAAATATGTAATTTATATAAACAAAAACAAATTATTTTCTTTGATTTCCTTTTAAAAAAACTTCAAAAATCTCTATTAAAATTCATACATTCATGTAACTACTCCGATACTATGTGTTAGTTATAACACAACTTTAATTATAAGCACAGGATCAACTATGAACTTGTATTAATAAAGAAAATGTGAAAAAAAAACTATTTTGCTATCTATTGAACAATGAACAAGCTATTGAATCGCTTAAACAAACTCTTCAATGTATGAACAAACTCTTAAAACTTTCGATAAGTTGTATATCCTTATTGTCTTTAACGTCTTTCTACGCCTTTTCAATGTGTGGGCTTCGTAACGAATCAGAAAAAGTGAATGTCCACGAACGAACTTAAGCAAGTAACATGAGAATAACAACTATTTATAAAAACCTTATTGAGTCTCCTGTACTAATTGTAACTCGTTTTTCTCACTTTGAATGTAGCTCATTTAACCAAATTTTTATTTTTTTTAATTCATATTAAAATTGATTCTGTTAACTTTAATTTATAAAAATCCGTTGTCCAGTAATACTTAACCATACACATTTGAAAATTTAAGCTCTTCATTTATATTTTCTTCTCTCTCTTTGCCCTTGCACCTAATATTTTCTTGCTCTAGATTGCATCACGTTCTAGAAGATCCTGAGAGGAAAAACAAGGACCAAAAAAAGGACTCTTTTTGTTATTATTTATAAGATTAAGGGCAGGCTTTATTTTATTTTATTTTTTATAAAAATAAAAATAAATCTTATTTTATTATTTATGTAGATTATCATCATCATCATACTCAATCCGAAGTCCCGCAATAAAGCATGGTCTGGGAAGGTTTAATAGTACGCAACCTTACTCCTACATAGTGGAGAGGTTGTTTCCGGTAGACCCACATGCAGATGTGATAATAAAAAAATGATGCTAGTTAAAGAGTAAAAAATGAAAAATAAATTAAAAATTTTAAAAAATTTTGAATAAAAAAGAATTAAAACTTTGAAAAATAATAGCTTAAGAAAAATTACATATCTTCATTAGGAGATGCACATCTATAAAATAAAGTTTTAAGAAATTTATAGGACAAATATACCTTATATGTTGTAAAGTTCTGCTTATACCTGATGCGGTGCAAAGTTCTGCTCACCATTTATCTGAGTTGTTTGTGCCAATCTGGGCCATCCTTGGACTCGAAAATTTGGATAACTGGCAGCTGAAGAAGCATCGCATAACTTGGCTAACCTTCCTCTTTTCATCTAAGCAATACTAAAATCTTTTCAAGCGCTTTAACTTCAACAACGGTTTTGGTGTCGAGTATCAACCAAAATACATTTATGGGAATTAAACTCTAAGAAGAATAGCGGAAGATTTATATACAAACCGATAGAGGACCAAGTGATAGCATGAAAGGAATGCTTCCATCATCATATTTCCCAACCAAATATTTTATTATGTCATCTGATTCATACATTGTAGCTCCAGTATTTGAATCCACTAGTGTTTGAATCCACCATGTAAAGACAAGCACTTTATACTCTTAGGCCCCATTTGGTTGGCACGAATTGTTGGCTGGAAAAGTAATTTTTTCCCTAAAATTTAAATTATTACGTTTGGTTTATTTTGTTGAGTAGTTAGGAAATTAAAAACTTTCCTAATTTAGGGAAAGTAGTAGCATTGTCCCTGGATTCTAAATCCCAACACCTCTTAGTATTTAGATTACTTTCCTCAGGAATTTAATCTAAAAATTATATTGGTCAATTTAACCCTTCTTTCTCTCCCAACTCTCCAACAACTTTTTTATTAAAACACTTCCTCCTTTTCTAATATTCTTATTTTACAACAACTCTTTCTTAAAAACACGACCACTTCTTCAGATATTCTTCTTCTTTTACCGTTAGTACAACTTCTTTTGCTCGATTCTTCTTCTCTTCAAATATTCTTCTTCTCCTTTTTAAAAACACGACCACCTTTTCAAATATTCTTCTTCTTTTTCTTTCCTTCTTACTTTTCTATAGTTTTCGTTTGCTTGATTTTAAAAACCACCTCTTCCCGAGTCCAAGATCCGTCCGTTGTGTGTTGCGTCTGGAGAGATTTTCTTGCAACAGCCCAATTTGTTGGAGCTCGAAGCACCCATCAAAATTTGCGATACTTTTTCTGGTTAAACTATTAATATGCTTTTTGGTTTTCTTATTAACATAGAAATGGGTTTTTTTTTCTCGAATTTGGTTTTTCAACTTTTCACTATAAGGAATTGAATTTAGTGATACTGATGGGTTTGGGGTTCAATATTTGGTTGAGAAATGAGTTAGAAAGAAGCTATTTTGAAGTTCGTTTCTTTACTGACTAAGGATCATTTTTATTTTTCTTTTGGAAAGTAAGGAGCATTTATATTGGTTCTTGGGAAGTGTAGTGTTCTTCAAGACTTAGGTAGTTGTGTTATGTTTTATAAATTATGATACAACAGAACGTAAATGTGGCATTGTGTCCTGCTGGATTATATATTCTATTTGTTGTGAGCATTAGCTTATTTTTGTCTGTGGTTTTCTTTTCTCACTCCTGTTATATCATCTTCCCTTAAATGTACATAAGCTACATTCACTGTTGGCATCTTTTAATTACCTAGTTATCACATGTTTTGTTCTGATGGAACTTTTATGATTTTTGTGCTAGGTCCTATACTCTTCTTTCTTGGTGCCTAGGTATGAAATACCTTGATTACTGTGCTTTATACTATGTTATGTAAATGTTTATTCAGCTTTCCACCTGCTTACGAGGTACTTTACATTTTGAAGTTTATGTTGTGTGTACCAATATTCTATTGCAGCTCTTATGTACTTTTTTTAATCTGCAATAACTTTGGTGTACCAAGGTTATAGTGTATTGAAATTTATCAGTGGGTTGTATCCCCATTATACATAGCTTAACTTTTCTTTTGGTTGTAGTATCTTATTTGTACTGTTTTCTTATTCTATTCAATAAAGTTTAATTTTTTTATTTTAAATTTGTTGATTAATTGATAGGTGATAGAGAATGGCTGGAATGGATTTGGTTGCAAAGAAGAAATTATTTTATTTATTAATGGATATGTAAAAAAAAAGAAAAAAACATGTTAAGAGTTATATTACATATCTTTTTGGTCGTAGTATTGCATCATGGAAAATATTGTTTGAAAGCTCCATACTCTGTTGATGAATACAATCGATCCCGATACCTTCATTGGTTGATATATACTAGTGATTCAACATGTCATTCGGAGTTGCGTATGGATAGATTCACATTTAGAATATTAGTAAATATGCTTAGAACTATTGGTCGATTAATAGATACCAGGAACACAACTGTAGATGAACAAGTAGCAATGTTTTTGTACATTCTTGGACATCAAAAGAAAAATCATATGATAAAAACTGACTTCTTACGCTAAGGAGAAACAGTTAGTAGGCATTTTAATCGAGTATTAAATTCAGTTCTTAGACTTCAAGGAGAATCGCTTAAATTGCTTGAACCTGTACCTCAGAATTCCACAGATAAGAATATCGTCATTAGGCACCTTTATGCATTGCAATTATCTTACATTGACAAAAATATAAATATTCCCATTTTTACTATTTTAAGTTTTGTTTACTTCATAACAGTGCTGCAATGCTATTCTTCTACTCATATGTGATGATTTCTATAGGAAACCCACCACCAAAGAAGTTGCACTCATCATCTGCTACTACATCATTATCATGATCAGACTTCAAAGAAATACAGCTATAGTCTCAACTTCTACCCCATCCCTTCTTATCTAAGTGGGGTGAGTTGGAATAATTTTTGATATGCTACTATGATCCTGCAGGGATCCGTATCCCTTTCTGTCATTAATAAGCAGAAAAGAGAAACTAAATATAAATGTTATTGTTATTGATTGACAGGGATCATATTGAAATGAGTATCTGAGTGATGTTTTAATTTTATAAGTCCTTTCTTCGTTGTGCTTTTTCTCGAAGAAGAAATGGTTTAAATGATTTAACTGATGATAGAGGCAAGAAAAAAAGTAAAGTTAACGCGTAAAGAGTATGAAGTAGCGCTGTATTTACTCCCAAAGAAGTTGGTAAATATTCTTTTACTAAAAATTCTTGAAACTATTAGAAAAGGATATGTAATGTAAGGCTATACTTCCTTCCCTGTATAAGTTTAAATGCCAAAACCACTCAATTCAATACTAGTGGAGAGTAGCTTGTTTTGTCTTATATTTATAATTTCATATCTATTCCTACTATTGAACTATACTAAAATTTTCAACTAAGTATGAGTACTCCAAATCCTCAAAGCACTTCTGCAACGAAGAGAGTGGTTCGTTAAAATAAATAGGAAGACAAACCCCAGACAAGTCTTTCCCAATGTTGTCTTTGATAATTGACCACAACCCTACAGGCTTCTCTTTCTCCTTTGGTTCTGGAAGGTTATCTCTTCTTTCAACATAAGGATACTTCACTACCCTAATATCATTCTTTATTTCCCTTATCCAACCAGATAAAAAGATATCTTTATCATATACAGAAGCATTTTCCACAGAGTCCCTACTCCGATAGGAAGCACTTCTTAAAGCATCTGATGACAAAAAGTCGTTTGTTTAAAAAAAAATGACTTCGTCTTCATCAGTTTCAACATCCAGTCCATCTTGACTTTCATTATCGGCACCAGATTCACTAACACTGCCCTCTGACATGACATAATAGAAATCTGTGAAATGAGGAGTATAAATATCAGTAAACCAGTAACAGGAAAATGACCAAAGCCTCAGCCATTGCCAAAGTAAACTAAATTTCAATACAACTGATTTATTCTCCCTATAAAAGATGAAATAGGAAGATTCTATGTCACATTGAAATTGAACCTAAACCAAAAGGGAGTAACATCAATATTTGAATGCTTTGACAAAAACTTGATATCTAATGAATTAAAGTTTCCCATATAATGGTCCAAGAAATAGAGATGCTATAAAGTATACCCATTGGTAAGACAAAAAACTGAGAACAAGGAAAATTAAATAAAATTACAGCATATTTAAGGCGACATAATATACAACGATCAACAAGATTAGTTCAAATCTCATCCTTACCAAAGTTCCCTGCTAGGTCATTTATCAACCAAACAAACGCATAAAAGACAATTCCGTAGTTTTCAAAAACATTCCCACAAACAACAAAAAGCGGCAAAAAGGTCCTAACATGCATGATTATTCTCAACCTAAATTAAAATAACCATATATATACATACATTTCCAATGACTTGGTCCATCGTGTTCAGCAACTGACTCAAAGTCCTCGTTGGCGAGAATGGATCAAAAACATTTGCATCATCCAAACAACCAAAGCTAAATTACTCGAACAGGACAAATCAAAATCACCCACAAATTACAGAGTTCAACTAAAAAGACCAAGCTAAATCGCGCCTAGTAGGACAGAAATACAACTATCTGAGAAAAGGTCACTGCAGCGACGAGAGAGACCACTACCAGAGCGACGGTCAACGTCGATAGATGGCTCATCTTCACCGTCATTGAATTCGCGGACACCATTGGTATTGAAAAAGCGAGAAATAGAGGGAGCAGTAGCTGCTAGATGAATCAGGCGAAGATTTGGGACGAGGTTTGAAGACACAAGCTTCTTCAATACGAGAGAGGACGCCAGTTAATAAAAAGCTTGGCTTTTTCGATTTGGTTAGTAATATAACATTTAATAATAATTTTAATTTTTGTTCAAGGATATAATTGGAAAAATAAGTAAAAATTAAATTACATTCTATAAAATACTATTGCATACCAAACATCATAATAAGAATCTACCCAACTTTCCTATTAGAATTCTTATAAGTATCCAAATATGTAAATATCTTTACTTTCCATAGATTTATGTTCCAAGGAATTAGATTCCAAATTAACTTTACTTTCCTGCCAACTAAACAGGGCCTTAAGTTAAAAACAATCAGCAACATGCAACACAAGGAAACACTTTTAGAACCAAACTAGTAAGACATAGTCGATCTCAACCTTAATGGTAACATTATAAAATCAGATCTGCCACTGAAAATAAAATAGCAACACAAACAAAAGCATAAGCAAACAAGATCTAAGAGATAATAGCGACAAACTGAAACCCTCCAGTTAAATAGCGACAAAGCGTAGTATCCCTTAATACCCGCCCTTACTAATGCTAGCCGTGCATGCAAGTAACTATAACACACGAGACAATGCTTTAATGGTCTATAAATTGCTCCATAAAAAGGTCATAAGTTTTTCATATCCTTGTGATTACATGGCCTACACACTGCACGAAGCCTGTAAGAGTTCTGATTTACTTCCATGATTGTTGGCCTCTTGAGCAAATTTAAATTATCCCACCATTTAGTGTGATTTTTTATTTTTCAGAGTTTGTGAAATAAACAATTCAATTTGAATGTGTATCAGGTGTGTGGAAGACATCACTCGTTCATCTCATTATCAAAGGTTCTTCCATCACCTGCCCTTCTCAAACAGTTGGATGTGCGGTTTCTGTGAAGGTAAGAGATTAGTGTTGGATATGGGTCCCTCTCACATGGAGGGACTCCATGTTCCACAATTGCGGCGTCGAAATCGGTGCCGCATTTCGCATTTGTTGAAAATAAGAAAAAAAGACAACTGTAAGGTAGCTGTCTCACGAGGCGGAGTGCCTATATAAGGCGCTCCTTGCTTCATCCAAAATACAACAGAAAAACATATAGATAGAGAAAAACCAGAGCAAAGCAACGCTCTGAAGTTAGGAAATATTTTCCTGAAAGGTTGGTGAGTGACAAAATAGTGAGGTTAGTATTTTTAGGTTGGGAAACACCTTGTGAGCCACTATTTTGGTTTTTTCTCTATATATCTACTATTTGTAATAGTGGAAATAATATTCTGAGTTTTGTCCATAGACATAGCCCAAAGTTAAGGGTGAACCACGTTAAATATCTTGTGTCTATTTTGCTCATTTCATTTCTCCTTTTCACAAAATACACCCGTTGCGCCCAACAAGTAGTATCAGAGCTTATTTTCATTGGAGGTATTTTTTGAAAAGAAGCACGTCATAGGAAAAACAAAATTATAATGAATTTTTTGGCGTGATCCATTTGAAAAGTTGACGTAAAACAACAAAGGTGATGAATAGTACTCTAAAGTTGTTTTAATAAATTTGCAAGGTGATGGCATTGTAGCAATAGTAACTGGATCCCGCGACACTATTTGAGGTACTATTCACAGGTTACTATTTATCAGGTCCCGCAATACTATTCCAATGGGGTCTAACGATACTATTCTGGTGAGCATTATTCACAAGTTACTATTTACTAGGTTCCGTGATGAAAATTTAGAAGATATTTTTCTACCAAATTTTGATGTCCTGATTCCATCTTTGAGTTCAGTTTTCTCAAATTTGGCTTAATTTGACAAATGGAGGTGAAGACAAGCAAAATGATCAATCTAAACGGTATTAACTACCATATATGACGAACCAAGATAAAGGATCTCTTGATGATTACAAAGGTGTATTTGCTGATATTTTTGACAACTAAACCGGAGGAGATGTCCAACGAAGATTAGGAGTTTGAGCATGAACGAGCATGTAGTTATATTCAACAGTTTGTCGATGATAATGTGTACAATCACATTTATAACGAGACTCATGCAAGAATGCTGTGGAATAAGCTGGCGCAGTTGTATGCTTCAAAGACTGGCAATAATAAATTGTTTTATCTAACAAAATTGATGCAGGTAAAATACTAGGAGGATACTTCTGTAGCTGATCATTTAAACAATATGGAAGGGATGGTTGATCAATTATCAAAGATGGGCATAAAGTTTGACGACGAGGTGATTGCTCTAAAGGTGCTAGCTTCATTACAAGAGTCTTGGGAGACTTTAAAGGTGTCTTTGACAAATACTGCACCAAATGGCATATTAAATATGGAGTCTGTTAAAAGCAATATACTAAATGAAGAGATGAGACGTAAATTACAGCATGCAACCTCTTCATCACATTTACATGTTCTGCTTACAGAAAATAGAGGATGGAGTCAATCCAGAGGTCCAAAGTCTAGAGACAAGAGCAGAGGAAAGTCAAACAGATATGTAAATGTGAAATGCCATTACTGTAAGAAGAAAGACCATATCATGAAATATTGTCGACAGTTGAAGAAGGAAAAAGGCAAAGATATGAAGAAAGACGAAAGCAGTGATGATGAACAAAGTAACATTGTTGATGTATTTAACCTTGTTATTGATACAGAGATAGTCAGCCTGGTGTTGCAAGAAACAAGTTGGATAGTTGACAGTGGAGCTACTGTTCATTTTACATCTCACAGACAATTTTTCTCATCTTACACACTGGGAATTATGGCGTTGTTAAGATGGCAAATGGAAATCTATCAAATGTTGTTGGCAAAGGAGATGTTTCTTTAGAGATAGTGAATAGTTCAAGACTATTGCTGAAAGATGTCAAGTACATTTCTGATATGCGTCTAAACTTGATTTCTATAAACAGACTAGATGATGAAGGTTTTTGAAATACTTTTGGAAACGGAAAATGGAAGCTTACTAAGGGCTCCTTAGTAGTGGCCAGAGGTCAGAAGCACTTAAGATTGTATATAATGTAGGCAAAGCTATCTAGTGATGTTGTCAATACAGTGGAGAATAATAATACAGTTGATTTGTGGCATAAAAGACTAGGCCACATTGGTGAGAAAGGGATGACTCAGCTTGTAAAAAGGAATATGCTATCTGTTCTAAATCAGATACATCAGAAGAAATATGCAGATTGTCTAGCAGGGAAACAAAACAGGGTTTCTTTCCAGAGTTCTCCTCCATCCGGAATGAAGAATGTTCTAGATCTGATTCACTTAGATTTGTGCAGACCATTGCCAAAGTCACTTGGTAACGCACAGTACTTTGTGACTTTTATTGATGATCATTCCAGGAAAACGTGGGCCTATACTCTGAAGACTAAAGATCAAGTGCTAGATGTGTTCAAACAATTTCACGCCTCAGTTGAAAGACAAATTGGGAAGAAGATGAAGTGCATCCGGACAGACAATGGTGAAGAGTACATCAGATTATTTGATGCTTACTGTAAAGAGCATAGTACTCAATATCAAATGACACCATCAAAAACACCGCAACTGAATGGCGTAGCTGAGAGGATGAATATGACTTTGATGGAACGAGATAGATGTTTACTTTCACATTCAAAGTTGCCTATGACATTTTGGGGTGAAGCTTTACTTGTAGCTGTGTATTCATTAAATCGTTCACCATGTGTTCCTCTCCAGTATGAAGTTCCATAAAAGGTTTGATCAGGAAAGGATGTTTCCTATGATCATTTGCGGGTCTTTGGTTGCAAGGCCTTTGTCCATATTCCTAAAGATGAAAGAAAAAAGCTTGATGTCAAGACACGACAATGTGTATTCATTGGATATGGTCAGGATCAATTTGGCTCTAGGTTTTATGATCCGGTGCAGAAAAGACTTATCAGGAGTCGTGATGCTATGTTTGTTGAAGATCAAACTATTAAAGATATCAACAAGGCGGAAAAGGAAGTTCCAAGCTCTGATGATGACTCAACAAGCTTCCAATTGAATCCTTTAATAGTGGTGCCTAGACAAGTTGGAGATGAAGTGTAGAATGATCAGCTAGAACCTGAAAATGCAGATGCCCCCAATGAAGTTGAACCAGAGGATGATGATGGTGTTCACATCCAACCACCAGCTCTTGATGATTCTCTAGTCCCATTACGAAGATCTAGTAGAAATAGACAACCATCTACTAGATATCCGGTTAATCAGTATGTAATGCTAACTGACGGGGGAGAACCAGAAAGCTTTGATGAAGCCATGCAAGATGAGATGAAATCTTTGCATGAGAATAAAACATTCGAGCTGGTGAAATTGCCATAAGGCAAAAGAGCGTTGAAGAATAAATGGATGTTCAGGATCAAGCATGAAGAACACAACAACCATCCTCGATTCAAAGTAAGATTAGTGGTCAAAGGATTCAACTAAAAGAAGGGTATTGATTTTGCCGAAATATTTTCATTGGTGGTGAAAATGACATCCATACGTACAGTGTTAGGGATAGCCGCAAGTTTTAATATGGAGGTTGAACAAATGGATGTCAAAACTGCCTTCTTTCATGGGGATTTGGAAGAAGAGATATACATGGAACAACCAGAGGGTTTCGTAAAAAAGGGGAAAGAAGACTATGTTTGTAGACTAAAGAAGAGTCTATATGGTCTAAAACAAGCACCAAGACAGTGGTATAAGAAGTTCGAGTCTATTATGGGCGAGCAAGGCTATAAGAAGATTACTTCAGATCACTGCGTATTTGTGAAGAAATTCTCTAATGATGATTTCATTATTTTATTGCTCTATGTGGATGATATGTTGATTGTTGGTAAGAATGTTTCTAGAAACAACTAGATAAGTCTGTGGCCATGAAAGACTTGGGATCAGCAAAGCAGATTCTTGGCATACAGATTATCAAAGACAGAAGTGCCAAGAAACTATGGTTGTCACAAGAGAAATACATTAATAAAGTACTTCATAGATTCAAACTGGACAAAGCTAAAGCGGTTAGTTGTCCTCTTGCTAATCACTTTAAATAGAGTTTTAGAGAGTGCCCATCTCCAGATGAAGAGAAGGAAGAAATGTCCAGAATTTCATATGTTTCAGCAGTTAAAAGTTTGATGTATGTCAAGGTTTATACACGGCCAGATATTGCTCATGCAGTTAGAGTTGTGAGTCGTTCCTTTCAAATCCTGGAAAGGAACATTGGACTGCAGTCAAGTGGATACTCAGGTATTTTCGAGGGTCATCCAAAATGTCGAGAAAGTCTACATCAGGTTACTTGATTACTTTTGCAGAGGGAGCTGTGACATAACAGTCAAAATTACAGAAGTGTATTGCACTTTCTACAACTGAAGTGGAGTTTATTGCAGCAACGGAAGCCTATAAGGAGTTGCTATAGATGAAGAAGTTCTTTAATGAACTTGGGATCAAGCAAGAACAATATCAACTGTTTTGTGACAGTCAAAGCGCTATTCACCTTAGTAAGAATGCCTCTTTTCACTAACGATCAAAACACATTGATGTGAGATATCGCTAGATCAGAGATGTGATGGAGACGAAACAATTACAGTTAGACAAGATCTATACTGATGAAAATAGATCAAACATGTTAACCAAGATTCTACCAAAAGGGAAGTTCAAGTACTGTCGATCAGTAGCAAGTATGATAGAGCCCTCCATGTAATTGGGAGGTGGAGATTTGTTGGATATGGGTCCCTATCACATCGAGGGACTCCATGTTCCACAATTGCGGCATCGATTTTGCATTTGTTGAAAATAAGAAAAAAAGATAGCTACAAGGCAGCTGTCTCACGCGGTGGAGTACCTATATAAGGCACTCCCTGCTTCACCCACGCTCTGAAGTTAAGAAATATTTTCCTAAAGAGTTGGTGAGTGATAAAATAGTGAGGTTAGTATTTTTCGCTTGGGAAAAACCTTGTGAGCTACTATTTTGGTTTTTTCTCTATATACCTACTATTTGTAATAGTAGAAGAAATATTCTGAGTTTTGTTAGTGGACGTAGCCCAAAGTTAAGGGTGAATCACGTTAAATATCTTGTGTCCATTTTACTCATTTTAATTTTCTTTTCACAAAATACACTCGCTGCGCCTAACAATCAGTTCATCAGTTTACTTAAAAGTGTTATCAATGTTCATGTCTCACTATGTCCTTGAAATTTGGGGCATATCAGGAAGTGATTGATATCAAAACTTTCGGTCTCTATTATGTTTTCAAATTAATGGTGAGCACCAAATCTTCGTCCCACCTAGCTTTATTTATCCATATTATACAAAGAGCATAAAAACAATGGTGCAATTCATCTTCCCCAGGTGCTCATTGACACCAAGCTTGTTGCTAGTTTTGGCGGCAGATGTTATTACCACTTGCCTTAGGCATGCATTTTCATGGAAACCATTCTGTTTGTTGATTTAATGTTGAACAAAACTGTTTGTTTCTTGAACTTAAACGTCCTAATTTATTGGTCTTCTTGTTTATTCTCATTGCTAGTCATTGGTATCTTTGTATGGCATTCTGTTTTTGTCCATTTCAATAATAGGTTACATCTTCATTTTAATGAGGGTGTCTTTAGAAAATGGTTAATAGAATTCATTCTACTCATTGAAATGGAAATGTTGCATGTCCTCCAAATACTAAAATCTAGATCTGTTTTATCGGTTTGTTTTCCTGCTTGACTTCTTAAAACTATTGTTACCCAAGGACATTTCGTCCAGCAACATTCAACACTTGCTTTGGATCTGTTCCTTAGGTATTATAACTTCCATACCTTATACAAGATGTGACATATGTGGTTGCTTGCATATGATTCTGTTTTCATTCGACAGGGGTCATATTTGTGCATGATCTATCACATAGAAGGAGGAAACAAGCCTGCAAAAATGGGCATTAGAGATTGCAGTGATTGGGACATTGTCAGCTCCTCTAAATTCTGGAGGTGTTGGCAGTATTCCTGTCCCTTTTCTTGTTATTGGTAATAAGGCTGGCATGATTGCAAAGAAGGGTGCAAGAGGAAGTAGTGGAAATCTCGTGGATGTTGCTCGTCAGTGAGTTGAGAAGTAGGGATTGCTCCAATCTAGTCAGGAGCTGCCACTGACAGAGAGTTTCCCTTGTGGTGGAGGCCTTATTGCAGTGAGCCTCTCAAATTGTCATTGACAATAGGATGATGCAGTTTACTCTTTTGAAATAAAATCATCTGAGTTTTGAATATTCTTTTATAATAGGAGCTGGTACTTAAAAAAAAAAAAAAAACCCAAAATCACCATTTGGCAAAAATACTTAAAACTTACAACACCTTGTGACGTTAAGGAATTCATAATATTTAATCTAAAATATATTAAATTCAGAAATTTATTTGGTGTGGAAATAGTCATAAAAATAAGGTTATATGTTCGCAAAAAATACAAAAATTACATTAATTTGACCTCTTTATACATTAGACATACTTTTGTGAACCAGTTAGTCTATTTAACATGGACAGGCTGCCAAAGATGCTAGGTATGATAAGGAGGGTGTAATAAAACGTAAGGTCAGGATTCTCATTCAATACATTGCTTCATGTTTTATAGTGGCTTTATTGCTATTCTTGCAAGTTGCAAATTATCTAGCTTTCTTTGCACCACATTTTTTCAATTGATACCTAGAAGATATTTTTCGGATGACTCTCCTGCGGCAACTATATGGCTATCCAGTTCTCCAGTTCAGAGATCAAGCCAGTCATTTGATGAGAATATAATTGAGGAGGATCATCTTTACAGGAATACATGGTATTTCATACTGACAAGTCATCCTTGGTTTGCTCCCCTTTCTTTTGGCTTGTTAGGAAGATTGGTTCTGGTTTTGGTAATCTCTGATCTTTTCGATTTACTCCATGGAGTACTGCTATTTGATACTTAAGGACCTTTCTGGCTTGGGGTTTAAGTTTGAGATTATTATTATTATACTATGATGCTATGACTTCAATTTGACAATGATATATTCTGCTCGGGTCCTCGTTCAATTTACCGCTCACTGCACATTTAATGTTTCATTTTAGAAATATTATGACAAAATTTTCTGGTGGACTGCAGTATACCTAGTGATGTTTACAAGTACAACAAACTTGCTCGTCTGCCTGCTCAACGCAATCTTACCCTACCTCCCACGCTTTACCCTCAGCCGCCAGTTGCTGTAACTGAGAGTTAAAGCTTCCCAAGATTTTCACTGGCTGGTTTGTAGGAAATAAGCAGTACTGTCAGATTAAAAGGCTTAGAATAAAACATCTGGTGAGCTTCTTATGTTGTGCTTTGCTGCTAGAATTAATGAGCCTTTCCTTTCATAATTGGATTTTCTCACGTTGTACATGAATTGGACCAATTGTCTTCTTCTGGCACATAAACTGAGCCATCAGTCATTGTTTGTACATGTTGCCATATTTTTGTAAGGAGCTTTCTGAGTTGCAGTTTGGCTGCACTCTCCAGAACAGTTATTGGTACCTCCTTAGAAACTGGAATCCTATTCTTTCTGGCTTCTATGTCAGTATTCTTCTCTTTAAAGTATGGATTTGTTTCTGACATTTGAAGCACCAAAAACCAGACAAGATACAAAAAGAGAAAGGACAGGGTAGCTAAAAAACCAAAATAAGTAAGAAACTCGAAAGGTGTTAATTGTAGAATTTCTCAGCCTCTCAAGTTAATAAGGGCTTGCTCTCCAGTTATTTTCCGCTTTCCATCTGGTGACAGGCTTGCCATTTTCATTTGCTTACTTTTCTTCCTCATGCTTCTATTCGCAATTGCCTCGGTAATTATTAGCTGAACCTATCTGCCCGAGTACCAAACGGAAACATGTTTATATATATTTTTTCATATGCTGTTCCTATGGTTAACCATTCACTGATTCAAAACAAAGGAAAAGATCAGATAGAATATAATTCTTTTCCTATTACATGTTGACAATTTTTAACCTATAATCTAAATTTAATTATTTTTAATGAGCCGATTTATGACTTAGGTCTAATTTCAAACTGTTTTAAGATTCAATTATTTTAAACAACATAACATCGTTTTATTTAAAAGAGTTGGGTCGCACTTAAGTTTAAGCTTGAGGATTCGGATCTAATTAAAAAATATTAATCTATATTTATAATTAAAAAAGATATTTTAAAAGGCAAAAAAAAAAAAGGCTCTCTCCAAGGCATTGCCACGGAGGAGCCTTACTGGCACACGTAAATTTTCCTTTGTATGGTCAAAATTGGACTCGAATTTCCTCACGATCCACTCGAGAAATTGGTGCCGTTTGCACATGAAATTACAAGCACAGAAAAAGACAAGGGTTTGTTTACATACACGTGTAGAAGTCACAGCCACAGACATTCACCAATACAAAAACTTTAGAAGGCCATTATTTGTAGAGCTTCACTCCCACACGGAATCTAGAAGTAAGTTTTGTGTGGGCTTATAGATTAAAATAACAGTACCTTTGAGTTAAATTTATTTAAAGCAACATGAAATTTCCAGAGTGGGTATTCCATTTTTTCCGGATAATTAAAGAGGTTATGATGAATTGGTAATGGATTATATGTTTACTTTTCATTTACAAGTTGTTTCTGTGATGAATTGGTTCACAATCATTTTATGCCAACTAATATTCCACACGTATCGAACTCCTCCTTTGATGTAGCTAGTCCTTGGGATTTCAGTGCACCAAATTTATATTTATCATCCCATGATTGACCATTGTTTATATTTTCATCTAAAAATTGACCTTAGTGTAATGTGTCGCTAAAGGAAAGCCAAAGTCACTACTATACCAAACATAAATATTTTGCTCTTTCAATTGCGTGTCCCTCCAGTCCCGCGTAAATTGCCCGCAGCAGGAAAAGGAAGAAAAAGAAAGGGCCAAAATGTCGAGCGCGAAAAAGGCTTTACTCAGCTACGGCCGATATCATAAGGACATCAGAGAAACCGACAGTGTCTTCTCGCCCAAGTCAAAACAAAAGTCAAAATTTGTTATGTTGGCCACTCCACCAGAGGGTTCTGATGATAACGAGCCAGCTGATGATTGGGCTTTCCACAGAAATAAAAATTATAAAAAAAATATATATAGAAAACGTGTCCGGGGGAGTGGTTAAATCGTAAATATAAAGGGAAAGAAGAGATGTAAATAAAGTGAAAGTGAAAATACTAAAATAAAAAGAGAGAACACAGAATTTTCTCGACGAGGACGGGGAATTTCCCTCTAAATGTTCCTTTCTTCGTCAGATCGCACACTTCCGCCCGAGTTTTCTCGCGATCCAAACACTTTCTGAAGAAATAATGTTGTCGCTACCGAGCAACGATCCCCGCCTGCAGCGTCGCCAATTTCAGTACCAACCGCCGTACAATGGCGACAATCGAGCCGATGAAGCGACGTCGTCTTCTTCTGTGACGTCTTTGTTGCTAGGTTTGCATGCCGATTTGGCTTCTCCTGGTAGTGTCTCTTCTTCATCTTCCGCTAATTACAAACTCCCTCACCGTTTGGACTCTCGTGAAGGTTCTATTTTCGTTCTCCATGTATCAAACTTAGGTTTTGATTTTCGATGTGTATGATTTAGGGTTTTGATTGAACGTGGTTTTTGCGATGATATGTGGCTTGAATTTCTTGAGGAGTCTTTTGATTTTACGTGTTAGCGTATTTCACTGTATTGGTACTTATCGGTCTTCAATATGTTGTAGTTGATGAAGATACGCTTATGGGCCTTGCTCATCAGAAATACAAAGCTGGAAATTATAAGCAGGCATTAGACCATACTACTGCTGTTTATGAGAGAAATCCGAGGCGTACTGATAATCTGCTTCTAATGGGTGCTATATATTATCAGGTAGTTCGAAAATATGTATTAGGAGTGTAGATTTTCTGGAGTCTTTGCCTTCCTACTAGTTAGTTTTGCTTCATTCAGTGCACCTTATAGTGAATGAATGCTTTGTTTTAGCTTCATAATTATGACATGTGCATTGCAAAGAATGAAGAAGCTCTTCGCATCGATCCACACTTTGCTGAATGCTATGGAAACCTGGCAAATGCTTGGAAGGTAAGCTCTAATGCTTTCTGTAGATTCAAATTTTAGTTTGCTTCCTCATGGCGTAAAATTCATTAAAATGGGTCATCTTCTTATAATACTGCAGGAGAAAGGCAATATTGATGCTGCAATTCGTTATTATCTGATTGCTATAGAGGTTAGTATGTAGCTATAAACCTGGTCATTTCTTTTGTACATACAATTGAATTTTCTGTGGAGCGATTTTCTTCCTTTTCCCTCCTTATTTTACATGTAAAAATCTTGTTTGATCTGAATTCGCTGAAAACTAAAGAGAGTTGACGTAGGATGGGTAGGTTTAGTGGTCAGTGCTAAGTGGAAATTGGAATTAGGGTTGGACTTCCTGTGGTTTTTCAAAATCAGGGTTATGCAATTCTGAAGATTCTAAAATCTTGTTTGATCTGAATTCGCTGAAAATTAAAGAGAGTTGATGTAGGATGGGTAGGTTTTGTGGTCAGTGCTAACTGGAAATTGGAATTATGGTTGGTCTTCCTGTGGTTTTTGAAAATCACGGTTATGCAATTCTGAAGTTTCTTTTGTTAATTTTAACAAGTTGAGGCAGAATTCAAAAGTAGGACAAAAGAGCTAATGGTCTCACACAATTGGATCCTACAAATTACTTCTAGGGTTTTAGGAATCATTTGTAGGTTTAAGAATTGTGCTTAGGATAATGAAAGCTTCACACTATCAAACCTGGAAGACTGAATTCTGCTAAAATAACGTTGCTTCAATAGTGGTCGTCTATTATCCATCAGGTGAAACCATTGAAACATTAATACCTCTTTACAAATGTCAGTCTTTGCAGTTTCAGCTCCTAGTTGATACCTTTGGTACCATAAGAACGTTTCTTTTGTCTTTTCTGGTTTCTTTCACTAATCAAGCTAGTTATTTGTACTACATCTTTTGTATTTACTGGCCTCTTTCTCATGAATTATTTACCCTTGAGCTGTTTTGTTTATACAGCTTCGTCCTAATTTTGCTGATGCATGGTCGAACTTGGCAAGTGCATATATGAGGAAGGGGCGCCTTAATGAGGCATCGCAGTGTTGTCGACAGGCACTTGCACTGAATCCGCGATTGGTATATGCTTGTATCTCATTTCTTTTTTTACAATTATAGACGTTCACTGTATCCTCAATCGTTAGATTCTTGTATCCTATTGCTTTGCTTACAACGATGAACATTGACCTGACTATGTACCCGCCTACTGAATCTGTTCACTGCTGCAGGTTGATGCTCACAGTAACCTGGGGAATTTGATGAAAATGCAAGGTTTGGTACAGGAGGTAGAGTATTGAATTTCTTGCATATTTTGTTTTTCATTTCTTAGTAACTGTTGCTTGGTAGTTTAAATTGGTGGAGGATTTTAGATAAGTTGCACTGGACAATTTCCAGGAAAATTGTTAACTCTTAAATCATTACGTTGATAGTTGATATAGCTATGAGAGTTATGTGGAGCTGACCATAAAGTATTCAAGTTCCTCGATTCAGATCAATGCTTAATCCTACCTATGACACAAAGGTCATGGGAAAAGGCTTCACAAGTACCAAAATGCTTGTTAACTTTCTTTGGATCCTTTTGTGCTTTGATCCATTTACCTTATTGAGTAATTTTTTAGGTTGTCAAGTTTTCTGTGGTATTGGAATCTATTTGATTGCCCATTTTATGGTCTTGTGGCCTTTATACTACATCAGATGATTTTGTTATTATGGTTTCCAGGCATACAATTGCTATCTTGAGGCTCTCCAAATACAACCAAACTTTGCAATTGCATGGTCAAATCTTGCTGGACTTTTTATGGAGGCTGGTGATCTTAATAGGGCCCTTCAATATTATAAGGTAGATGATTCATGTCCCTTTCAGTCTTTTTGGATGCCTTTTATGGATATTTTTGGGTGCATCTTTTGTTAATGATTCAATGCATGTATACCATAAGTAGTAGATATTATTCAAGCACACAGTCAGTAACTATAGATACAGAGTTGGGCTGTATTGAACTTTGACTATGGATTTGTATTGAGATTTCAAGTTGAAGGTTCCTCTGTTACCTCATTTGCCTGTCATTCTGACTAGATGTTTAATCTTCAGGAAGCTATAAAGCTTAAACCAATGTTCTTTGATGCCTACTTAAACCTCGGAAATGTTTACAAGGTAAGCTGTAGTGCCCTGTGCTAGTATGGTCGGCTAGCTGCAAATGCCACGTTGGGTTGCAAAAACAAGATCTTTCTTTTACCTTTTCCAGGCTGTGGGAATGCCTCAAGAGGCGATTGTGTGCTACCAGCATGCTCTTCAGGCGCGACCAGACAGTGCTATGGCTTACGGTAAGTTCTGTTACAAGCGGTTCCAAGATTGCTTTTGAATTTTTAATGTCAACTCCTCTGAACTTGCACTTTTAACTGAGATTTCTTAGATTGGAATGATAATTCTAAACAGTTTCTGACCTCTTTGGTTCAATTCATTCGTGATAGATGGTTTTTCCTTGGGGAGAAAAAACTAATAAATGACGTAGCTTGAGTAAAAGATAATTGTATTAAAATGGTGCAGCCAAATGCATTCCTTTGAAGGCAAACTTAATTTTGGTCCTAACATCTACCATTTTTGCAAGAATTTGTTGCTAATTAACCTTAGTTTTCATAAGCTTAGGTTTATAGGTTGAAGAAGTCCATTATTGCATCAAGCACATTCTGCATAGTAATATAGTTTAAGGTTGTGTGTTACATCTTGATTCAGTATAATGGCCTGACATGAAATGCTCTCCTGTAGGGAGTTTGGCCAGTATGTACTATGAGCAACGGAACCTGGACATGGCAATCTTCAATTATAAGAGAGCTATTTCTTTTGACTCAGGGTTCTTGGAGGCCTACAATAATTTGGTTTGTTTTCTTTGTATTTGTTTGCTTGGGAATGACACTCTGACTTTATTTTCCTTGTAGATATTTTATATTCTCACACATTTAATTCAAATGTCAGGGTAATGCATTGAAAGATGCTGGAAAGGTTGAGGAAGCAATTCAGTGCTACCGTGTAGGTTCTAGCAGATTATGCTTATCTGATGTCTTTTTAAGTATTTACTGTATTGATGTTTCTGAACACATTTGACGATCATATTTTTTTTATCTATGAAGCAATGCCTTGCCCTGCAACCAAGCCATCCTCAAGCACTCACTAACCTTGGTAACATATACATGGAATGGTATAATAAGTTCACAAGCCATTGTTATCTTTTTGATTGTTTTTTGAGTATTCTGAGCAGTTAAATTCACAGTAAGAGTATTTTTAGGAACATGACAAGTAATGCTGCTTCCTGCTACAAAGCAACACTGGCTGTAACAACAGGACTTTCTGCTCCTTTCAATAACCTAGCAATAATCTACAAACAGCAGGTAGGGCTCTCTTCCTACCTCTACTTGGTCTCACTACTGCAATAGCCGCTTATAGGTCCATAGATGACCACACATGTTTGTATTTATATAATTACATGTGTGTCTGCTTAGATACTTCAGAAGGATATAATACTGGCATATTTATAAACCAAATTACTGAAGGAATGGGTTATTGACTCAGGTTCTTTTCTTCTGCTTCTCAATTACAGGGTAACCATGCAGATGCAATTTCTTGCTACAATGAAGTTCTCCGAATTGATCCTTTGGCGGCTGATGCATTTGTCAATCGAGGCAACACATATAAGGAGGTTGGAAGAGTTAATGAAGCCATTCAGGATTACATACGAGCTATTAATGTTCGACCTACTATGGCTGAAGCTCATGCAAACTTGGCTTCTGCTTACAAAGATAGGTAAATTTGTTAGTTACATAGAAAAATTCCATTCTCTCCACGATTCTCTGCCTTTTGAAGCCTGTTAAAGCAGCTCAACTTTAATTTTTTTTATTTGCAGTGCACTTGTTGAAGCTGCTGTTAAAAGTTATAAACAGGCACTGATATTGCGCCCAGACTTTCCTGAAGCAACCTGCAACCTCTTGCATACACTAATGGTATGTGGAAGTGACTCTCACTTCATAAATATTTATCCATTGTCCCGTCCTGAAGTAATATTGGGATGTTTTCTTGCCATGCATGAATTCTTTAGTTGTGCTGGTAACGATGCCTATGAAAGGGAGTGCATTCATTTGAAACAGGAGAAATGTTAAATGAAGCTCTAACTATAAAATTCCTGGATCAAACTATAAGTTTCCTTTTTTTAGATTCTTCGTTAGCTTCAGATCTTTCTTCTAGTTTTGAAAATCCATGCAACTTGTTTAGTGGGAGCTGGACTTTTGAGAATATACTTATTTTCCTTCTCATGTTTTAGTCCATGTCTAGATCAATAGATTGATGAGGAAGATGAGCAGGTCCAGATTCCCTTTTTATCGCAGTTGTTGTTTTGTTTTTGTGGACCTGTACAAGGCAATGATAAATAATCCCCCTCACCCTTTTTGACTATGATCCATGACCTTAAGGTCAGAGAGCAGTCGGTGGGGCCAAGTACTAGAAATTTCAGTACAACGGAAAAAAAGTTTATTCATAGAGAATCAGAGATATGATTAGATTAGATATTTGGACCTCAAGAGCTTTGACTTGTTCCTTATTTTGCTTTTGTTCAAGAAAGGGACTTGTGGAAATACTGAACAGTTGTATTCCTTTTTTCTCTTCTTCATCAGTACACAATTACATGTATATATAAAAATAGAGCTAGCTAATTTAGGAAACTAATATCTGTACATAGTCTTCTAATATCTATACATAATCTCCTAATATTTGTACACAATATCAGATCTGATATTATTGACTTTTAGTAGTCAATAATATCTTAGGAAATATTCAGCTGAATATTTCCCAACAGGACTGAAATGTGTTTTAAATCAATACAAATGTTATCTAGAACAATGTATCCTTACATTAGACGGAAGTTGACAAACTTTAGCATGTTCCATCCCCAGATTAACTTAGTCTAGTTCAATTCATCGTGGCAATTGAGCAACTAACACAGATACTGTATTTTTCTAGAATTTTGTTTGGCTAAGTGCAATTCATCGTGGCAATTGAACAATTAGCAGATACCATTTTTTTTGCTAGAATTTTGTTTGGCTAACACAGGATTCTCAGAAGTACTTGGCAATTTGCAGTCTTTTAAATTTTCAATTTGCAGTTTTTTAAATTATCTCATTTGGCTTTTGTGGTGGGAATGATAATGGAGTGGATTTGGAAGATATTGAAAAGAAACTTGATAAGCAGTAGGTTGGTATGTGAGCATTAAATTTTCTTTCATTGAAATTTAGGCTGCCCTTTTCCATTTTAGTTCTTAATGCATGCTAGATTGACATGCACCCTTTCCTTCAGTTCAATGCTATGCAGTGTTTCTTCTCTGATTTTATGCTTCTGTATTCCAGTGTGTCTGTGAATGGGAGGATCGTGATAATAAATTTGCTGAAGTTGAGGGCATAATCAGGAGACAGATAAAGGTTTGAAGTTTATCGACCTAGTCATTGGAATCCTATACATGTGCTTTGCAACTTCTAGACTAAATCCAAAATTTTGATGGATTGCTTTTTTGCTGTAGATGTCAGTTATCCCAAGTGTGCAACCTTTTCATGCCATTGCCTATCCCATTGACCCAGTGCTTGCACTTGATATCAGGTATACAATAGGCAAATTTGAGACTTGTGTTGCATGCATGTTTCTAACACGCTTGGCTTCTTTGGTGTAGTCGTAAATATGCTGCTCATTGCTCTCTAATTGCGTCCCGTTACTCTCTTCCTGCTTTCAATCACCCTGCGCGCTTACCCATAAGGAGTGAGGGTAGGAATGGACGGCTAAGAATTGGGTATGTCTGGATACTTTCCTCCCTCCTGTATAAACTTCTTGTTCTCACATCTATTGTCTGCGTGTGTTTGTTAGGTAGTATGTGTGCTCATCTATCACTGCATACTCTTAAAATTCTTAGTTTGGCTTTTCAGATACGTGAGCAGTGATTTTGGTAATCATCCTCTGTCTCATCTAATGGGCTCAGTATTTGGCATGCATAACAGAGAAAACGTTGAGGTATGAGATCCAAGACAGTCTGATTTGAATTGAGAATCTAAGCCATCAATGACTTATATGCAGTTCTAGTGGATAAATGAGCTAGAGATTTGTCTGTAGGTGTTCTGCTATGCATTGAGTCCCAATGATGGCACTGAGTGGAGATTGCGCATTCAGTCAGAAGCAGAGCATTTTGTTGATGTGTCTTCCATGTCATCTGATGTGATTGCAAGGCTGATTAATGAAGATAAAATACAAATCCTTGTCAATCTTAATGGTTATACAAAGGTAACTGTTGTAGATTTTGTTTCACATATAAGGAAATTGCAACAGTGAATAATATTTATTATTGTATAAAATAGCCATCATGTTTATTAATCTGCTTGTGAGAGCTAGTAACTCAGATATTTATGTATATTTCTAAAATGTGTATCTAAATTATTCTTGAATTATAATCTCTTACTCTGTAGGGGGCAAGAAATGAAATATTTGCCATGCAGCCTGCTCCAATTCAAATCTCATACATGGGTTTTCCTGGAACCACGGGGGCATCTTATATACATTATCTGGTCACCGATGAGGTACAGTTCTATAATATGTTACTTTAGATCATAATTCAACTTTCTCTTGTTCTCCTCCTCTTACTCCCAAAATTCTCCCTTTCACTTCATTCTTTCTCTTGCTCTTCCTAGCTTTCCTTGCTCTAGTTTTCTTTCATCTGTTTAAATAACTATCCTTTTGTTGAATGCAGTTTGTGTCACCTTCTTGCTTCTCTCATATATATTCAGAGAAGCTTGTTCATCTTCCACATTGTTACTTTGTGAATGATTATAAACAGGTGTGGTGATAATCCTTTTAGTCATATTACTGGAACAAAATGTTTTCTGTGGGTCCTTTTAATACTTCTACCAATAACATTTGTTCTTCAGAAAAATCGGGATGTATTGGATCCCAACTGTCAATCCAAGAGGTCTGATTATGGATTGCCAGAGGACAAATTTATCTTTGCTTGTTTCAACCAGCTTTACAAAATGGATCCCGACATCTTCAAGACTTGGTTAGTTCATGAAATATTTACATTGTAAATTGCATTAAGATCCTGTATTCTCTTCTGATTTGAATTTAGTTACCGAGATCCTATGGTGATTAAGGAAACAAGCTCAGTTTTCTACTTCTTGAGTTTTTACATGCTTATGAAGAATAAATTTGGCCAATAATATGAAAATATGTTGGATTGCAATGTGATGCTGATAATTCCTTAAAACTATACCGTAAAATGTTGACACAGGTTTGTTTTGGTAAATATCTTACAGTAGGACCTGCAAAGCTAAATTCAAACAAGTAGGTTATCAAAAAATAGCAAAATCATCAGGTTTTTACTGCAATTGACCTGAATTGGACAATGCTTGAGATTTGCAACTTTGCTAAGTGTTCATCTCTGACTGTTTTTTTCAGGTGCAACATTCTTAAGCGAGTTCCAAACAGTGCACTTTGGCTTCTCAGATTTCCAGCTGCTGGGGAGATGAGACTTCGGACATGTATGACATACATTTAGTCACTGTGTATATGCTACTTGTCTATTTTGAGCATGTTGAGTTTGTCAACTGATACTGTTATAAGAATTAGAAACTGATAGCATAACCGTTAATGATTTTGACATGTCTAGATGCTGCTCAACAAGGTGTGCTACCAGATCAAATTATATTCACCGATGTTGCCATGAAAGGCGAACACATTCGACGCAGTTCTCTGGCTGATCTATTCCTTGATACGTAAGCACCTCACCAAAATTATAGATTGACACATTTAATTCCTACACATCCACTCAACTCAACCCTCATATATGTGCTTCTTATATATGTTTTTAAGTCTCTTTTATTGTTCCTTTGGAGGCGCTTATAAGGCAGAGACAGATTTTTAGCTCTAGTTGCTGTAATGACGTTTAATTTTGGGTTGGAGCAGACCATTATGCAATGGGCATACAACGGGCACGGACATTCTCTGGGCTGGTCTTCCAATGGTGACCCTTCCTCTTGAGAAAATGGCAACTAGAGTTGCTGGCTCATTGTGTTTGGCCACAGGACTTGGAGAAGAGATGATTGTTAGCAGGTAGGCTCTATGTTAAATTACAAACTGAAATTGTGATGGTACAACATCAGATAACAAAACGGATTGAGGAAATCCTTTGAGAGTTTCCTCATTACACCACCACTGAACGATGATTTGTATGCTTTCCCTTCTATAGGTTATTTTTCTTCAATTTCCTAATCTAACTCCCACTAACTTGTTTTGATTGCCTTCGAAATTCACAAAGCTTGAAAGAATACGAAGAGAGAGCTGTGACACTTGCTCTTGATCGTGCAAAGCTCCAAGATCTAACCAACAGACTCAAAGCAACTCGTTTGAATTGCCCTTTATTTGACACGGCACGTTGGGTGAGTAGATTAAGTAACTTTTAATCTGTTGAAGAGTTACATTGTCTTGGCTCTTTAAATATTATAGATACTGGTGACGTGTGGTGAAGCACGTTATTTGATTTTATTGTGCCTATTAATGCATTGTGTATAAATATGCTTCTGATACACGGAACAAATTGCAGGTGAGGAATCTTGAGAGAGCTTATTTCAAGATGTGGAATCTATACTGTTCGGGCCATCATCCTCAGCACTTCAAGGTTACTGAAAACGACTCTGAGTTCCCCTATGATAAGTAGGTATAGTAATTGATATTACAATATATATATATATATATATATATATATAGGGAGAGAGAGAGAGAAACCAGAAACAGGGAATGTAGATAGCAAACAAACAGGTTATTGAGTTGAGGCTCGGCCTCATGTAGAAATCTCTTGCTGACAAATCTATGGCTGATTCTTACTATTTGTATTGTAACTTTAGCTGTTTGACGGGCATTAAATTCATTCAGCAGAATGAGTTGAACACTGGGGCCAATGAATGTCTCGTTATGAACTCAACCCAGAATATATGTATGTTATATAATCTCGCAAGCGAAGCCTAGCCTGGCCTGACTAAGTCTGATGTAAACAGAATTAGGAGAGAATTAGGCCGCCTAGTTCTCGTTTCGTTGGACATTAGCTGATGAGTTTCCCTAATAGTCTCAATTAACACGTCTGCCCAATTCTCATTTCGTTGGATATTGCTGACTAGTTTCCCTAACAGTCTCGTTTAGCATGTCTGTTCAACTGGTAGGAAAGCACTAACATAATGATTACGCAGACATGATAGGCACCACGTGGACGTTAGGACTAGGAGTAATCGGCTTTGCTATCTGTGTGAGCTTTCGTTTTTTTGATTGTTCGTCTTTACGAAAATTAAAGAGAAACGAAACAACTGCTAACCAAATAATTCACGTTACTACGTAGGTTAATCATAATAGGAAAACGATTTGCATTCGATTAAAATGTTTTTATTATGTCATTTATTGAACTCTTTGCAAACACTGACCAAACAGTTTTTATAGATTTCTACTCATAAATTTGAAATGATGTATGGCTATGGCTGATCATATTTTTTGTTATTTACAATCAAATAAAGAGAGAGCAAAGAGAGAATTTCTTTACCTGAGCTTAAAGAATAACATGCAGAACCAGAACCTGTAGCAGATGAAAAAGGATGATAGATCAAGTTCTTGCTTTCACAAAACTCTGATGTTTCAAATTCTAACCATCACATATTTTGGAGAGATAATATAATAGTTGTAGCTCCACGCCGTGCGTTAAGCTTAAGGCGTCCCTTTTATTCAATTTTCTTATTCATAATCAGAGAGGTCAAAACTTAAAAGCCTCATATTAACATCAAAAGCCTTACCCCCAACGCACTCCACATGGGCCAAAAAACCAAGGACGAGAACAGAAACAAAAAGCTTATATAATTTAAGATGGGTGAGCATCATCAGGTGTTCTCGTCTGTGTCTGTGTTAATTATATCAACTTCCTGATCCTTAAATCTGCAGAAGGTTCAAAGTGAAGCAACTTCTTAGATTTAAGCCACGGCTTAACCACCACTATCGAATCAAACATCCTAATCTCTCTGTTTCTCTCCGTCGCCTCTATTTTCAGATAATACTTGATCCCCGAAACCACCTGCCTCTCCGCTTCCACCACCTCCGAGAACGCCAGTTCTCCTAATTCTCCGCCGTCGATGATTCCTCCACGGCCTCTGTTAAACTCCTTCACCGAGAATCTCCCCAGCTCCTGAACGTCTTCATTTCCAGCCACGTCCCTCACCACGGTTCTACCTCCCACAACTCGTCCTCTGTAGCCACTCACCGCAACTACGAGAGCCAAAACGATCGACAAAAGTAATGTTCTAGAAGCACTCGCCATTTTCATCACACTCTCTATGTGTGTTCCACTGTTTGGTTTTGATATTTTAAGAAAAAGAAAGGTCAAGGAGTTTATATAAGAGGGGAAGAGGCACCGACGACGTGCCGCGTATTGTAAACACGTTTCTTAAACGACAAGGCGCACTGAGTGACGCAATAATATAGATGAGATTAAAAAGTGTACTGATAATAGGGATGATTTGATGGGTTTCTTCTTTCCATTTTGTTTGCTCCAGAAGTCTGATCCTTTCCGAGATTCTTTTGTGTGGGGTATCTGCTTTCTGTTTCTGTTCTATCTCTCTCTCTTCTTGTGTTGCTTTTCATGAATGACATAAGATGATAACAAACGATTATTTGCTTCCAAGTCTTAAATAGGTGAATACTTAAGTTCTCATTCATATTTTATTTGGATGACTAGTAGATAATTGGTACAAAATCAGAGTTAAGAGAAGTGGAAGAAGAGGACAGGAAAGCTTGTCAACGGTTCTTATCGTCTGGGGTAATGGATTTTGTAGTTATGTAATTGTTTTAGGAGAAGAGGGTATGTACGTACGTACGCGCGCATGCAGCAGGACAAATGCCTCTTATTTGGTGCGGCAGGCACCCTTTCATTTCTATCTTCTTCCTTGCCAACCAAAACAATGTTATATGTACTACTGCTACTAAATTATACCAAATAAATCGCATATAAAAACAAATTAGCAGTAGCTTACTCTGGTGAGGTTTTTTGGCTTTTGGGTATGTTAGAACTTATCTTGAGTTAAGATTAGGATGGATTGGAGTGGCGGGGTATGGTTGAGGAATGAGATCAGCAAAACAACGAAAAGACGAGAAAATTTGTGTATGTGGGCACAAACTAGTTATGGGCGTTCTTCCACTCCGCTATAGATGGCGAGCTGTCACCGACTCACCGTCGCAGCAATGCCACGACAACGAAGAGGTGATGCAGTGTCACTCCCACACACAGCCCGCAGCTTCACAAATGTGTCAGTGTTCTAAAACTCTCGTGAATGCCACCAACTTGTTTTGGCATATACAAATTAAAACCAGCCTCGGGTTCAAGCCCCAATGAAGAGAAACAGAAAACAATTATCATCAACAGTTTCCAAGATTAGGCTACCGAGTCCGAGATGGCGACAAATTGGGGATAGGTAAATGAAGCAATGGGCTAAAGAGCCCTCCCTTTCATATTAAAATCCGTGCAATAGCCATTATTTTATTTATTTATATTACTTATTTTTAATTATTTTATTCTGCATATCTACTTATAATATCCTCGCATCACGTTACATTCGAGTCCATAAAAAATAATCTTTCTACTAGGTAAAAGTAAAATTATATACTATCAAACATTTTCAGACCTTGCATTTATGCAAAATTTTAAGAGGGTACTAATGATGACGAAGAGGAGCTAATTTCAGATTTATGTAAAATACTTGTCAATTGTAAGAATCACTTGGAAATTCCTTATGATCATTTTGGTAAGTAAATGGAATGTTCCAAACCTAAAAAAGAGTATAACTATATTTTTTATCCTCTAATTTTAATTTTTAGTATAAAAAATTGTATTACAATTTTTCATTTCAATATTTTAATTTAGTTAAATATTTTGTCAAGCTTTGTTCATGAAAAGATACACCTAAAATATATATGAATATAAACATGTCAATTTTATTGGACTCATTTAAATATATAAATTAAAATGATAAAAACTAAATTATATTTTTTAAAATTTGAAATGTAAAAATTTTAATTAACTTAAAAAACTAATACAACAACAACTTAGTGAAGCTAACTGATGTGCAGTGTTTGAAAAGATTTAGTTGAACGCAACATTAGCCTTAACTCATAAAAGATTAAAAAAAGTGAAATTTATAAAAGAAGCGGAATACACATTGGCTAAATTTATAATATGCAATTGTGGAATAATGCCAATAATAAAATTTTTTGGACAAAGACAAATTCCTTTTATAAACAAAAAAAAGGTTTTTGCAACTAACTTACTAAAAAATGTGTTGGTTCTAAGCTTTTGTGTTAAGATTTAAGAGGGAGGGCGAATGTCACTATTGAAATTTTAGTTTCTTCGTCCACTAAGCAATATGGCCTCTGACAAGTTCGTATTCCTTAAATTGTAGTTCCAGACACCAATACAAGCTAGCGCACGTGTGAGACTAATATTCAAAGTTTTTCTTGACTTTATATGTCTAGACAAGAACACAACTCGTGTTTAATCAAATTTATTTCTTCCTCTTATTTTGATG
>JAOTAX010000005.1:9377459-9389715 GCA_025629825.1 Erythroxylum guanchezii | reverse complement strand
ACATCCAATATGAGTCTATGTTGAATTTACTAAGTAGCATCCTTTTCAACGGTTTATTATACATTAAGTTTGTAGTGCTAATTTTTTTTTTTCAAAATGTCATGTTAATCAGGTTTTAAAGAATATTTGTTAGAATTCAGATTCCCATAAGTTCCAATATGTTTGTCTTATCTCAACCCTTGAAAAGCTTTATAGTAGTTTTATGCAGGTGAAGGGTGTTAAACTTTTTTCCATTTAGCGTTTGCCTATTTGTAAAATGTATGTAGACACCAAATTCTCCATAACAATACTATGATCATTTTGCTCTACCTTTTATTGCATAACGGTTCTCTTCTAATAAGATAATTAAGGCAAAGCTCTTACTTAGACGATAAAGGGTTCAATACATCCATATAGGTGGGTTTGTGGAGGGATCTCAAGAAAGTTTTGGAACCATTCTACTTTTTTAACGCATAAAGATGTAACTGGAGACATTTCTTATGTTAAGGTATTACTTATTCTGCTCCATAATATAGCTTCAAATAATGAGAAGTTTAATTGACGCATAAAGAAGGTCCAATTTTTAGATTAAGTTGGACCTAAGGTTGTATATTTTCTTCTTATACCTCTTCATTTAGATTATTGTTTTGCATACTGACCTGGTAAAAAAGTCTTTTGTTGCTTTTAGGTCTAATTTTTTAGTATATTGACTATTTAAAATATAAATTAATGTTTAAATTTGCTCCAACAAATTGTTTGTATTACAAAGAGAATTGGAAAAGGGAATAAATTTTCTCTTATTTTTATACCTTTAATACAACCAAATATACATACTTTATCAAAACTACAAGTTTTACAAAGAGAATTGGAAAAGGGAATAATTTTTCTCTTATTTTTATACCTTTAATACAACCAAATATACATACTTTATCAAAACTACAAGTTTTAAGGACAAATGATCTTGAAATATTCTCTATTTATAGCCAAGATATTATCTTCATTCAATTAAGATATTATCTTCTATTTATAGTTAAGATACAATTTAGCTAAATTATAGTCTTAATTTTCTATCACTACAACTCAAGCTAGTAAGTGCATAGATGTCTTCCATTCTTGAATTCCTATAACATCTTGTGCATTTGCTAACCCATTAGTTAACAAATCTACCATTTGTTTGCTAGTTGGAACATATAGAGTAAAATTAAGTTCACTTTTTAAATTTTCGTTTATGAAGTGCCAGCCAATTTCAATGTGTTTAGTTATATCATATTGTACTAGGTTATAAGCAATTCTAATAGTTGACTTGTTATCACAATAGAGTCTCGTAGGTCCTTATCATTGACCTTCAAGGTTATACAAGATGATACATATACATAAAAGCTCACATATACCATGATTCATTACTCTAATGTGTTTAGCACTTGATTTAGCAATTGTGTATCGCTTCTTGCTTCTCCAAGTGATTAAGTTACCTAAGACCATAACACAATACTTAGTTGACCTTTTATCTATAATCGAGTCTACCCAATTTGCATTTGTATAAGCTTCAACTATCTTGCTCTCATTCTTCCTAAACATGGTTCCTCTTTTAGGGGGTAGCTTTAAGATACCTCAATGCACTATATATAGTTTGAAGACGGAAATCTTTAGGATCATATATAAATTGCTAATTACATGTATTGCATATATACTATGTATGGCCCAGTATATGACAAGTAAATTAGTCTTCCCATCAACCTTTTGATACCTTCAATTGTCAACAGACTCATCATATGTGCTTCCCTTAGTCTATGGTTTGGCTCAATAGGTGTATCAGTTAGTTTGATCCCTATCATTTTATTTTATTTTAGAAGGTCCAAAACATTCTTACATTGATATAGGAAAATCCCATCCTTTGACCGGCCTTTTTCTATGCCCAAAAAGTATTTTAACTTCTATAAATCTTTAATTTCAAACTTTTGTGCAAGTTTAAGGTTTAGGTGTTTATCTCTTCAAGATCATTACCCATGACTATAATGTTATTTATATAAATAATAATGGCTGTCATTTTGTTGAAAATTTAACAAATAAAATGTGATAGTAGCCTATGTTTGAACTTCATTCCCCACATCACCATTGTAAATCTCTCATACCATACCTAAGGAGATTGCTTAAGGTCATATAAAGCCTTTTTCTACCTACAAACTCAATTCTCAAACTTGTCTTCGAATCTAAGTGAAGATGCCATATAAAACTCTTCATTCAAATTACCATGTAGAAACGTATTTTCACATCAAATTGCTGCAAAGACTAATCAAAGTTAATATACATATAGTATTCATTTTTGTTATCAAAGCAAAGGTTTCATGATACTCCACCCCATCAGTTAAGGTTATTCCTTAGCTACAAGCCTCGTGTTATATCTTTCTTACGAGCCACCTGCTTTCTATTTAACTGTGAACAATCATTTACATCCTATCTTGTCTTTTGATGAATCCACTATTTCTTATGTCTGATTCTAAAATAATGCATTCATTTTATCATCCGTGACATTTTTCCAATTCTTATCCCCTAAATGCCTCATCAAGTGTTTGTGATATGGAAATTGAATTTATTTTAGTAACAAAGCATTTATAGGTTAGGGAGCATTTCTTAAAGGAAGTAAAGTGCAAAAATTGAATCTTTAGTGCATGTTCATGTTTCCTTCCTAATAATTATAAGAATACTCAAATCATCATATTGAAGTTTCTGGATTTCAATATCTTATTCTAGATTAGATTATTGAGCATGCTTTGGTATGGACTACATTCCTTCGTGAGTAGAATAAAAGTGGCTTATCAATAGTAGATGTTGGTTTAAGAAAAACATACTCTTCTAAGGTATTAGGGTAGGTAGTGTTTGACTCAATTTAGACAGGATGATCCACATAAGAAATATGATTTTCAGAAGTGTCCGGCTGGGCAGTACCTGGCTCAGTCTGAGCAAGTTTTTTCATAGTTTCTAAGAAAGAGAAATCAAGCCTCTATCGTCTTGAAGATAAGTGGTACTAAAGAAAGGCTTATTATCATCAAAGGACACACCCCTAGAAAAGAAAATTTTATACGAGGAAGGATGATAGCACTTATAAGAATAGCATATAAAGATGCACTTTAAGACCAATGAATCAAGTTTTTCCTTATTGTAAGCATGAATATGAACAAAAATGACATACTTAGACACTTTTGGAGGTAAGCTGTTGTTTATGTTTAAGACGAGAAAGAAGCTACGAAGAACTTCCACTAATCTTTTAAACCCCAAAGGTCTAGAAGGTAATATGTTTATTAAATGAGTTATGGTTAAAACAATTCCCTTTAATAGGCTTTAGGAACATTCATTTGATACAATAAGGTTCTAATCACTTCAAGTAATGTCAATCCTTACATTCAAGTGCTATATTTTGTCGTGGGTTTCACCATAAGATGATTAATAAACAATTATTTCCTTTTGAAAGAGTGAAGATAAGGTCTAATTGAAGTATTCCATAACATTCTCGCTTCTTAACTCTTTTCTACTCATCCTAAACTGATCTTTTTTCATCTAATAATATTAGGGAATATTTGATTGACTTTATGTTTATTTTTTACTTATATTACCCTTGTGCTATTATCAATAAAGGTGACAAACCACTTAGCCCTAACACATTAGCTATCTTTTATGATCCTCATATATCATAATGAATCGAAGTGAAGGTAATAAAGATTTATTGTTACTCAAATGAAAAGAAGCTTGTCAATGTTTTGCAAACTCATAAACATCACAATGGAAGTTCTTTATATCACTATCTTTGAAAAATGCAGTGGTTGTAAGATAATGATGAAGCCAAGTAATGTTACTGGTAGAATTTGTATTTTAGGTCATGTAAGACAAGGAAGGCCATTGGTTGTTGGCTCCAATCTTAGTTTCCAGAACGTAGAGTCCATCCCTTTCCTTGGTAAGCCCAATCATCTTCTTTATAACTCATCATGAAATACATATGGAATGGACATATACCACATTTTCCAAAAGAAGGATAGCAAATAAAGGAATGACTCCTTAACTTGTAACAATAGTAAGGGGTCCTTCTGCAACTTTAACTTTCTGGTTACTAGGACAAAAGTTATAAGAGATCAAAGATTTGATGGGAAGTAGTCATATGATCTATAACTCTTGAATCTACCACCCAAGAACTATTGGGAGGAGCGAATGAGGCACTAGGAGCAAGGTACATAGTCTATATGAGTATTATAACTCTTATCCTATTAACCAAAAAATAATAATTGAAAAGGTCTCATTTTATAGACGGTAAGGTTTCTTTGCTAAGTACTTGAATTTGAATCTGGTAAAAATCAACATTTGAGTAACTGCTAGATTCTGTTGAGCCCAGAATCTAGCTACGATCGAAACACTTATTGTTTCTGGATTGCTGTTTCTATTAATAATTTGTGCAGAAGCGGGATGAAAAAGAAGCTGCGAAGGCAGACAACAAAGATTGAGAAGCTAAAGAGAAAACTTGGGAATGAGCTTAGTGCTTTAAATGAGCTCCTTGCAGAGTCTCGTCTACCAAAGGACTTCTGTTATTGAATCCCTGTTTTTTATGTGCTCAAAGTCTTTTCAGTCATTTATCGAATCCCTATTCTTCTGTGCCTAAAAATGGATGACTGAGAAGACTTTAGGCACACAGAAAAACAGATATTCGAGAACTGATCCTCTTCTTGAAAACAGAAGACAAAAGAGAAATAGAGATTCGAAAATAGAAGAACTATTCTCTTTCTGTCCCAAATCCTTGTTCCTCGGTACTTAAAGCCTTTTAGTCATCTAATGTATTGCAATGATAGGCTGAAAAGGTTCTGGGCACCAGAACAGAAATTCGGAACTGATCCCTGCATATAGTGATAGTCTAGTGGCTAAATATGATGTAGGGGAGCCTCTGACTGTTGCTGACCAGCAATGGAACGAAAAGTTTGCGCCCTTCTATAACGGTGAAGATGGTGACTTATCAAAACCTGCAGAGCCATCATCATGGTTCTCAGTTCTCTGGCAATGACCGCTGTAACATATAGAAAGGGACGCTTACTATCAAAACAATGTACGTGCTACTTCCTAACTTTTAATGTGCTGTAGCATTTAAATATGTATTCTTGCTTTCCATTTATTTTTGGTCCATGCCATTTCGTGAGGATCAAATCAAACTTTGTATTCCTATCGGTGTGATTCATAATAGTTGAATGAATGTATGAATGATTGGGTATATTTTCAAGTCCAAACCTAGTTGCAGCATTTCTTCTTCTTCCCTTTCGGCCATGGTCTTAGCAACCAAATACGTCACGGACGCTGTGTTCAATTTTGGCGTTGTCCAGAATGTTTATGGATATATCTGTGGACCCATGCTGCAAAAGAGATGCAATGGACCTTTAGATCATTTAGTTCTTCGGTTTTGGTGTCGGGAAGGTAGGGGCAATCTTGAAGTGGATCAACCCTTCAGAGAAGTGCATTCCCATACCATGGCCCTCTTAGCGTTACATGGGAAGCAAAAGCAGACAGTCCACAAGTACATGGTTGGGCAGCGTCCTGTCTATTTTATCTCTTGGAGACCGTGAAACAAAAAGCTTGTGGCCTTGTCTTCTCTGACAGCCACATCTATCCATATTTGTGGACCATTTTCTTAAAAGAAAAACATAAAACAATTTACTGAGGCAGGAACAGCAGGTAGTGGATTTTAGAACAACGGGGGCTTAGCCACGACTCCGTAACATTTAATTGTTTGTTCTCTAAAAGAGAGAAAATGGGCAAAAGGCAGTATGTGGGGAAATAGGTTTGAATGTGACATTTAGATGTACACAGATCATTGAATTTGGAATACAAGTAAAAGAAAAGGCAATCTTAGTTTTGGAAGACAAACTTGGTCACTTGGGAGAATGGAAATGCACGAAGAAGAATTGTTGTACTGAAAGGAAAAATGATATTTGTTTGGTGAAACAAAATGATGGTGCTTGATGGCTTTTGTTTCTACCTCCAATCAAAAAGACCGAAGCTTTACCAATGCTCCTTGGACTTGGAGTGGACGAAAGAGACACAAAAGAGTGACAGCCTGGTAAGGTGAATGGACCACACCAAGTCTAATGATAATTAGTTATAATCTCTCTCTCTCAGTCTCTCCCCTAATCATACTTCTTCCCCATGGGCCTGGGGTCCATTTTATCGTCATTACCGGAGTTACTTGTGGAACTTCATCTCAAGTTGTTCTAGAATGCAATAAAGACGCACATACTTTCTGCGCCACAGTCATGTTTCTTCTTTTGTTAAAGCAAAACACTAACCTCAGCCTGCCTTGATTACCAGTCAAATTGGCTTAAAACACTCTTTTACATGTCAGCCTGAGCTACACAGCATAGAGGGAATCTAATAATGCAATTAACTTCACCTAACGCCTTGGATTTACCATCACTTGCAGCGTCAATATCCTTAATTTGAGATACTTTAAATTTATGAGCAGTTCAGGAAACCCCAAATCATAACTTCCTAAATGGTTTTAACCGTAAACTTCAACATAAGCACTTTTTCATTATACGAATAGTAATGCCTAACACCAGGGTTAATGTTAGGATGCTTGTTCCTTATTTGTCTAGGCAACTGTAATTGAAGGGTTTTATTGAATTAGGCACCTCAGTATTTCAAAATAAAATTCCTAATTGTCCGGTCCAAGGTGGTGGTCAATTAATGACTATGTGTGATAAGAATATTGATGTGATTTTGACTGGAAAATATTGCATCAATTTGAATTTATAATAATTTGATTCGTTGTTTCTGTTATATCAGATTTTGTTGCATAATTTCCACAGACAACTGCTGTGATGTGAAACCTAAAATCAGGCAGATCCAACTGTTTTTTTGGTAGCAACTAATTAAAGATCCTATCTTATTGGTTGCCAGAGAACATTATTGTCCTAATAATTACATTCTTAAGAGCTGTATATAGTACATCTGACTTATAAACAAAAATATTCTTTTAAGATTAGTCTTTTCATTCTCTGAAAAAAGCTCTCATCTTCTAATTTGATGAACTGTAAAAAGTTAATGACGTTCTTCAGAGTACTTTTGATAAATTTTTATTATATTCAACAAGTAGGCCTGCACTTTAAGCGTTGTTAAATTGCAAAAACTCCAAAATTTAGTCACAATCTGCTCCAAATCCAGTTTTAAGTGACTGCTAAGTTATCCCCACAAGCGGCTGTGAACCATCACAATCAACAAAGCCAAACATGTATGTACTGCATGTTGTGCTATCTCACATCAACTGAATTTGCTTTGTCACCCAACAAAATGTCTTAATACAACTGAAGATAAAGTATGTGTGCTCATTGCTTCTGTCCCATTCTTGTTTGCAGAGAAGGTTCATTACTGTTCAATGTACTGATTACATTTTAGGGTTGAATACACCTCTACCTTACTGTTACTTGTTAGTCTCTAACCTTCAACGCTTTCTACTGTGGACACCAGATGTCAGATCTTTTAATAAGAAAAAAGGTGATAACAGCAGATTTCTTCCGCTGAGGCTTGGAAATATTTGATTTTGTTGACAGCTTTTCAAGAAAGAGGCTGTCTTCTCTTGAAAAAGAGTATCTACGCACATCTGAACTCCACTACTTTATTCTTCCAACTTATCCACACACAGATATCATATCCTCCCCTTTCCACTGTGTAATTGTGTATACAGATATGCAAATATTTTTATTATTTCTGTTAAAGTCTACGAGATTGTAAAGCTCTCTGCTTTGATTCCTCAGCCAAGTCATAACCTCACCATTGCCAACCTGTTCTTTTGATGCCCTCACAGATTTTCAACTCAAGAAAGAAAATTGGAAGTAATGGCACCAAATTAAAGGAGGAGTCATTTTTTAACTTGTGTTCTTTAGGCTCCCATTTGGGACAACTTTTACCATAAATTGTAACACATGATCTCAGTATTTTAGGACTATTAATTATAGCTAGTCATCACTTACCAGTGATGAAACGCGTACAAATAACACATAGAGCTCAACTCACCAGTTACTGACTGAGATGGAAAAGCTAAAAATGGAAAAAAGAAGATCAGAGTAGTGGACTCCAGATGAACAATAGCCTAAAAAATCATTGTTAATCATAAGTCAGATTTAAGAGATATACATTTGTCCCCACTAACAGCTGGTAACGATTAAGAATCAATTTTCCCCACAAGACACGCGATTTTCCCTGAGGTTACACAATATCATCCCACTGGAGGCCCTACCTTCAATGTATTCCAGCTAAATTTGATAGCAATACCTGGAGGGTATCGTTTTCATGGTAACTGTTTCTAACTTTGACCCTTTTGTTTGCTTGTTAAGCCTCTCAGAGGACAATACGCTAGGAGGCTTGGAAGCTTGCGCGTGCCAACTCAGTATTCTGAAGCGGGAGCACTTCATGAACGGTAAATATAACAAGGAACGGTAAAGAGTAAATTTAAATTGTAGTGCCCCCAAGAACTCGTGACAAGATATTTATATTAATGTTAAGGTAAGATACAAAGGTTGGAGAAACAAAGATTACAGATATCATTCATCTTTTAAAAAAATTACAGAAAGTGAAACGCTTGTCTCTGGAGTCTCCAACTCCTTCCCTTAAATGTTACAGAAGTAAATGAGGTCTTCTGTAGAACTGATTTTCACCACCGGTAACAATTAGTGCTAGATTTTACAATGTGGATTCCTTTTTAACTATTCTTCAAAGAATCAGTTGCTTCAATCACTGACAAATAATGAGGAAACGAAAGTGAGAAAATTTACTCCTCCTCCCAGCTTAAGACTGATACAAACTGGAACTTGGCTGTATTTACACAGGACTCTCTGTGACCAAAGGCACTTGTCTATGAACTTGACTGTAATTTCGAGAAACGTCAATGGAGTAATCGGTTGTTTTAGCATCACAACTCCATTTTCATCTGAGCAGCGGGTAAAGAGTCTGCAACAAGAAACCTGGACCTAAGTTCTGAACTGAAAGCCATCAACATTTCATTGAACATCAGAATTTTTCCGGGACTTTTTGTCTTACCTTGAAAGCTTTGCTGCTGATTCTGGCCATACCCCATCTGCACAATATTATGGAGCTCATCCTCCCAAAATGTTGGAACCTGAAATGCAAATAAAGAAACAACGACGGTTTCATAAAATGAAGGCCAATCAAAACGCATAAGACTAGTTATCTTTTGTTCTGTTCAAAATACCTGACGAGAGTTATCGCCAAAGCCGTCAAGGGGAGGCAACTGCATACTTGGATTTCGCTTTGATGCAGCAGTCAAAGGGTTCATTGAAAATTGATATCCTGCATTAGTGGATAGACCACTCTGCAGGGGCAATCCTTGCTGTGACTGGTAGCCATAAGGAAATGCTTGTGTCGATGAATCTAATGGGTAAAAATTGTTCGACACGGATCCACGAGACTGAAAGATCTGAAACATGGAAGAGATTGAACATTCCTTCAGATAAAAATGTTAAGAATTTTTAAGACTTATTCTGTGACAGGAATAAGCAATAAATGTCTGACTTACATCCTTAGACAAAAGAGCTTCCATGTTGAAGTCCATCCTAGGATTCACAGATGCCAACTTCATGGAGAGGAACTGCAAAATGTTATCAATGGACACAGCCCAATATCAAATCATGTACGCCATTTATACTTTTGAGGAAGAAACCTAAGCAAAGCTTAGAATTTACCTCAACTTGGCGTTGCAATGACTGCACGTAGTTTATAATCTCATCAAGCATAACAGCTTTTCCGGTCACCTGCAGTTGAAATTTCAAGCCCATTTAGAGGATTTCATTTCTTCTTTTAGGTAGGTATCAGGAAAAGAAAATAGAAAAGCCAGAAGATGACAGTATGGTATTACACCTTATTGCATCCCGGAACAAGATCTTGAAGAAACTTCATCCTTTCACTGATTTTCTCTCTCCGTACCTGACCAAGATAGAATGAGAGTTCAATGCAAAAATCTTGTGGCATCATAAAATATGGACAACAGAAAGTTGTCTTGATTCCTACTCTTTCAGCAAGGCTGTGGCTATCTGTAGCCTGACCCCTTCTTGCTCTGACATGAATGTAGTCCTTTGGTGGATCCGCCGGCTTGGAGCTGTCTTTGTTCTGTTTCTGATTTCCATTTTGTTGTTGTTCTTTGGCTTTTCCTGAATCCTTCTGTCGTTCATTGGCTTCATCTGATTTACTCCTTTTTCCACTGGATTCATCGTTATTCTCCGCCAGTACCTGCGGTGAAAATTGAAATCTCCGTTGGTTCTCCAAAAACCCAAAAAGCACCAAACTTGAACTGAAGTTATGTGTTACCTTAGCATCAGAAGAACGAGGAGATGGAGATGGAGTTTCTTTAGTCTTTCCTCTAGGAACTGATTTCCTTTTTCTGGAATTCAGTTCGTTCTGGCCTTTCATGCTCATTTCTCCACCTGGGATCTGCTCAGACACTGAAGACTCCTCCTTTAAATCTCCAAAATCTGCATTCTCTTTCTTGTTGGAATTTGGATTCCCATCTTGTGGCGAGCTTTTATTGCTTTCCTGAACGATCGCTTGAGATCCAGTGACCTTCATAGAATTGCTACTCTGGACTCTGGAGATGTTACCAGGTTCAGCTCTGGGCATCAAACCGTGAGGCAATTCAGCTTGATTCAATCCTAATTGCCCACTTAAGCCTCCAAGATTCCTGTTTCCAAAACATGAATATCTTGCAGCCCTCTCTGCAAATCCAGGATCAGTAGGAAATGGAGCCAAATTTGGATGGTTGGCTAAACTGTTCCCGAGAATTGGAAAACTGCCTCTGATTTGCGAATCCTTCATTGAAAGATTCAATTTTGGAGGAGAATTCAATGGGGTACTGTAACATGAATTGTTAGAACTACTGTTATTATTGATGTTGTTATTGGTATTGTTAACATAAGACTCCGGCGAAATCTCGCCCGAGTTGCAGATACTTCCTAGTCTTCCAATAAGTTCTCTGATCATAACAGTGTCACCACTGCCACGATGAGAAGAAATGGCATTAGCACTTGATGCCACAGGAGATGAGACGATGGAGCTCAGAGCAGACTCAAAGGGATCGCTCTGATCCACTGAGTTCTCCCAGTTGGCATTGAAAAAGCAAGAATTCAGGTCATTTGATTGCATTTCAATCCCATAAGTGGAAGAATTCCACATGGACGTCGCACTGTTTGCTGTTGCATTCATGAAAATTTTCTCCTTTTCCATGGATAGAAACCAGAAATAAGTAAAATCTGCTACTACTAACAGGGCAAGAACTGAAGTGATTCAGAGAAAAGCTGAGGACCCAGATGAAGAATTAAAGTCAAACCCCATAAACCAATAAAGACTACCAGAGACTTAATCCTGTGAAAGTTTGCCAGGAAAATTTTGTCTTAAATAGGCAGCCTGTTGTTCTAGGACAATGAAAGAAAGCAAAGGTAAAAGTTTACCGAAGGGAAAGGACAAATAATGATGATAGACTTCTTGTATGTCACTCAATTCGGGAATAGAACCAAGATGGGAAAAAAAATGGAGGTGATAAGAAAGAGTGTGCACTGTGCAAGCTAGAAAAGCATAAAGAAAGAGAGAGAATATAAATGGGAAAGTGAAGAGGAAGCAAGAAAGAAAAAAAGAAATGTCTATTTGACTTTACTTTAGTTGGCCTTTCTTATATTAAATCTTTGAATGTATATTATTATTGACAGTAATCTCTGCCTAAAACTGCGTAAAAAGACGGTGAAGTTTTGGTGACAATGGCTTAACTCCTAATGCCGGGCCTTATACGTCAAACCAGCTTAGTTCTTGTCCCTCTTCAGTACTGACTTCTCTTCTCCCACCAAGTTTGGATTTTTTTATTCAATGTGCTGCTTGTTTTTCTCTCTTATGTATGTATATAGTTGTTGTTGCTTTATAGCTGTAGATTGGGTTTTATTCTAAGGAACAAGAGGGGTTAAAAAGCACAGTGATTATGGTGGAGAGAAGCAGAAAAAGAAGAAGAAGAAGGTGGCTTCTTGTTGCTTCTGTTGGCACAAAACACTGACACTTCTGACTTCTTCTTTGTCATATGGTGCTTAAGCTTTTAACTAATCATCAATGATTAATGCACAGAAGAAAAAAGGGTTAGACAAGTACTGCATGATTAACTATGGTTAGTACACCCAATAACTTTGATATTTGCTTTGTAGTGGTTAAAGAGTCGTTGTGTCTACACTACACTCTCTGTAGATCCAGAAATAATATATAT
>JAOTAX010000005.1:9344944-9362436 GCA_025629825.1 Erythroxylum guanchezii | reverse complement strand
CACCAGCATATAAGGTAAGAAATTTAAGAGAGGATGGGGGTTGGGGAAGCTAGAGTATCCCGTGGAAGTGATACTCGTGGTGGCAATGTTGGACGCTATTGGGAGAAGCGTTCAAGTGGAACCACGAATAGCTGATTGAATTAATTAAAGATAGTCTATGTTGATGTTTTTTAATCTACACAATATGATTATTACATAATTGACACCTTTTCTCTGGCTAACTTTTACGTGTCGACAAAACCTTGGTAGAAACCTGTTTGTTTCTGCTTTCTACCCATAAACAGATTCCAATCCCAACATCCAAACACGGTCTTACACAATTGTAGGAAACTGACCGTCTTCGGACGCTTGTTGGATTGTTGTGTCCAAACCGCCACCTCTCATTCACCGTCGAATATTCTCAATCTTAGCTGTTACTTGTTCAACTGTTTTTGAGTGCCAGTGTACCGAACCCATTTCAATGGGATTGCCATTTTGAAGAAGCATGTCAAAAGCCATTTCAACCCCATTTAGACCACTCACCCATTTGGTCAAGGGCGACCATGTGGTAGATGCCAGTGTTATCGTTATCGCGTGTCACTTGAACTAAACCCAACTATTTGTCACCTTTTGCTACCAATCTCCCGGTGCTTCGTGCACTCGTTCTGTCTCTTCTTCTGTTGAAACCGGTTCTGTTTAAGGTAAATGGAATTCTCTCTTATCTGGGAGATTTTCTTTGGGCTTCTTTTTACAGGAATTGGGATTGGTTCTTCGTCCTTTCTTTCTTGCTTTCTCCATTATCTTGGTCGGGGTTGGAAGAAGCAAGGTGAATTGGTAGTTCTGATATGTGGTTTGGAGCTGAATAAGCGTTTTCAGCACTTCTTGGCTTTGGAAAGCAATTAGTCTTTTGGTTTTGGAAAAATGTGAAGGCTTTTGAGTTGCTTCATTTCTTTTAGTTTTCAGTTTCTCCAACCAAGTGAAAAGCACAAGTTTGGAATTCGATTATCAAATGCATCAAGATTCTATTTCTTTTGTTTTGTAGGAATTTTTTGGATTCCATCAGTTCTTTATGAAAGCTTTTAAGCTCTTAAATACTTGGTGCTCTGACTTGTGGAATCGTATTGAATATTTGACGATATATTCCTAAAAAACTGATCCTTGTAAGCGTGAGCTCAATTACTTTGATGCTATACTCATATGCCATGCATTGGATTTTCATCTTTGCTCTTACTTGTCGCAGGTACCATATGCATGAAAGTTTCACCATCAAAAAAATTTTGCAGGATACTTATCTAATTTCCGTTGATTTGTGACATAAAGGCTAACTTTGGATTTTTGGGGAGATGACTTGTTACGGGAATGTTTCTGTACTGAATTTAAGCTGGCATAGCAGAGTATTGGGTGTTAGGAATTCACAAGCTACTTCTGGCTGTCGCTATCCTAATTGTTCAGTGCAAAACGATGCACTGGCCTTTTCACGTAGTGAATCATTGGGCCACTCTTTGAGAATACCATTTGGAAATGCAACTAGAGCACGAACAAGAACTGACATCCGTCCTTTGCAGGTTCCCTTTCCCTGAAATCTGAATGTTTTCTTTTTTGCTTGCCTTTTCACTCTGATTTGGTTTCTGAAAGTACATTAGTTGTTGTTGATGATTCAGGTTGTGTGTGTTGATTACCCAAGGCCTGACCTTGATACCACAATGAATTTTTTGGAAGCTGCATACTTATCATCATCATTTCGTACTTCTCCTCGTCCAGCAAAGGCATTGAAGATTGTAATCGCTGGTGCAGGTAATCAAATTTTATATCTTTCATAATGATATGTCATTCTATCATCTTCTTTTGCTTTCTGGTTCCCAAATTCTTGAATTTGTTGAATTGTGCTTGAGGTGGCTCATCACATCAACGTTGTGAATGCAGGATTGTTTTGTAGTGATTAAAATTTACAAATTATTGCAGGTTTGGCTGGTTTGTCTACTGCAAAGTATTTGGCAGATGCTGGTCACGAGCCAGTACTCCTAGAAGCTAGAGATGTTCTAGGAGGAAAGGTGAAGAGCTACTCCTAATTAGCTCTTAGTAATATGTTAACTATGAAAGCCTATGGTCTTTAGCTGATATTCTGAAGTAATAGGTCTGCTTTAGACCTTAACCTGTCATGGTGAAATTTCATTTTCCTTGAACTGACAAGCTATTGAATTCACTTAACGACATGTGCAAGATCAGTTGCTTGTGCTATCGCTTGTTCGTCGTGCTATATGATTGTCTTTCTTCAATTTATCAATAATGTGGTTCTCGCAGGTGGCTGCGTGGAAAGATGATGATGGAGATTGGTATGAGACAGGCTTGCATATCTTCTGTAAGCTTTGATGCTCCTTTTTCTTTTAGCTCTTGTTCCTTTTTGTCTTAGGTGGTGAAATTATTACATTGTTAGTTTGTTTATTCCATATTAATGCTCATGATTTATGCTCCACTCTCTTTCTGTATTAACAGTCGTTTTTTTTGGGATTTTCCATTTTTGTTTCTTGATCAGCTACGAATATGCTTGTGTGAAATTTTGAGTAACTTGTCAATGTTGTAAGTTTTTGATGTTCCTCGTTTGGCTATAGTAATCCATGTTACTTGGTGTAAAATGTTAGATGGATATGTTTTATATGGTATTTCCTTTTTAACTTTGTTATCTGATTGAAGTTTCCTTCTTCTTTTTTTAACCAGTTGGGGCCTATCCAAATGTGCAAAACCTGTTTGGAGAACTTGGTATAAACGACAGGTTGCAGTGGAAAGAGCACTCTATGATATTTGCAATGCCAAACAAGCCTGGGGAATTCAGCCGATTTGATTTTCTTGATGCTCTTCCTGCACCATTAAACGGTAAGCTACTAGTTTCACTATGTGTACGAGCATTTTAAATTTTATTTTGTGGCAACATACAGTTATAAGGAAGGAAGGAAGACTCAAATAGAATTCTATAACTGGTCGTTAGCATATAAGAAACTACGAAGAATTGACCTGCTTTTAACAATGCCAGAAATTGTAATAACTTATGTTTCAGGAATCTCAGGTCAATAGCATTTTGGAGTTGAGTTATTTCACATCTTACTATGGAATGAAATCTGAGGATTATCACCCTCCTTTATTCCATTTTCGTTTTTTCTTTTGGTTTTTTGAATTTAATGGTCTCTTTTTGCAATTTTTGTGCTTTACCCATAGGCTGTCTATGAATGTAAAATGTGTCTAAACATAAACAATAATATTCATTCACCTTCTCATTTTGATGTACATGCTTCTCTATCATCAAAAGGATTGGTATAGTTAATAAAACCATCCTGTCTACTTGATGTTGTTGTCTGTGTCACAGATGCTATGATAATATGTATAAAAGGAAGTGTAATTCCTCGTGCCTGTTACTTGAATTATCTAGTACAAATGTAGAAGCTGCCTTTTTGTATCGTGAATGCTCATACCTTCCAATATTCCTGAAGCCAGGAATAAGACTTAACGAGGGGACAAACTCTTGTATGCCAGCTGTACAAAATTATCTCAGCTTAGAATCAGATGCACTCCATTTGGAAAAGGTTTTACAATAGGCTTTTAAACATCCATGTGCATATGTAGTGAATGTTTTCCGAATTTAATGAGCTTAAATAAATTCTGGATGGTTTTCTAAGTTCTTCATGAAAATATTTGCTCACTGTTGGGATTGTTTCCTAGAAGTGTTCTTAAAATATGATAAAAAAATATGTTTTATTCTTACTCTTTTGTGCTCTTGCTTTGATATATTTGTTAGTGGTAGTGCCTAGTGGATGTATTTTGTGTAAGCTTTGATTGAGCTATTGTGGGTGAAGTATCTTGTGATCATATTTTCTAATATTCTCTCCAACGTATCCATATTTCTGTGTATGTTTGTGTGTTGAATTCTTCTACTGTGTTAACATTTTCCTGTTGTAATCAACAGGGATATGGGCCATTTTAAAGAACAACGAAATGCTCACTTGGCCAGAGAAAGTAAAATTTGCAATCGGGCTCCTGCCAGCGATGGTTGGTGGGCAAGCATATGTTGAGGCCCAAGATGGATTAAGCGTCCAGGAGTGGATGAGAAAGCAGGTGATCTTTAACAGCAAAAAATCAATACCATCAACATTGAAATTAACACTAAAATAAACAAGTTAGCTGCTAGGCATAGCATGTTATGTAATTTGTGACTGTTTTCTGAGTTTACTTAAGAGATGATCTTGCTGGGCATTCAAATTAGACGAGGATTATTAAGGCTTGAAAATGAAAGTAAAACCTCCTCTCATATAAAATTAACTTTAAGATTTTTTATTATGTCCACCGGAACAAACATTGTCCCATTCTCTGGCTTTTTGTTCTCTATTTTAATCATGTTGACCATGGATATTCAATCCTGTTAAAGTTGGCTACTTAAGCTTTTCTCTTTCTATTTGTTAGGGTGTACCCGATCGAGTGACTACTGAGGTGTTCATTGCCATGTCAAAGGCACTCAATTTCATTAATCCTGATGAACTCTCTATGCAGTGCATATTGATAGCTTTGAACAGATTTCTTCAGGTAACATAATTGTATTTCCCTAAACTTACCCGCTGTTTATATATGGAAACTTCATTCATCTATAGGAATATAGTTTAGTAATGGAGTTATTTAGAGTTTTATTACACTCAAGTAGAGTTGATTTCTTACCTCTTTATACATTTGAATTATCACATGAAAAAATTTCAGAGAATTGAGCTGCCAGGTATCATGTTGCTTGCTTAAACTCATTGTTGCTAGATTTTCTGTTAGTGTTTCAGAGTCTATTTGTCCCCTTCTTCATATTTTGGTTTTATGTTAGTTGCATATGTGCTATAAAATGTATCTGCGCAGCTATCAATCTAATTCTGGTTTTATTTCAACCTCAAAAGTATCCTGCATATGTAAGCAATAAATCAAAATTTCAAGTTTTTTGTCATTCTAAGCTGTTTATGCCTTTCTACTAACAGAATCATCTGGTTATGGTGCGTACTATTTTTATCTATAATTCATTTATATGTACTAGATATTTTTCCACACGTTTGTATAAATGTTTCTTTTCTCTGTGCTTTTTTACCAGATTACTTGTTTTGAGCTGACAGGAAGCATGCATCACGTTTTCTTGTATTTCTTGTATGTCAACTTAGAATTACGATATTTACTGTTTGTAATGGTGTCAACAAATGTAGATGAATTGTAGTTAAACATGAGTATTGTTTTTTACTGTCGTGTGCTACTCAGGTCAATTTGGATGGACACATTTTTCATATCAAATTGCTTACTCAAAATTATAACTAGTAGCTACATTTGGTTGGATTAAATATATATCTCTAATTGCTTCACTTAGGATTGTCTAGACCATGTTTACCATGACTTGAAATAACTGGATAAGAACGGATCATCGACAGGAAAAACATGGTTCAAAAATGGCATTTTTGGATGGCAATCCGCCAGAGAGGCTCTGCATGCCAATCGTTGATCATATTCAGTCACTGGGTGGTGAAGTCCGGCTTAATTCACGTATAAAGAAAATAGAGCTTAATAATGATGGAACAGTTAGGAGTTTTGCATTAAGTAGTGGTGATAGTATTGAAGGAGATGTATATGTGTTTGCCACTCCAGGTATATCTAATAGTTTTCAGTTCATTGTCTTTGCTATTTTGTGATCATCCTTTCTCTTATATTGTTGATTTTACATGCTTCAATCAGTTGATATCCTGAAGCTTCTTTTGCCTGATGACTGGAAAGAGATTCCCTACTTCAACAAATTGGAGAAATTGGTTGGAGTTCCTGTTATTAATGTTCATATATGGTTAGTTATGGATTCTGTCATCATTAGTTATTTAAAAAAAAAGGCCTCCTTTCCTCTCTCTTTCTCTATCTCTCCATAACAATAACCACGTTGATTTGGAAGATTTGTTTGTCAACATTATTGCTAGGAATTTATTGCACTCAACAGAATGGTTTTGCTAACAATTTAAAGCATGTATGTTGTATTTCCATCAATCTAGTTTAATCAGTTTCTCTGCACTTTCAAATCTAACCATGATTTGCATTAACTTTAATTTGGGTTTTGTAGTCATCTGATATTATGTAACTTCCACTGAGAGTTTAACGTTTTTTGAGTGCCTACTGATGCAATTCATCCTTATAACAGGTTTGATAGGAAGCTGAAGAATACATATGATCATCTACTTTTTAGCAGGTGTTGCTTCCGTAATCATTGCTGTTTAAATTTCCAAAACGATCCAACATTTTTTGTTTCCTTACCTATTTAGGACCAACAAGTTATAATTTTCTAAGTTACTTTTGTGATTTCATGTGGAATAATTAACCTGAGATTTCCAAAGCAAGTTATTCTTCATTCAGTACTGGTAAAAAATTGAGTTTGTATTTAGCTTTTAGGTCCATGGTAATGAGATGATTGACTGTGAGGAAAAGACTAGCAGATTGGGAAAACTGATTGTTCCAGTTGCTAACAACTTGCAGTTATGACCTCAGAATGAAGTGTACAATTGTGTTTTGGCTAGGTGGACTTTCTCACCTCTACTAATGGATTACTCTGTAAAAATGAAATGGAAGTCCTCTCTGGAAATTGTTATCAAAGGATTCTTTGGACATGTAGTTACAAATATTCGTTTTCCTCATCTTTTCTTGGTCTAGCTGAAAATTTTCATCTCCATCTACTGTAGTTGCTTCATCTTATGATATTGTAATGTTCTGTTTTTATGATGTGCAGAAGTCCTCTTCTTAGTGTGTACGCTGACATGTCCGTAACATGTAAGGTAATTCCCAATTCAATCATGACTTTACTGTAAACATACACATTATGCTCATTTAGTCCATGTCCTTCAGTGATCATGCTTCATGTTGGTTGTCACCACCTAGATATTCCCTTGATACATAGGATTCTGAAGTTCATTTAAATTAATTATCCACATGATAGGTTGAACAGATTTTGTTAGGGATTATATGAGGTCATACTTCAGCTTTTTTGATGATACAACTGTTGATTTGTTATCATGTAAAATACAACAACACATTTTATTGTATTTGCTGCCATGATTTCCAGGTAGGACGTTGCGTTTTACAGTTGAAATTAGGATCCTCACACATTCATAATTGTGGAGATCTAATGTCCGTCCATGGAAAGATTTATGGAAATTGATCATAGTCCCTACCTCACTCATCTCTGTGTAATGTAGGAATATTATAATCCAAACCAGTCTATGTTGGAATTAGTTTTTGCTCCTGCAGAAGAATGGATCTCATGCAGTGATGCAGAGATTATTGATGCTACAATGAAGGAATTGGCAAAGCTCTTTCCTGATGAAATAGCTGCAGATCAGAGCAAAGCAAAAATTCTCAAGTACCATGTTGTTAAGACACCAAGGTCAGTCTAAAAACGATCCACTTAGAAACTATTGGTTTAGAATACTTGAGCTTTAATGGACACCTAAGAACCTTATTCAAGTGTCTCTCTCCATCTATCACTTACACATACGCATACGAGAAAAGTAACCTTTTAGCTTGTGAAGTATGTTACTTGGAGAAAAGGAGGTACTAATTGATTTGTTTATGAATTAAAGAATTGTGAAATGTGTGCCAGTAGATTTGTTTAAATGGTAGAATAATTTGGAAGGTAAAGACCTACATATAACTTGACATATGACTTGAAAATAGAATAGTTTCAGATAGTAAAATGTCAATTTGCTTTTTGCATTTTCTCATTAATTATAACGTTAACTTTGTCTGTTTCTTTGTTTTGTGGTTGTCCTAACCTCTAACAAACGTATCAGATCCGTTTACAAGACTGTTCCAAATTGTGAACCGTGCCGTCCTGTTCAAAGATCTCCTGTACAGGGCTTCTACTTAGCCGGTGATTATACAAAGCAAAAGTACTTGGCTTCAATGGAAGGTGCTGTGTTATCGGGGAAGTTATGTGCACAAGCAATTATACAGGTATTTGCTGTCTGCACTTAATTATCTGTCCGTTATGCCAGTAACTAGGGAATTAATAACATTACATAGCTTGTATATGAAATTTTGCGAATCATTATATTATAATCAATGCAAAAGGTTGGCAATAAGAAAAATTGTAAGTCTTGAAGCATAATATGTTCTTTGATGCAGGATTATGACAGCCTTATTTCTCGGGAACAAAGAAAGTTGGCGGAGGCAACTATCAGTTGAAGGCTAGTTTTAAAAGTTAATGTGATTTTTGAAAGGAATATGGGGTCTAAGAAAGTTTTAGGAGTAAATCTCTCTCTATCAATGTATTCCTTGTTAACCCTTTTTCTTTAAATCCATATATAATCATCATTTGATCAGTATAGTAACAAAAGGACCTCCTCTTGGAGTTGAAAGACATCTACTTTTGGATTGATAGGAACTATGGTTCATTATTAGCCATTTCTATCTTATCAAACGAATTCCAACTTTGAAAAGCACCTCAGGAACGAATACCAACATTGATAATGACCTGGGGATCTCAACTTTAAGAAGTGGGATATAGCTGAATCTCGAGTAGTGTTCATTGCTTCTCCGACTATATATCAGCTTCTACTCTGCCTTTTTTCTCTGTACTCTACCATATGATTTTCCCCGACGGTAAACTAGACAAAATAAAAGGATGTCAGTAGTATTCACTTTGAAGATGTTGCTCCAAAGTTTAAAAACAGCTGAGGTCATTCAGTTCAGTGGTTCATTTGAGTTTGTTTTAGAACCCAAATTTCAATCATATAATTCTTACCTTAGTATAATTTTATCTGTTTTGTGATTTATCACTTTTGATATGATATATATTTTTTATTTTCTATTAATCATGTAAATTTGACCTTACTATTTATATTTCACCTGATTTGGGAGAAAGTTTGTGAACATTTTGAGTGTGATTTCAGGTTATAAATAGCAAACAACGAGAAAACCTTGCTAGTTTTTCTAGAATGTAAGATGGAATATGTAAAATGAGAGTGTAAGCTTGGGGTTATACATTTTCTGTAGTAGAATTATGAAATTGAGTATTTACGCAATAGAATGTTCATTTATAGGTGGAGAATGAAATGGGAAGATGAAAATTTTCAACTTGTGATTCTACTGGGACATGACAGGTTTGTCAGGAGGTATTAATGTGGGCTTGATGTTGTCTCTCAGGTTTTGTTTAGGCATTTTTTAAATAGTTTATAGTTGTTAGTTATGGAAATTTGGACAAGAAAGAGCTGTAATAACACCAGAAACTTGAGACGCTCTTCACTTTAAATTTTGGATAAGGAAGTTTATGACACATGTAAAATTCCTGTATTCTATATAGCAAGAAGTGTCGAATGATATTATACCGTATTCCAGATCTGGGAGGCGAGATGATAGGGATTCTAAATTTTCCCTATAAATGGAATTAGGCGTTAGAATGATGTTATACGGTATTCCAAGCTTAGGAGGTGAGATAATCTCATCATCAGGACCTCGTTTTAGATGGCGGATATATCACATATAGAGGGAGAGTAATAGACGCTTATTTAAGGAAGTAGAACAACACAAGTATGAGCTCGCTGCTAGTATAATTAACTTGTTTAGAGAGTTAATTATAGTGAATGAGAAGTAGGACATCATTAGACAAGAACTTAGAATGATCTGGTTTATTTAGATGATTTATGTGATTTGGGTGGAATGTTTGTAGTAGTATAATTGTGGTTGTAGTATTTTTGTAATTATCTTTCTAATAAGATTATATATTCTAACTTTCAGCTTCCGTAATATATTTCTTTTAATTTTTAAAAAACAACATTAACAGAAAGAACGAGAGTGAATTATATTCGTGAAAAATTAAAAGTTCAAACATTTATTACTATCTTTTAAAGTTTGATCTAAAATTACACATTTAGGAAATTTTGGATTTTTTAAATTAACTCTAATATTAATCAGATTTAAATTAGATTTTTAATTAAATTAAGTTTAACCAATATAAAATAAAAAAATATTCATAATAAATTAAGTTTAATTAAAATAGTAAATTTTATATATCACATTATATACATGTGTTAAACTTAAATTTATAACTAATAAAAATAAAAAATATGTCATATTTGAATTCAAAATTAACTGTTTACACCGTTTTTCTAAAAAAAAATAACTATTATAACTATTATGATTTATTATAAATATTTTAAATTTTTTATAAAAATTGATGTTTTAAATAATTGCTCTGGTTTTGCTTGCCATAACAGTATTTACAAACTGGGTTGGATCTTGTTCGTTTTAGAAGACGAATCCATAACTTTCTCTAATGTCAAAAATCCCTAAGAAATGGTTTTTCTCAACCCTTAAGAAATGGAGATTTCCAAAAGCTTGAGGGTGGAATTACTAATTGACTTTAATTGCAGCAATTCAAACGTCCAACCTATACCTTCACCATAATTTACTCAAAATTTTACGGTTTTATCATCTTAACATAAATTTAATAAAATTTTAAAATGTATTTTAATTTTAACGTTTACAATAAAATATAGACCACGCCCTAATATTTTGAAGCGCTCAAATTATATATTAATGTTTTTAAAACATTCATATAAATCGTAGGTAAATACAAAGTTTAATCAGTTGATTTTTTGGTTGTCATTTAAAAAATACTTGTTTTGAAAGAGTTTCATACAATTGATTGTTTTATGATATAAAAATAAAAAATATTTTTAATTTTAACTATATTTTATTTTATAATAAAAAATATTTATGCATATAAATATTATTTAAAGTATATTAAATAATATACAAAGCACAATATAGTAATTATTATATAATTTTAAATCATATGAAACATAAATGAAAATATATCTAACCAAATCTTTTATATGGATTATAACATAAGTAAAATTAATATAAAAAATAACTATTAAAATATATAAAAAAACTAAATAATATTATATAAATCCTAAAATAAATATTAAGATAAGTAAACGTGAAGATAAGTTTGTAGGTATTGTAAGAATTATGTGTAAAATATCAAGGCAAAAGAGACTGAAAAATAGGCTCATCAAATGATCTGAAAAATCTACTCGAAAAAGTTATTTGAGAGGCTTTTTTTAAAAGTTTCAAATTTGAATTTCTTAAAAAATTATATTTATTAAAAAATATTTTTTATTTTACAATTAAATACTTATTTTTCTTAAAAAAAATTTATGAAGAAGAAAAGTATTTAATTACCTCTCAAAATCCATCAAAAAGGCACGAAAGTGAGCTTTAGAAAATCACTTTTTTTTTATTAACTGACATTTGATCAAGAAAGATAAAAGAAGTAACGTGGCAACCATGCAATTGCAAATGCAAGCACGTCTGTTCCTTATATGACTCGCACGTACGACGTTTACATGGAAACACTCACACACGCGTAAGAATGTTTTCCCAGAAAATAACGTACTTTCATGTCCTGATGAAACATCGAGGAAACCTTCCCTCGTCTTCCTCGTTCAGAACTTATCGATTCTATTGTTTATTACAACAATTGCAAGATTAAGATTTATATATATTCCTCGGAACTGGTCCAAGTTCGTGCCACCTTCTTGGAAAACTCCCCTTCAAATATCTCCAATCCCGCCATTGTTATCTTCATGTTCCCAATGTTGAGCCAAGTTCACTCCCTCGCTTTAATAGCAAGCAAAACCCTCTCTTTTTAGTTTTCAGGAATCTCCTCTTTTAACGCCAAATCTTGCACTTTCCGTACACCACCATGTTCCACCTCCTCATACCAAGGAAAATACGTATCTGTGTAGATGAATTCTGTGTGCTATAAATATGGAAGTCCATCCACCTGGATCCAGTAGGTCTAGCTCCTTCATTGTGAGCTTTTTTCTTCATCTATCTCTTTCGTTTTTCTTGCCCTTTCTGGGTTCTCTTTAAAGTTACTATATAGTGCATATATATCACATCAGTAAGATGGCTGAGATATATGTAAACGATAGGAGATTAAATAAAACCCCAGCAAAGAATAACAAGAAGGGTCATGGTTTCACAAGGAAATGTGCTTCTTTGATCCAAGAACAACGTGCGAGGATCTATGTTCTTCGTCGCTGCGCCACCATGCTCCTTTGCTGGTACATCCACGGAGATGACTAGATAGCTTGCTGGGGAGTATTTATTTCGTGTCCTTGTTTCTTTGGTTCATTAGTATGTATCTTTTTTTTTTAACGCTTTCAGCTTTCTGTATGTGCTAGGCCGGTCTGGTTATGGTGTGCCTTATTATCCAAATCTCTCCTCAAAGTGTCATTAAATTCTTTTTTTGACCTATTTGGTGTAATCCAATGGGTTTGTAGACACTGGAGAGCTTGGATATATAACTATGTAAGCCATGCTCTTGCTTATATACGAGCAAGAAATGAAGTTTTTGATTTCTGAAGGAGTGCCGATTGCAGTGAAGGCTGCATACACACGTAATTTCTATGTTACCCTTCGTTTTTCTTTTTCTTGTTTGGTTCCTACTCGTCAGGAATAGCGGACCAGTACTAGGAGTAATTCTCGTACACAAAAAGGGGGCGAATAACCCTTGTACACTGAATAACTTCCAAGTTGGTGTTGTACTAATGCTATATAATATGCAAATGTCAGGTATTTCTCTAATCATCTCGGCAATTCTCTGTTTGTTGTAAGCTAACGGAGACAAGTTTGTATGAAATGTTTTTACAACACAGTAATTGTAAGAAACTGCATATGGCAAAAAGAGTTCCGACTCGTTGCATATCCTTGAATTATTACACCGAAACACATTACTAGTATTAATCGGTAAGACGATTTTATAAAACAGTTGTATAAGAGAGAACTTCGACAGAAGAATATAGGGAATGTGAAGGCGACAAGAGCACGACATCTTCCAAGACCAGGAACTAAGGTTCAGACAAAGCTACCTGATCTTTGGGATTTCATATATCCGATTCAATGGCATGGTTATGAAATTCGGAGTAAAATTTTTGGCAGAAGAGATTATGCCACCTATGCAAAATTCAGAAAGGATCATCAAACAAAGCACAGAAAGTTCTCATGACAAGGCGCTGTCATTTTCTCTACATCACTCGCAATATAAAAGAATGTTTCATACTACAAAAATGCATTCAAATGAAAATCAAGAGACAAATAATATACAGTTATGCTTCCTAAATGGGGTAAAACGTTCAAGGACAAGGATAAATATGCAGGTTTAATAGTATCATTCAAAGCAACTCATAATGACAAAATGGAACCAAACTGAGATAGACGCTGAAAATTTGTCAATATGTAGAATTAGCAGAACTCATCAAGAACAACAGGAAAATCTGCCTTGCGTTTGCTTTCCTCCACCATTGTTAACGAGGCTTACCCTGTTGACAGTTAACTCAGCTTTGTATGAATCCGAATTAAGGACTTTCCTGCTGACATTGTTATAGATTTCACGGATGACAATCTCAAAAGCTGTTTTAACATTGGTAGAATCCAGGGCTGATGTCTCAATAAAGAATAATCCCTCTGATTCTGCGAGGCTTTTGCCTTCTTCCACACTTATTTCCCTGATGCTTTCCAGATCACATTTGTTCCCCACAAGCATCCTTGCCACCGTAGTATCCGAATGAGCTTCATTACATTTTCAGTCATGTTTGCAAAACATTGTAAGTAACCAAGAGGCAAAAAGGGTAAAACAGAAACAGACATAATGCTGAAGGAATCAACAAGACGGACAACTTCCCTACATTCTTCAGGACATCCTGGACATTAATGTTTAAGTGGGGTCCAGAAGCAAACATTAGACTTGAGGACAGTTTTTGTGACAAGATGTCACGACTTTGGATGAAATTTCTTGTGAAAAAACCCACAGTACGTTTTGCTTGTATTAAATATCCTTTCGAACTTCAGTGGATTTTCATATCCACTAATACATGACCACAAAATTTTCTATAAAAAAAATGTGTGAAAGTATAAATGTATGTGAAAATTATACCACACAGGCACATATAAACATCAGAATTGCAATTGTTACGTGTCAATCGTAGCAATTAACCACTCCAAAGGGTAGGTTCAGCCGCTCCTCATTTCCATATCCATTGTCAATACCAAAGAGAAGATGATTTTTAACAGAGAGATAATTCCCAATCCCTTCAGCATCATTACAAAGCACCATTTGCCTTAGAAGGTTGAAACAGATCTTATCATCCGTTTGAAACAAAATCTAGGCTGTGAGATTGTCAGGCTTGGCCTGCATAGCGGTTGGCAGGTCTACTTATTAAATGAGGACATGTTTGGGAAGATGAGTACAGCTAAGATTCATTGGCAATGTTGGGTTGAATTGGGGACAATGGATACTAAAATTTTAATACTGCGTTACGATCTGAAAAAAAAAAGAGAAAAAAAACCATCTTCTCCTATCTTTGCAAGTCTTTATGGAAAGTAGTTGCAATGGGGTAGTCAGTCTTTTTGCGAAATGCTAACAAAGATTCCTCAAAGTTCGCATTTTTAGGAGGCTGCTGTATTAACAATCATCAAAGTTCACCACTTTCCGAAAATTAAACCAACATCAAAACAATCTGTCAGAACAAAACTCCAAATTCCATCAATTTCCCACAAAATGACAACATAGAAAAGCATAAAATGCCCAAGCAAGATAAATTTGGCAACGGAAAACAACTTAAAAGACTTACTTTTGAGCTCATCGAGCCACCGAGTAACGCTTTCGAAAGTGGATCGGCGGCTAATATCATAAACAACAAGGGCACCGACAGCTCCTCGGTAATAAGCAGAAGTCACAGCCCTGAACCTCTCCTGTCCGGCGGTGTCCCAAATCTGAGCCTTAACTTCTTTTCCATCAATATCCATGCTCTGGGTCTGAAACTCCACCCCAATAGTGGCCTTCGAGTGAGGATTGAACTCGTTTCGAGCATAACGGGACAGCAAGTTAGATTTGCCAACAGCAGAGTCACCGATGATGACAATCTTGAACAAGTACTCCTCTCCTCCCTCGTCCTCCGACGAAGACATTGTGGTGTCTTTGGGAGAACTCAAAAATTACCCTTTTAGGAGAAGGGCGTAAATGGAGTTGATGATCTCCGAAACTTCTGCTTTGGTGCTTTAAAGATTATAGCTTTTAGGACTAATTTTGGCTTGAGTTGGGCGGGGGAAAGAGACAGAGCGGAGGCAAATGAAGAAAGACTCCACTAAAGTGGACCTGGCTAAGGACATGCAAAGTAATGAGGAGTGGGGTGGGACCTACTATTCACTATTTCCACCGCTATCCCCACTCGTCTTGTCTTACGCGCCACCGCCAAACTAATATCGGAGGCGAATGTCAGTACACTAGCATTATACGGAAAACTAACAACTGTCAAATTCAGTTTTATGTTTTAATTTAAATTGTTGAACATTTTGAAATAAGCAGAAAATATGATTTTACATATATTTGAATAAATTCAAGTTAAGATTATTGTATTTTTATCATTACAAAAAAATAATTTTAAAATTAATTTCAAGATTTTAATTTTATTAATTATTCCAAGTTTTTTTTCTCACTTTTAATTGTCATACTTATTTTAATAAAATGTTTTAAAAATATTTTGATATTATTTTACCTAATAGTAAATATATAATTCCTATAAATAAATTAAATTAATCCGAGAGAGGGTGTCTTTAAAAATTGAGAATAGATTTAATATTTAAAATATTGGAAAATATTTATGAATAACAGTTATGTAGTTTTTACAGTTTCAAAATAAGCAAACATCATGCTTTGCTTGTTGGAATGTGTTGAGGAGCGTGAGAAAAGGAGTTGAAGGAGCGCGTGAGGCAATGGCGCTAAAGATAAAACACGCGTAAACATGACATAGTGGGACCGCTCAAAGAAAGTGGAGACTTCACGGGCCCATCCTCAACCCATTCACGACCCTTCCGATTATTCTATTTCTAATTTCCTATATTTCTCACCAAAGCGTTCCATGAACAAAAACTTGGGCCGGGTCAGGTTTAAACTTATTTAACCTGATCAGATTTTAAAATTTTAAAATATTTAATTTAAATAATTCATTTTTTATTTTTTGCTTTTTAAAATAAAATTTGTAATTAAAAATTAATTAATTAGTTAATTAATAGGTTAATTTTATAATTAATTTAATTCTAATTAAATGTCTTAAACTTTAAAATTTTATTTTTTAATTTAAATTTCGGTTTGATTTTAAAAAAATTAATTTTAACCAACAAATATAATTTAGAATTTTATCAGATAAATAAAATATCAATTATTTTTTATATTTATAATAGAGTAAAAATTAAAAATAAATTAATAACCGTACAACAGAAAATTACATTAAATTGATAGCAAAGTTTGTACATTTAAAAGAAAATAAAGCAGATAAAATGGGATTAGAGTAGGAAGGGGCACGACCATCTTCTATTTGTGGTCAAAGAAGTGACACTTGGAATACTGGCACTCTTCACAGCAATCTTCTTCCATCTTCTCTAATCCAAAAGCTTCTTGGCTTCCATGGAAACCATTCACGTACACTCTCACTTTCTCAGCCATTTTCCTCATAAACCCACCAAAACCATGCTAATGTTAACTGCAATACAAGGGTCAGTCAGAGTACCTTCTTTCTGTCATCTCTTCTGCACCTGCACTCATTCTTCTTTTTCTTCTACTATAAAACCTCCTCAACCAGTTACTGCCCATTTCAATTCTTTAAGAAGTGCCAACAACTTCTCTAGGCTCTCTGTCTTCACTGCCAATGTTAGTGATGCCAAAACTGTGAACTCCAAGGACACAGCCAACCCAGAAGTCGTTGAGACCTCGCTTGATGACATGCGACAAGCTCGGGTGTGTTGCTTTTTTGCTACTATTGTTTCTAATTTGCTGTTATTTTACGTTGTACGTTCCTGGTTTACTGACTGAGCGTACTTGCATTGATACAAAGGGGGACTCAAAAAGGCATGCTTTTCTAAAGTTGAATCATTTATGTTTTATCGGACAGTAATTGGCTAACGAAACCTTTCAACTTAGGACTTCTAAATTGTGCATGAGGCTCTTGCAAAATCATAAAATTATCTTTTTAACCAGCTTGTATTCAGCAAATAAGTTTTCCCTTCGAAGTTGTTCTGCAAAGTTTGATCTGATTTGACGAAGTTGTGTAATCTAACACATTCTGTTAATGGAAAGAAGTAGAGGTCTGCTGATTGGGAGGCGATAAGAGCTTACCTGGAGAATGGATCCATATTTGAGGGCAGGATTGAAGGATGCAATGCTGGTGGACTGCTGGTTCGGTTTTATTCTCTTCTGGGTTTTCTTCCATTTCCGCAGCTGAGCCCATCTCACACTTGTAAAGGTACTTTTGAAATGGTTTCTTGACTTCCATGATCTCAACTCTCCCCTCTCTTTTATTTAATTGTTTTGGAGCCAAAATAGTAATCTTTTAGTTGATTAGTCTATAGTTGTACTACACAGTTATGCAGGTCGAATTTTTAAAAGGAAATATCTTTACTTATAATCACTG
>JAOTAX010000005.1:9255379-9267954 GCA_025629825.1 Erythroxylum guanchezii | reverse complement strand
CAGAGAGGGGGGTGAGCTTAACAGCTCGTGGGAACAGTTTATAACAAAAGAATAAGCAAAAACCTTGAAAACATTTTTCTTGTCTTAGAAAACCTTCTTTGAATCATAAAAATGCTTACTTTTCAAAATTCTTGTCGTGCAGACAAAAATTCATAACTTACAAAACATGAATGTATCAACTTAACAATTCACAGATGCAATGCACAACAAATGGCTCGAGAGTTCCGTGGAACAGAACAAATAAACCGAAGTTTAAATCGTGAACAGAATGAGTCCATTTTCAGATCTCGTGGGCCCACAAGCGGGCAGCCGAGATAAGGCTATACGTCGACGTGCACGTGACTAATAAAACATTCCTCTCTTGCCCAAACAAAGCACATATTCATTTCATGCTCAAAACATTTTATCAAAAGCTTTCATACTTTCTCTTGATCACTATACAAAATGCCATGACATTTTTCAAGGCATAATATAAAATGTCTCAATGCATTTACATCTTTATTTCGACATGCATCAAAAAGTTCATATACCGAATCATAAAATGATTTTTCAATCATTCATAATAGTAATTGCAACACTTATGATGCAAAGAAAATCAGAAAATTTCTTTGATTTAAAGAAAACAGTAGTGGTTCATAGGTTTTATTATAAACATGTACCCACCTTGATTTCCTTGCTTATAGACTTGACTTGCTCAAAATGCTTCTTCTCTTGTTCCTCTTGTCTCTCTTGATCCCTTTATACAATAACAAAAATCTCACTCAATAGGGTTTTCAATTGAAAATCCCACAAAGCACAATCACTGAAATGGGTTCTAAAATACTTAAACCCAAACATTTTCTAAACTCCATGAACTAAAATCCTTTCAAAAACTCAAAAGTTTCAAAATGATCTTACCTTCATTCTTCATTAAATGAAGGGATCTTTGGCTCAAATGGAAGCTCTTCTCTTCCTCTACCTCTTTCTCTTCTTAAACAATCTCAAAATCTCTCTTAAGGGCTAACAAAGTTGAAACCCTAGCTTGTTTATCTTCTTTATTTCTTTCTCTTCTTTTCTTCATATCTCTCTCTCTCTTATCTCTTTTCTCATTCATACATTTTGCTTCTCCAGAAACTTCTCATTCACGTTTTTCGTCTTCATTTATAAGCAAGACAACACTTCTTCTTCCAATTATGCCCTTAATGAGTACAAAAAGTCCCTTTTATCCTTCCTTATAGGCCTATGTTTTTTTAAACTTAAGTGTCTTGCCAAAAATACCCTTGAACATTCTTACATAACACTTTCATCCAGAAAAATATCCTCCATTGTCTTAAGTCTCTAATGCCTCCAAAATCATTCCATTTGATTCAGTGTTTCGAGAGATATACTTCAAACATTTTTGAACTGCTCTTGTCCAAAACAGTATATTGTACACAACTTCCATCTGAAATTTAAACATCTTAGAGACTGAATTAGATTCTGATTTCTTCATACCATTTGTAGTTCCGTATCTCTAGATTACCACAAGCCAAAAATCATCTCATTTCGAACTCTACTGATTCAGAAAACATCAAATATTGCAGTATGTTCAGTGAGATAACACCAGTTCATATCCCTTAAGAACATACTCACTGTACCCGTCTCACTCTTTTCACTCAATCTCTCTCCATACATTTCAGATAGCTTCGATTTTTGGAGGAGATATAGAGAAAAGTCTTACGAATCCAATGGTTCAAGAATCAAGTCATTTGGAGGTCTAGTGAAGAAGTTATGGCCAAAATACTCCAACACGTTTATGCCCATACATGTCTCAGTGCGAATGCCATAACTTTTACTACAAATGTTGGATTAACTTTGTTTTTAGACCATTAGAAAGAGGACTTCGAGATCTACAACTTTCATGAAGACCTCGAAGGCCAATTCTATCGTCTACCTTTTGTATCATCTCACTTTGCAACGTCTACTTTTCTTCCGTCTCATTTCCATCGTCTCATTTTCTATCGTCTGCTTTTCTTCCTTTCACTTTCTATCGTCTGCTTTTCTTCCTTTCACTTTTTATCGTCTGTTTTTCTTCCTTTAACTTTCTATCCTTCACTTTTCTTCCCTTCACTTTTTATCCTTCACTTTTCCGTCTCATTTTTCCGTCTCATTTCTTCCATCTCATTTTCTTCGGTCTCATTTCTTCCGCCTCACTTTTGCGTTTCATTTTTCCGTCTCATTTCTTCCGTCTCACTTTTTCTGTCTCATTTTTTCATCTCATTTCTTCCGTCTCATTTTCTTCTGTCTCATTTCTTCCGTCTCACTTTTGCGTCTCATTTTTCCGTCTTATTTCTTCCGTCTCACTTTTTCCGTCTCACTTTTTCCTCTCACTTTTGCGTCCAGAACATATCTACTTATAATAATCATAACTTTTGACTCTGATGTCCAAATTTTTCTTATAATATACCGTTGGAAAGATAAAAGAAAGATCTACAACTTTCCAAAAGCACTTTGGCTAAAATCTATTTATATCAATCCCAAATTTGCCCCTAAAGTTCGAAGACGAATTTTCTATTCATACACCAACGTACTACACTTAAATCTTAACTTCATGACAAATTTTAAGACTCTTAGAGACATAATTGAAATTCAATGTCTTCATACGAAAAGTAGCCATATGTCTCTATTTTAATCCAAATCAAGAATCATCTTATTTGGAAAACTAGAGAAAACGTTGTGGCTAAAATACTGAAGCATATTTAGTGAACATTTTCCAGATCATCTACCAATTTCTTTCAGAACCTTTCCTTACATAGCTCTTGCCAAGATCACCTTTTTCTACTCTATACACTCTTCATTCTTAACTTCATTTCAGATCAATGTCCTCCATAAAGAAATCATAATCTATGAATAATCATGAACACGAATAACAGAACATACACATATATACCTATTCGTCATCAATTTACTACACAATATTGCTCTCATTTTACTTCTAGCTTTCATCTTAATTCTTTCTATTTCAAAAATCTCTTATCCATCAAAATACTACAGCAAATCATGAATCTATTCACATCTCTCATCCCCTACTTTACTCTTGTCGATCATTTCTTGGTTCAAAAACCTTCATTCATTTGTTCTTTACTCGTGACTAATCACCAAAATTTCTTATTCAACAGTTCTAATCCTTCACGAACAGTTCGGGGTCCAACATTAAACCCTGAGTACTGACAGTGTTAAGGTACCGTCAGTTATCTGCTGACGTGACACAAAATTTTAATGAGGTAGATTTTTAAAAATGTTTTTAATTATGGGACCTACCAGAAGTTGACATGGACTTTGTTTAATGGAGGTGGGTCCTATATTAATGCTACGCTTTTTTGACATTTTATGTGTTTAACTGAGGTGGGTCCTAGAGATACAAAATGGTCGTGTGTGTTACGATGAAGTTCAATTTTTCGGGCAAAACATACTAAATATATCACCACTTAACTGAGGTTGGATATCAGTGCCAACATTGAGAAGGAAAGAGGAGAATTCGAAGCTTATAAGAGCAAGAATTTGAGGCATTTAAGAGAGTTGTTCTGTAACATGCTATATCTTCTTACAATTGATAGTCCAGAAATAGAGAGAGAGAAGTGGGAAGGAAAGGACCTAAATGATTTTATTTCTAGGAGTGCTGGTGGTTCCTATGTGATCATTACCACTAGACTAACCAAAGTGATGAAGTTTGACATAATGCACTTGCCACCATTGCCTTTGTCTGATACAATGATTTTAATGGAAGGAATAAAAAAAAGGAGTGTGCAAGCCAGGAGCTAGAGTTTCTGCATAAGCTTAATGAGAAACCGAGAAGGTTGAGTTTTGGTTTGTGGGTTATATGATCACTTCTTTCTAAGCGTGCAACTATTTCGTCCTCATTATTTGAAATTGTGAATCAAGTTTCACTAAATTAGAATGCTCTGCCTTCTCATATACAAGTGCAATAGATGAGCACCACTGTAACACTAATTCCTTTTTGATGAAGCTTATACGCTTTCGTCTTATTGTATGCAGCAAAACAATGAGATAAAGAATCTTCTTAGCTCGAGAATGCTTTTAATTGCCACTTGGTTTGCTCGCAACACCAATTTCAACAACGCTGCCAGTAATAATAACTAAGAACCTGTTTGTCGTTGGAAATAGATTTCAAAACTGGACCAAATTCTTGAGTGTTGCCTTTGCCTGCAACTCTGGTTATGTTCTAACATCACAAAGTGAAAAAGATTCGACCCTTTTCCTTGTCAAACTAGGATTTAGCATGAAGAGCAAACATGCAGGCTGGGTGTTGGAGTTAGTTCCACATATATCTTAAGTAAGAAGGAAAGAAGGTTTATTAGCTACCAAGGGTAAAGTTGACGCGGTGAGACAAATTGGCAATTCACTGGTAAGCTTAGACCATCAATGGGAGTCATCATTTCTTATTTTTGGTTCAAGTTAGAAGCCCCATTTATCTATAAAGAAAATAGCTCTCCCTTCGGTACACACCAATATTATACAACTTTGAAAACATGACCAAAGATGAAATTTTTTATGGGAGCTGGAAAAATGAAGGAGAATTTTTTTGGTTGACTACATGAACATATGTTGGTGTTAACGTTACCATCCAACGTAAATGATAAAGTGTATGGAAATGTGTTAATAATATCATGTTGTTTCATATGCTAGAATTAATTTGCTGGAACATTGTTATATTTGATGATGGAAGCCCGTGCAAGACTTTCAATACACTGGATAAACATAAAGTTCTAGCAACCAAGTATAGAGAGGAAAGTGAATTTCTTTGCAGGAACACTGTATCTCATAATTTTTTCAGCCAAAATCCCTAGCTCTTCTACTATTATTTATGATTGCTTACATATATCTCTGCTTTGGTATGCCATTCTCTCTAAATAGAAACCTAAAAATCTACATAAGCTTTAAGTTAGCCTTTGCTAACATTAGGAGTAAATATAAATTTTGTCAAATATCTCATGGCTAAACTTAGCAACTCTTAAACTGCCATTTTTTAATTATTTTTGCATGTAATTTTTCAACCTAAAGTGACTTGTAAGTAAGTTGTTTATAAGAAAAGAGTATGCTCCACAGCACAATCAATGTGACATTCATGCAACTTACTCATCCATGCTTAAGCATACCCAGCCATTATGAATAGCTTCGAGAGTAGTAAAATGCTTCAGAACTTAGACTGGTCAACCATAAAAAGATTTCACTGCAAAACGGCCAAACCTTCTAAACTACAAACCCATGTAACAAGAATTGAGTTAAATAGCCTAGGAGGAAAGTTAGGATTGCACACTAAATACAACTTATCAAGATAGCTTTGTCTTTGAGACTGATATCATGATAAAGGATGTAAACGATTTGCAATGTAACTAGGAGCTGCTGGAATCCATTACTGTTCACTATATTTTCACCTCTAGGGACATCATTGATTATGATCACTTCTTTTATAGGGGCAAATGAATTTGAAAGATTTTTTCCAGGATATCTAGATGATGCACTATGTTCATATTACACAATGATTAACTGGAGGTAGGACTCACACCTCCAGTTAAACGCATAAAATGTTGAAAAAACGTAGCATTAAAGTTACAGGTGGGGCCACCTGAGTGGGTCCCGTAATTAAAAATATTTTTAAAAAATGCACCCCACTAAAATTTTGTGTCACGTCAACAGATAACTAACGGTACCCTAACGCTGTCAGTGCTCAGAGTTCAATCTGAACGTTTTCTAAACGTTAAGGTTTATATTGAACGTTTTATAAACGTTTGAGTTCAATTTAAACACAGTAAAACGTTAGGGTCTATTTTATACATCCGTACAAATGTCAGGGGCTAATTAACCCATTTAGCCATTACAATTTCTCATTCATATATTTTTATGAGAAATAATATGCTAGTTGCAAATTAATGAATTTATTTAAAACAAAATAATAATAATGTAAATTTTAGTATAGGTAAAATTTTACTAAGATCACATATTTATATCAATAAGAAAAAAATTTACACAAAAATTTTAGTAGAGAAAATACTTCATGTATTTATATTAAAATAAAAATACTAAATACAATATTTTCCTAGCCCTAAGGACTGTCATTATTGGGGCATTTGTAGCTCTAACCTAATCACATTTATGACTGGGTTGACATTTCAATTAAGTACATCCCTAAATATGTTTGAGTTGTATGGCTTAGAAAATTTTCATCATCAAACCATGTTGAATTTTTATCAAATACCTTCAACACTGATAGGATCAGAAGTAAAACATATTTTTTGATAAAGTCACCATTCTATCTTGTCAAATTCTTATGAAAAAAGAGGAAAAAGTTATAGCTCCTCTTAACAATCCGATTTTTCCTCCACTATGGTAAAGGGCCAAAAGACCGACTATTTTAATTTTTATTTAAAAAAGAGAATTTTGTATCTAATTGTATAAAGGCAGGCGCAAATCTATGAATAGGAGATGTTGTGCGAGTATTTAGAGGACCTAACTCATCAACAAGTTCTCCCTCCTCCTAGGAAGAATACTACTATGATCATATCTATTGTTTGTATATCTGCTTAAGCAAGCCTGTCCCAGGCCGGTTAAACAGTTGCCAAGTACAATCCAAGTGACTTTACAAAAATAGAATTGATTTAGCTACAATTCATTGAGGAGAGCCGATCTTCTAACTTGACAGTGAAAGATCTTAGGACTAGTTTCCCTCTTTTGTAGATTGGGGAAAAGGCCTAGAACCCTGATGTAACGGAACTAATCTAAGGAAGATTTGGTGGCTGCTGCAAACAAAAACCCATAATGTCCCTAACTACAAAGAAAGATAGAGAAAACCTAAGAAAAATTTAAAAGGTCTGAACAAGAGAATTGAGTTTAAAGGCGATTTGTGAAATGAAGAAGGGATTAAATATCCTATTTTACTTGGCTTAAAAAGTAAAGTTGAATTTATATGAAAAAAAAGATCTAAACAAAATATTGATGAAATAAATTAAATGAAGAATTACTATAAATTGTTTTTGTTTGAGAGAATAAAAGGATCTTTAAATAGGTTGAAATATTTTTGAAAGAAATTTGAAGAATATTTAAATTAAAAATAAAATGATTGAATTTATTTTTCATTAGGCTAAAAGATTTTGGGTTTTAAAAGAAAATGGAAATGGACCTAAATGCTTAGGCTATGTTTAGTTGGACGTAAGATTTTTAATATAATGGAATGAAATATAAATGGATATAATATTAGAAAATTGTTGTTTGGGAGAGATGGAAGAGTTCATAATGTAATATAGTGAAATGTTGTTTGGAAGAAGGATTTATAATATAATATAGTGAAAAGTTGTTTATCATTTTATATTCCACCCTAAACCCCCCAATTTGGAGGTTTCTCATTTTTACTATTTAGGATGAAATAAGATTTAATATGAAACTTTCCTCTTCTATCACATTCCATTGTAAACCCTCCTCCCAAATAATGGAATAATATTACATTATAGTATATTCCATTAATAAACTTCCAATCAAACGTAGTCTTAGGGAATGCTTGGTTGATGGGTTTGGGAAGGGGTTAATGCGTAAGGAATGAAAAGTGAGTGGTTGGTTGTTGATTATCATTATAGGGGCAATAGTTTGATATCCCACTTTTGAGGAATCTTCCATACCCTCCATTTAGTAAAGGAATGAAATTCCTTAGTAGTGGCTCTTTTTTTAAAATATAATTAATTAATTAATTAAATTTTTTTGGTAAATCAGCAAAAACTTTTGTACAAGTAAGAAAATGTTATATACACAGCTAGTGATTTCCGAAAAAATCTCTAGCCTACCAAAAGGGCTCACATAAGAAATATACATAGGAACCGTGAGCAAAGCATGGAAGAAAACACCACACCCTCACAATCTGCCTATCGAGAAGCCTAAGAAAACTAAATCCACTACTTTGTTACAGAAATTCACCAACAGGCATGAGAATAACACACAATGACCTGCAATTTTAATCCAACCATAATAGCAAAAACCACAATCAGCAAAACTCATCTAGAAAAAATGAGAAAGTCCTTCTATTGCCTTGTCGACTGTCAAGGTTGCCTTCTGCGCTTATACCTATCTGGACAGGACCTCCGTAGGAAATGGATCTCCTCCTGTTGACCTACCTATTATTGATGGGAAGGAAGTATAAACATCCTCCTCGGTATCCCTGAGATGTCCCTGAACCTGCATTTTTATCAATTTGAATAAAAAGAAATTGAATACACACACAATTACCTTCCCTCAGTGTTTAAGCAAAGGTGCTCCATAACTTCTAAGATCACCCGCGAGGTAAAACTCCCTATATCCGAGGCTTCATCGTGGAAGGTTCGAAGGTTTCGTTCAGACCACAGATTATACACAACAACAGACAGGACAATGCAGAAAGTATGAAAGTCACTATTGTTGAAGGGTGGAGACATGTTAACCTATAGAAGGATGGAATGGAGATCGGTGAGTTGTGGATTGGTAAGGTGAAAATAGTGGAGAGTAGTGGACCAAACCGATCATGAGAAAGCACAATGAAAGAATATATGGTCAATAGTCTCGGAATCCAGAACACACAAGGAACATCGGTTGGGGTGTGGAGAAACAGTAGCTTATCCCTAGTCTACAATTTGTTCTGAAAGGCCAACCATAAGATAAAGGAACATCTAGGACTATTCCCCTTATGCCATACTAATGGATACCAAGGCACTATCGGATTGATCGGTCTCATGAGTTTGTATGCTGACTCATTAGTATACTGCTTGGAAGGGCTGGCTAGCCATTCTAGTCTGTTCTCACTGGATGAATCTAGGTTATAAAGAAGAGGTGCTAGAGCGCGAAAAGGCTCCACATTTGTATGTTGCCACCTCCATTCATTGTACCAAATAGCATCTGATACTCTGGCATTCATGGGAAGATCTGACCCATTGATCAATCGTGGAGTCGAGTGAGCCAACAAGATACCGCTCGGATGCCAAGGATCCTGCCATAAAGAAGTAAAGATACCATTCCCAATTTTAAATCGAAATTGGTTCCCAAGTTGGTCTCTAACAGACAAAATCTTCCGCCAACTCCACGAATTACTATTGCTAGGAGAAATAGTCCAAAAAAATTTCCTTCACAAAATAATAGTGTGAACCCACTTTACTCACAAGGCTTCCCTATCAGTAAAAAGAACCCAAATTCTTTTCCCTATTAACACTTTATTCCAACTAGGCAAATGTTTAAAACCTAGACCACCTTCTTTTTTAGGTCTACAGACGTCATTCTAATTAACCATAGTTGCAGCTTTTTTCTCAACCGACCCCGATCATAAGAAATTCTTAAGTTTTTTGTCTACATCTTTAAGAATAGAAGAAGAAAGAATGAAGATACTAGCCCAGTAAACTTGAAAGGTTAATAGGACCGAAATAACTAATTAGACTCTACCAGAATAAGAGAGATGTTTATGGGTCCAATTATTAACTTTGCAATCAATTTTGTCTAACAAAGGGAGATAATCCCTCCTAGACAACCGACCAGATATAAGGGGAAGTCCTAAATATTAAATAGGAAGCTGTCATAGTTTAAGACCAGACAGGCTTTCAAGTTGAGGGACCATTTGGTTCAACTCTAGGGAAACAAAAAATGGCTCTTATTCAAGTTCATGACCATACCAGAGACTTGTGAAAAGGCCCCTAAACAATCTAGAAGAGTTTGGACCGAAATCAAATCTCCATGACAAAACAATAAGAGATCATCAGCGAATAGGAGATGAGTGAGTTTAAGAGCTTGACAACGCCAGTGATACTTGAAGGTGTTACTACCTATAATGGAATCATGTAAGCTCCTAGTGAACACCTCCATACAAATGATGAAGAGAAGAGGGGAAAGGGGGTCTCCTTGTCTCAAACCGGACTTCCTTGGAAAGAATTTTGTGGGGGCACCATTGATAAGAATTGCATAAGCTGGAGATGTAATACACTCCTTAATCTAATGAATGAACTTGGGAGGATAGCCAATAGCTTCTAACACATTCAGAAGGAACTCTCAATGTATAGAACCATAAGCTTTTTGTAAATCCACTTTAAAAGCACATCTCTTATGATTATTGGCTAGATGGTAATGTTTAAAAATCTCCTGAGCCAACAAAATATTATCCCCTATTCATTGATTTTTAATGAAAGCACTCTGATTAGAGCTTATAAAGCTAGGGAGTATCTCTTTAAGCCTGTTAGCCAAGATTTTTGCTATCACCTTGTAAATAAAGTTACAGCAAGAGATATGTCTATAGTCCTCTACTGAGGAAGGATTTGCTTTTTTGGGCACCAAAGTAATGAAAGTGGAGTTAATTTCTTTGAGGAGACGCTTATGAAGGAAAAGCCTCTAATAGCCCCAGTAATATCCTCCCTAATAATATGCCATGTATGATTAAAGAACACCTCATTAAAACCATCTGGCCTAGGAGACTTATTTGGGTTAAAAGATTTGAGCACATCCCTAATCTCATAATTGGAGACTTCAGCAATAAGAGGATTGGTAAGAGAATCATTAAGCCGATGAGGGAATAACTTCTCCACATACTCTTTGGAAGGAGGGAGGTCCTTTCTGGACCCAATCATACTTTGAAAGCATCCTAAGAACTGGTTTTGAATCTCATCAACAGCTACAAGTCTAATACCATTCTCACCTATAATCGAATGAATGGCATTCCTATTCTTATTTGCCAGAATGGAATTATGAAAAAACTTGGTATTTCGATCCCCCTCTCTAAGCCATTTATCACGGGAAGACTGCTTGAGAAAGGACTCCTGATCAACTAAGGCTCCTAGCAAGTTATTGATGGCCTCAGTTTCCTGTGCAGCCAGCACTGAGCTGTTGGGAAAATTACGCTTTTGATCTTAAATAAAATTGAGGTCAAATTGACACTTCTCTACTCTCATATGAACATCTCCCACTTGCCTAGAATTTAGAGTTTTGAGTGTAGCGCCCCCTTACTGCAAGGTACACACTGGGACGCCCGAAGGTCATTCCGGTACATATCCTACGATAAGGACGAGCTACGATCGATCACTACATTCACTTCATATGGCATCATATCATTTTTCACTTATAAAGCATCAATAGGAAAACCCACAAATTTTTTTTGAAACTACTTTCTCCTCATTTCATTTTATAAAACGAAAAGTCTACAATATGTCTTTTAACCTTTACTACATGTACATCAACAAAACCTAGTACAGGAGTACTACATGAAAGAGGAAAAGATGTCAAAACTATCTAAGCCATTCAAGAATCCCAGCTAACCGACCTTTGAGCCATGACTTCTCTTGCCCAATTCACAATCTACACGACAGTAGAGCCTTTCAGTAGCTAAAGTCGTCTCTCAGTCCTGAAACGATAACGTTACAATTTTGGTGAGTTTTGCGAACTCAATGAGGTAACCATCATCGATAGTTCACTCAATTCATGCAACATATCATTACACATAACATATAATCACATACTGCATTTTACATAAGTGTCACATTTCTCATTTCAATTGATCAAACATAAATGCATATGAAATGCTCATGAGACACTTTTCCAATTTTTACGTTATTGTGACCGAGTGCCTCAACTGTCCCATATAGGGCTCATTAAATGTTGAGCCGAAGACTCTGAATCACTTGAGAGCTCGAGGCTCTGTTTTGCTCGTTGAACTTTAAGTTCTAATCGGTAGCTACTCTAGTCACAACTGCTATTATCTGAATATGCATTCATGAATGAAATGCTTGTACTACAATCAATCACATAATAAAGCACTTAGGTCTTCACATTCATTCATTATTCGAAACATAATTATAAGCAAACAATAATTAAAAGAAACCGTCTAGGTTACTCACAAGTTGCTCCCGAAACTAATGCCTGGAAGATCCGGCAACGTCTGAAAGTTGACATTCCAGTTGCTGCTAGGTCCATAAACCAAGCTGAGCTGCTAGGAAAAGTCTGAATCCAAAGATCATTGACAAGGGTGCGATCAAGCTTCTTTTGGATAAACCATCTCCCTTTCTGTTTATTGGACCATATAAATAGATGGCCAAAGAACTTGAGATCAGACAACCGAATTCTTTGAAAAGCTGATTTAGTATTTAGCTCCAGGAAACATTAGTAATTCCAGTGCTTCGAAAAGTCCAATGGAGAAATGAGATGCTATCAGATCATCAAACTTTTCCAAGAGGGTACCTGTGGCTGTTACTGCTGCCGCGTCGTCTTTACATAATGCATACAAGAAGTTATATTGGTATATATGGACAGAAATGAGTTTGTGTTCGCTAATCTATTTTTCTTTGGCTGTGACTCACAAAGTCAAGTTGCTTTAATTTTGGCTGGTTTTATTAGTTTATCTTTGACCGCAGGAACGTTTCTTGTTGGCTTGACTTGTTCATGGACGTGTCAGTCATCTTTATAAAAAAAGAAAAGCGGGATCCAAGATACTGCATGCCGAGACATTGGTACCGCGTTTTCGACTTTAGTACAACGTCTTTGAATTGTGCAGAGAGAAAAATTTAGGCATAAAGAGTAGAAGAGAAGGGAAGCAGGGGGAAGCTCGCATG
>JAOTAX010000005.1:9220315-9236726 GCA_025629825.1 Erythroxylum guanchezii | reverse complement strand
TTGCTAAATGATAGTAATAACTATAACTGCAAAGATTTACTACTGTTTACTGCTTATTCCGCGTGAATGTGTAATGATTGAAACTGCTTCCTTTTAACGTGGAATGTTTTTTCACAAAAAAAAAAAAATGTATACCGAGTTTTACTGACTGATGTAGTACGCCACCCTCGCGGGGCACGGACTCGGATATCCCCAATGATATCAAGTTCGGGTCACGTGAGAGTGGGGTGTTACAAAAATAGTGAAAGATCTTCTCTTAGGTGTAGGGTTGTTGACACCCTCTTCTAACAGCTTCTTCACTATAGCTAAGCTTATAGAGGATACAGTGAATGAGTCCCCAGATTTAGCATGGAAGAAAACTTAATTAGATGAACTGCTAGTACGATTTGTTTTACCTAAAACATAATCAGTATAAAACTTAGATTGGTTGTTTAGTGAAACCGTATAATGAACTCAAATTGGAACACATGCATACCTGATTGACCAGACATAGTCATTGGAATCGACAAATTTTTCAAAACAACTAATTTACCTAATCTTTTACGGAGTATTGTGACACCGCCCCTACTTCCATTTCCATATTTATTCTCTTGAAGATTCAAGTAAGCTCAACACAATATATAGTATATACAATCAAATGTCCATTTATATAATAGCTTCATAACAGGAAATGAGATCTAGATAATTCATAACAGGAAATGAGATCCAGATAATAAGGAAAGTGAGCCAGTTCAAGAGATACTAAAAACTTTGAAGAAGAAGATCGACCATTGAAGGCAAACAATTATTAGTGTATGAAGAGGAGATTTGTTCTGGATTGTTTTTTTCTTCAGTGGAGACAATTTTGTCACATTTCTTCCAGTGGAATGAATTTCTACTATCAGAAACTAATTGTCATGTCAACATTCCTTGATGAATTATGTTAAGAATCATATTCTATGGAGGTGAATTTAGAATAAAATTCATTATGTTCAATGAAATTCTCGATGATAAGTGAAAGTACTACAGTTTAGTAGTTAGACATCTTTAATCTGCCTAATGAGATAAAAGTCACCCTTATTAAAATAAAAGTAATTCATTTACCCTTTATATCATATCTAAAATTTAGAATTTAAAGTAGATTACACATAACCATATTCTTGATGTGCAGAAATATAATATTACTATATAGGATTATATTACTATTATTACAAAAAGAGTTAAATACTCTTTCAGACATTTCGTCAAATAGTTTGCAGGCTTTCCTGAAAGAAGCGTTAAAGGTCGTAAAAAGAAGTCAACTCATATACAACCAACAAAGGAAGACAATAAATCATCTTCGACACACAACCACAAACACCACCCATACAACAAATGTAGAAAAAAAAGAACTCACAATAAACACCTAAAGGTATAAGTAAAACACAGTTAAGGATACTTCTTCGACGGTAACGACCTCAATACACAAGATATGTCCTAGAGAGGGGACAATGGCTATTAGACTGTGAATGTAAAGAAATGTTAACGGCTAACATGAAAATGAAGAGAGGTTCGTTGTGGTAGTGATAAAAACTAATACAAAACGACGACATTTTTTGTTAATGTAAACGATGTCGTTTTCAATTTGGTCGGAAGAAATATAGGACAATTTTATTAGTAACAAAAAAACCATTGCCAAATAGAAAGATATTGTCATATTCGTTGTCACATTTGCCTAACATAATTATCTATAATTTATACGTTATAGTACGGAATTTAGCTATAAAAATTAGATTATTATTATTACATATAGAGTAATATATATATATATATATATATATAACTTCTACCCAAAACTTGAGTTAAAGGTAGGGAAGAATCAAATTACTTAAGTCCACCACGCATTCGCTGGTTAGCAAACGTTCAAAGAACCATTGAGCACTGCTGCGCGTTTCTACAGGTAGGGGGAGTCGAACTCACGACGTGGAGCTTAGACCTAAGCTCTGATACCACTATTCTACCCAAAACTCGAGTTGAAGGTAGGGCGGAATCAAATTACTTAAGTCCATATATATATATATATATATATATATTACATAAGATATGGAAAAATTTACATATAATGTAATATTTTATAAATCATTATAATAGTGGGGATTAATTAATTTGTATACATTAATAATACATTAAGTTAATTACCATATATGATGATGATGATGATGATGATGATGATGATGATGATAATAATAATAATAATAATAATAATAATAACAGTTTACTAGAAATAATTTACAAAATATTTGATTAAGGGAACAAATTTGATTGTAATATACTTTTTATTAATCATTTTAGGAGAATAAAAAATTGCATAAAAAGGTTTAGTATTGGCGACGGTTTATTATTTTGGTAGCTAAAAGTTGAACAATTTGTGACGATATTTTAATTTCATACCAAATGGGTGACATTTGGTGACAGAATATATTTTCGTTGCGAAATAAACCAGATGAGAAAAATTTTTAGCTGAGACGGTGTCATTCAGCGTCTGTTTTAACACAGACATGCAAACCATTTTGAAATACCTTCTCCTTCGTTTTTTGAAGCACCTTTGTTTTTGCCCTATCTTCTCCTCTCTTTGTGACATTATGATTCAATCTTCTCCCTGGGCTTTCACTTCATCTGGTGAGTATTGTTGAGCTTTTTATTTTCTTCTGTCATTGAAGCTAAAAACATATGGGAGTTTGTGCTATTGAGGGAAGTTTATTGTTCATTTGTTTGGGTTAATTGGTGATGATAATAGTTGAATTGTGCAAAATATGTGTTATTGTTGTTGAACAAAGGGAAAACAGATAATTGTTTTTGTTATTTTGAGTTGAAATGTGGTTGCCTACAATGTGTTCGACAAAAGTCCTTAATTGTTTTCTTTGGAATTGAGTATATGTTCTTTACATATGAATGTTTCTGTTATGTTAAAAATTACAAATTTGTATCCTTTTAGTTCTTCCTTTTTAGAGAATAATGATTCCTTTTATTTGAATGTCGTGATAGAAGATAATATTAATATAAATTAATTAGTTAGTTTTTATTTATTTATAATGATTCATTTATGGTTTTATGTGTTTTCTACTTTTTTTGGTTCCCATTAATGTAAATTTAATATGTTAAAAATATTAAAAGACAAAAAAAATTGAAGATTTTATCATGAAATCAAACCGTATGTAAAAGAATTGATCATTTGACTATAAAGAATTAAGAACTAAGTTCAAAAAAAAATTAGTACCATAAAGAAGAAAATTATTTAATGTTTTATGGTTGTTAGGATATATTGTATAATCTTTTATTTAGTTTTGGCATTTTAATTGGACATGTAAAATATAACTTGTAGGAATTCTACACTACATTGGAGTCTATCATCATAGTAATATTAGAATTATTTTATTGCTGGACATCTTAGTAATTGAATGGTTTTAATGCTGAATTGTGAGGATATTACGGATAGAAGAAAATACATTCAAGGTGGACTCTTCTTACTCGAATGTGTTTGTATCATGCACATCCCCTATTAACAGCTACGGCGAATCTCTTGTGCGGTCAAAAATAATGAAGTGGTTGTTGCGTGTTTCAATTGAAGTGGGACTCTTATTGTGTGAGGGATTTGTGCACATTTGGAATCTACAGTAGAAGTCTATCTTCAATGTGAGTGTGGGGCAACCAAGTAGATGTGTGTGTGTTGGTGTCAACCTAAATAGTGGAGTTAATTGAATATACGGTAGAGATCCATCTCCAACGTGAGTGTGCAGTAATAATAGAGTTCATGGGTGCATAGAACATGTAGTTCGTATGTGGCATAAGAGAGATGTGCATTAATTGTCAATAAAAAAAACAGCTGCAGTGAATCACTTTGGCGTTGGTGCAGCATGGAGCAACAGTTGAGCGTGAGGCAATAAAGTTGATGTGTGTGTGTGGCATTAGAGTGACAAGCTACGGTGAAATGAGTGAGCTAGTGTGAAGTGGGCGTGACAACCGCAGAAGTGATTTTGGTGGATGTCTCCATGACATAGTTGAAGGGAATTTCATGTGTGTGTGTGCAATCAATAGTGCAATGGGCTTTGAAAAACACTGCTGCATTTTTCTGGTGAATATTCACGGTGAATGGAAGAATAGAAGGTGTTGTTGACGATTGCATGACCTAACTCCTGCACCTAAATCGTGGTTGACTTGATGAAGCTCTTGCTTGGTGTTTCCATGTGATTATTCAGCTTCTCTTGATTTCGTGAATATGCAAGAAATTATTTCTTGTGTTTTTGTCTAGTATTTTCTTGAGTGATTTAGTTACTGTTCTTATTTCAAAAGAGTGTTGAGAAAAATCCTCCGTTGAGGTTAACACGAGTTGGTTGTATTATTGGATGTGAAATTCTTTCACGGAAAGTGAGGTTGAGAGATAGTATTAAGGGCTGAGTGGTGTCGGCTCAGTAAAGCCTTGAGTAAATCTATTGTACTTCAGTGAAAGTATTAAGCTGGGTGAGGGCCCCGCAGACGTAGGTAAGGTATACCAAATTGCATTACCAAATTTTCGGTATTGATTTATTTTTTGTTCTCATAATTTTTCTGATTTTTTTGTTTGATAGAAATGAATCAGAAAGTTTACGAAATGACTACCCCCTTCAGTTTTTCAATGGTGTTTAATAAAATGCAAAAATAAACATACTAACAACTCTCCTTAAAAAGTAAGTTTATATACTCAATCCTAACTTAAGTCATGTTAATTAAGGTTTGATCTTCCTTTGCATTCAACAATGTTTCCAATATGTTCTTTGATGTGCTTATCGAAGCTTGATTTTCATGTATGTTTTCAACCTCCCCATTGAAACCCTTCTTAAACTTCTTACTTTTAGCTTTTGAAATTATTCTTACTTAGAAGCTCTAGCTACAAGGATTATCATTATTTCTTTAAATAGCTTGAAATGGACCATCCCTTTTGTTGTAATTTATAGTGCCTTTTAAAAAAATCTTTCATTCCTCGTGAGCAATATATTTTCATAAATTTGCTTCATTGTTTTCTTATCCACTTAAACACCTTATGTATCTTTCATTCCTCATAATATTACTCCCTTTTGCATATTAAAGCACGTTTTTCTTTATTTTTCTCAGTATTAACTTCAAATTTAATTTAAATTCTTACTTAGCCTTAACTTCTTTCCTTTCCCACTCTTTTTCTTTGGAAGTCTTAATCTCACTTTTTCTCTTTTTTGAGTCTCCGTCTCTCTCATTGATCTCATTCCATGCTCCCTTTAAATTCAATTAGTTTTTATAAACATGTTTTTATATCACTTTTCTAATATAGTGTCACGACTTCCCTAATATAATATAACCAACAGGCATTAATATTACATAACAAAATACTTTATCTTTATACACCTCTGAACCCGAAAATAAACTAATGCTTATATGTCCATATTGATTCATATTCATTAATCTATTGAAACTCACATGATATCAAATGTTTTAAATGCGTCTATCATTGTTCCATGCGTAATCTTTTTTTTTTTTTTGGTGCAAAGGAAAGTTAAAACAACAAAGCAAAGGAAAAGAAAAACAGAAACAGAGAGCCAAGCCCAGCTATCGTGCTCTCTCAAACAAAGTACTAACAGTGTCACCAACAAAAGCCATGAGGACTGAGCTTAGAGGAGACAACCAAAACTGAAATGGCAGCTTATCATGATTGCCAATTTTGGCTAAAATATCAGCCACACTATTACCCTCCCTGAGAATATGATCACAAGACACATCCCACTCCCAGTTGAGTATAGCTTTAATATCTTCAATGAGGTTTGCATGAGGATGGAAGTAATAATCGGTACTGTAAACTAATCTCAAGACTTCCATAGAATCTGAGAATAAAGCAACTTGTTTAAATCCCATATCCCAAGCAATACGAAGCCCCGTTCTTATTACAAGCAATTCAGCACTCATATTAGTGTCTCGGCCAATATATTCAGAAAATCCACCAAGCCATTTTCTATGACCATCACGGAGGACTCCACCATTACCGACATCACCCGGGTTTTCCAAAACACTCCCATCCACATTAAGGCTGACAAAATTATCCACAGGTCGCTGCCAACTGACTAACCTGCTGCCTCTATGACTTGTAGCACTAAGTTTCAAAAAACTTTGGTTCCACTCCCCTATAGTACTTGCGACTGAGCGGAATTGCTTAAGAGGAGGAACAATACAATACTCTATAACTTCTCTATTTCTAATACACCAGATGGACCAAACAATTGCCAAGAAAGTGACATCGATACGATCACCATTGGCCAATAATGCAGAGTTCAAACAGTTAGCCTTAAACCATTGGAAGAAAACAGTAGAATCTGAAAAATTACCAACAAGTGGAAAAAAAACTTTCTCCAAAGTTCCTTCACCTTTGGACAATCAACAAAAAGATGAAAATTTGTTTTAGACCCCATATCGCATCTTTTACACCCCTCAGTTGGAGACAAACCTATATGAAAATGCCATCGTTGAGTATGAACCCTCTTATGCCAAATCAACCAACATAAAAGTTTGACCTTCTCTAGACCACACATATGCCAAATCTAATTCCACTGTTCTTGGTTTTCATCTTCATCCTTCAAATCTAGCCACCAAAAACCAATTTTTACTGTATATCAGCCAGAAGAAGAAGGGCCCCATATGGGTTTATCTTCTCCCACTCCCGGAAAAGGTTGATGAATGTGGGGAAACTCACTACGAATTGCATCAGGAATTTCTGTACGAAGGTTACGAAAATTCCAATCACCTGCATCATTTAATATATCAGAAATCATCATGTCCCAATCTTCCTCCTCAACCATATTCAGCCTATTAATCAAAGGCCCTTGACCCAACCAATTATCATGCCAAATAGATACTGAAAAACGATGACCAATTCTGTACTTGTAACCATTTTTGAGTTCATCTCGGACTTTAATGATGTCTAACCAAACCTTTGAGCAATTTGACTTCTTTTCCCACTCAAGAAAGTTATGCCCTTTACCATACTTGTCACAAATAAGAGAAACCCAGTTTTTATTTAGTTGTTCGTGAACTGTCCAAATTAACTTTCTAAGAAGAGCGGTATTCATCAACCGACTCTGTCAAAAACCCAATCCACCTATAGATTTCGGTTTAATCACTCTATCCCAACATATTAAGTGGATCCTTCTTTTGTTATCAGTGCTATTCTAAACAAACTTTTTTATTACTTGGTCTATTTTACCGTAAACATAGCTCGGAAGCCAAGCAACTTGCATTTGATAATTTGGCATCGCATTAAGGGTAGATTTTGCCAAAGTTACTCACCCTGCCATATTCAGCAAGCTAGCCTTCCACCCAAATAATTTCTTATTCATTATTGTCACCAAGTCAGTGAAATTACTACTTCTCATCTTCCCATCACTAAGATCAACTCCAAGGTATTTGCCAAGATGAGTAGTGGCTTTAATGCCTAAAATACTCTTCACCTGGTCCATCGTGGCTCGAGTAAAACCATTAGAAAAATATATTTTAGATTTATCCACATTAATCTTCATTCTTGAGGCAGCACTAAACTTGAGTAAAATAGAACTAATCCATTAAGCTTGGGAGTTTGTTGCTTTCGCACAGAGGATAACATCATCCGCGAAGAACATGTGAGAAATTTTAATACCCCCACAACAACAGGCTACTGGAGCCCAATTATTGTCTTGAACTTGTTGGTTTATCATTGCCCCAAGTTTCTCCATACACAAGACAAAAAGATAGGGGGACAAGGGATTACCTTATCGAATTCCTCTCTTTGGACAAAAACTCGGGAGGTGCTCGTCATTCCAAAGAATATAAAGAGAAGTCTTCCTAATGCAATTCATAATAAGTGAAACAAATGTAGTTGGAAAGCCAAAATCATATAGCGTACCTTCTAAAAAATTCCAGTTGATCTAATCATAGGCCTTTTCAAGATCAATTTTGATTAACATTGATCCAACTTTGCTCTTAGACCTCCTCATAGAAAACATCAATTCCCTGGCTATCAAGATGTTATCAATAGTACTTTTACCTGGGATGAAACTGCTCTGAAAAGGGTGGACAATATCATTTAAAAACGATCTCAGCCTATTAACAATGATCTTTGTCACCAATTTGTATGTAACATTATACACACTGATTGGCCAGAACTTCTTGATAGAATCTGGTGAAGCTTCTTTAGGAATTAAGGCAATCAAAGTTTCTGCTGAAATACCCTTAATGTTGCCAGTGAGAAAAGCTTTTTGAATCATGGATACAATAGAGCCTCCCACCGTATCCCAAAATTGTTTAAAGAATATAGGTTGAAAGCCATCAGAATCTGGAGATTTATAACTTCCCATTGAGTTAAGAGCATTCCAAATCTCCTCAGGCTGTACTGGTTTGGACAGAGAATCAGCTGTATTCGGACTCAAAGTTAAGTGATTCTGACTTATTCTAGTCTCGCCATTCCCTTCAGAGTTGGCAAACAAATCTTTGAAATAAGGAAAAAAAAAACCTCATTCTTAATAGCTCCAGGGTCAGCACAACAATCATTAGAACCAGTCAATTTTAACTTCTCAATTTTATTCCTTTTCCTGCGCACCACGGTTGTGGCATGAAAGAACCTGTTGTTTTTGTCACCAAATAGGAGATTTTGCTCTCTACTTTTCTGAAACCAAAGAACCTCTTCTTAGGCAAGAACTTGGTTATATTAGAAGGAAAGTCGTTTCTCGAGATCTCTCAAATTAGAAAAATCATAATGTTGAAGTCTTTGCTGGATACCATCAATTCCAGCTTTCAGGTGTCGTTTCCTATTAAAAATATTTCCAATTTTTTTTATTAAAATTAATGCAAGCTTTCTCAGTTCTCTCAAAAGCTTTGTGTGGTGGAATATTAGGGTCCCAAGCACTCCTAATCAACTGATGAAAACAATTATCAGTCAGCCAGGCTACTTCAAATCTAAAAGGCCTCAAACCTCGCGTGCGGCCAACGTGATCAAGACCACCTAGCTGAGCAAGAATAGGATTATAGTCGGAGTAAATCTGCGACAAATGGGAGATGACAGCTTCAGGGAACATGATTCTCCATTCTACGGTAGCGACTGCTTGATCAAGGCGCTTAGCAATTCTAGGGGAAGAACGTTGAACCCAAGTAAACTTCTGACCCACAATGCCAAGATCAACAAGGTTACTTCCTTGAAGATGTTCACTGAATTTAGCAGCTCTGTTCACATAAAAACAACCACCCTGCCTCTCTTCCCTATTGAGAACATCATTTAAATCACCAATTACTAGCCAAGGAAGGTGTCTACCTGCAAACCTCCCCTGCAAATCGTCCCACAATTTATTGAAATGAGTCTACTATCATTCCTAAAAATATCACTCTTATTTACAATCTCCAACACATAAAAGTCTTAGGCTATGAGAAGGACTTTTATCCTAGTTTGACAAAGCAAGTAATCAATAGAGCAATATAAATGTATTGGCCCTATCATATTGTATTATATTAAACACAAATTTGTCTTTTTTGTAAGCTATAATCTAGGTTTTAAAGCGTCAATAACACACCAACCTTGTCGTTTTTCTTTGTACTGTACAGTTGTTTGTCCATCTAGGTAAGTCGTCCTACTAATGTCCACGTATGTTTTGATTTAATACTACATGAGTTTTTGTTCGAGTTTTGTGTGATTGCAAATGATGTGTTGGTTTTATGTTGTGGTTTGCAATATTCTTAGAAGCATAAGATAGTATATAGGCTGAAAACTTGTGATGCAGCTCCGATGAGGCTTATCAAGTAAATGTATCCCTTTAACAAAGAACTATAATAGAACCTAAACAAGTGTATCCCTTTAACAAAGAACAAGTCGAAGTTATAAACCATTATAGTTGAGTTTCCACAGTGATTTTCATGACGATGTTTTTGCTTACAAGCGTTGGAACTGAGAAAGATTGTTAACCCTGGGAAGAGGAAGCAAAGAAAAACTCTGTAAGTTGAGTTCGGATCCTTTGTTTAAAATAAGCTTGTCGTTTTAGGTATTGGACAGGATTGAACAGTTTCTAAACTCAAGGACAATGACCAAAATGACGTCCTTTGTTCAAAATAACATTGTCATTTTGGAAATTAGATAGGATTGAACAGTTTCTAAACTCAATACCAATGACCAAAACGACGTCCTTTGTTTAAAATAACCCTGTCGTTTTGGGTATTGGACAGGATTGAACAATTTTTAAACTCAAGGCTAATGACCAAAACGACATCATTTTAGGCATTAGACAGAGTTAGACAGTCAATGCCCAAAATGACGTTGTTTTGAATATTAGAAGGGTTAAACAGAGTTATTATGGATAGATAATATGAAGTTGTTTAGTTTTGCATATTAGTCAGAGTTGGACAACCAATACGCAAAACTACATTATTTTGAATATTAGATAGAGTTAAATTAAGTTATTATGGATAGAGAATATGAAGTTATTTTGAGCATTTAATAAAATCAAACATAGGTATTTTGGATAGATAATCCAAATTGAGTTGATGCCGTCGATGGGAGTAGTTTTTCTTTAAACATTGGATTGGATTGGATTGGTTTGGTTTGTGGTGACAAGGATACAAGTTCTTCTTTATAGTTTTCCAAGTCAAAAGCTACCATATCATGGACCTAGCACGAGCTAAAGTAGTATTTGTGATGGAGAGGATGCCTCCTTTATCCATTAATCTAATCCTGATTTTCTTTTTCTCTCTTTCTTTCAATATGAGAAAAGATACCTGACCAAAAAATTCAAAAAAATATTTTTAAAAAAAAATTTATTTAAAAGTTTAACTGATTAATATTAATTTTAAATTTCAAAAAAATATTTTATTATTTATAAATATTAATATTTTTATATTCATTAAAGACCACAAAATTTTTTATTTATGTCGAATAAGAAAAATATCAAAAGTTAAAGTAAATATATTATACCATTAATAATTAATAATAATAATATAAATTTAATAGTTTATTTAAATTACATAAAAGCTCTTATTACTTAAATTTATTCTAATTATTTATAAATTAAAAATATTTTTTATTGTGAAGATTTTATCTTGTAGTTAGTATTTATCAAAATTAAAAAAATTAGCAGTGGATGAACAATTGTCATGTATTTATACTTTTCAAGGAACAAAATAAATGCAATGCTCGTACCATGCCACAATACGACATCAATTTCAAAACATCATCAATGTCTCCACTACATATCAGTTAGTCCAAAAACTGGGTGTGTATAATCCATTCGTCTCTTGAATAGAATATCTTTCATAATCGCCAGTCTCGTACGTTTGAGGGGCTTCATGATTCGATGCTTCAGCACGAGGTAGTATATAGGAAGGCCTAGGCATCTCGTAGCGGCAGAGGGGGCAAAGATACCTCAGGGTTAGCCACTGAACAATGCACTGATGGTGGAAGACGTGCTTGCAAGGCGTGCGAGTACCTCGCCACCCAACTTTAAGCTTCCCTAAACACATAATGCACGTATCTTCTTCTTCTACTATCATTCTCTCCAAACTTTCTATGTCTGACCACCTCGCACCCTCTGCACGTACTTCTGGGCCGCAATATCTCCTCACCATAAGAACATCGACGTGGACTGTCCAACGACACTTTTCATCTTCATTCTGAGCTGCTTCACCAAGTTGATCTAGTGCACTTTTGATTAACATACCTACAAGCTCAGGGAATTCTAAGAGAAAAGGCAACAGCAGACTCGACAGTAAGCCACGAGTCGAACAACTCTTGTCGGAATCAACAAGGTCTTGTACTGTAAGTTGTACAGGGTCTCGTTTCAGTTGTGTTCGGACTTCTGTTCCTGAATGCCATATATCGATGGTTCCTGAGCTTGGACGAAGGATGAAAAGAACCGAATATGGAGACTCGCCATCATCATCGTCAAGTTCACTTTTTGAACACTTCACATCCATGCAGATTTGTGGTACGAAGTTCTGATCTTGCTGATCGTCCATGTTAATTAATACTTTATGTTGCTTTGCGAAATCTAGTGATGAGGAACGGAGAGAGATTTGGAAGCGAAGTATTGCGAGTAATTATGCGTAATTGTTAAGAATTGTTCTCTAGAAATATATATAAGTTCGCATCCTTATTAGAGTAGGAATCGGAATACCGATTCCTTTTTAACTTTCAAATTCCAAGTTTAACTGGAAGGCTGAGCTTACCAAATTAAAGCTACTACACGAGGATTAAATTTTATCTATACAAATTTGCCTTAAATCTGAAAAACAATACGAAAGCTAATGTCAAGGACACGTGCAATGGGGGAAAGGATTCAATACAAATAAAAAGCAAATTATCTGATCACCTCGACAATTTTAATAATTTTGGTTAGCTCGGAGCCAACAAGATTACGCCATGTCGAGCTGAAAATCAATGGTATCAAATTAGTAGCTTTCTCGGTTAACCTTTCCGCGTCTGAAATATTAGGCAAGGAAGACATGGAAGGCAACATAGAGACCGGTAAAAGAACCAAGTACAAACAAGGGTTTTGTAAATGGAGTAATAGAACAGCTGTATCAGTATCAGGACACTACCTTAATTCCAAACAAAAAGCAAGAATCCCTGATACCACTTTTTTTTTTTTTGACCCAGTGGTATAAACTTTTATGTACAAAATTTTCCTAAATCAAAACCCAATCACTTCTCAGAGAGAAACAACTTGTCTACGAACAATGGAGGAGAGGAGTCATACCCACAATCTATGCATCAGTAACTCTATAGATTTTTGTATTCTGGAGCCATCTGTCTGTCCTGCTATTTGAGAAGCCTGATGTAAACTTTGTATTCCACGACCCAAACTAGCAATTGAAGGTGCTGCAGGAAAAGATTCAGCAGCACATTCAATACCATCTCCATAAATAAACAAGCCTGAGCAAGTTGCAATACTGCAACCAAATGTCACCCAAGGCAGGACACCAACATGTTGCACCCGTCTTTTTCTCATTATTTCATAAAATGCTGTTCTCATAGCTGAAAAAGTGGTTTTCTCCACAGAAGCTATGACGTTGTGAGCCACCATCCTGATTTTTTTGGCGGAAACAGCCGTCTTTATGACAGGAGATGCACTTGCTCCAGAATTTGCGAGCCCCGGGGTGATTATTTTTGATGGTAAAAGAGTCTTGCTCATAGCTATTCCCATTGTTCTCTGGGTTTGAAGCAGCATAAGCTTGAGAGAAGCAGGTATCTTGAGTGTGACAACCTTCATGAATGTTGATGCAGGAATACCTTTGAAGAGAGATGATGCTCCTAGAACTGCTGTTGCCCCAGCACCAACTGCCACCACAGGTTTATTAGAAAATTGCCATTTCTTATCTGTGCTTTCTGAAACTTCCTCATCACTTTCACAATTATAGACAAGCTGCTCAACCAAATCATTAACCTCAAGAGGTACAGGGGTATTCCAATGTTTCCTGAGACCTGCTAAGCCACAGGCATCCACTATTGCAACTACAGTCTTGAACTTCTTTGTCTGGCTCCGAAGGGCATGCGCAAGGAGTGCATGCTCCTTATCCTGAACCGGAAGCTCAGAGAACTCAATCTTAGTTTTCTCAAGCTTTCCTGATCTTGGGATTGGCAACCGGCCAGCATTAGTTAGAGCAACCCTCAACCCCTCAACTGCAACTCGGAAAGTGTAGACTTCAGATAAAATTGTAGTATCCACAGCTTCCCCCTTGCTTACATCATGCAGCATCTTCTGTGCAAAGGCTAGGGCCGTCCCAATTGATGGCAAATCATGAAATATATTATGTAGATCCATAAGCAATGGATAGAAAGAATTGGCAAATGATGGAACCTGGAAGGAGCTAGCTAGTGGAATCTCTTGGTATTTTGCCACTGAAACAGAACTTGATGGACTCAGTTTCGGCAAAGACACATCCATACATGAAGATAACAATTTCACCATCTGTAACTGCACATCATCACTGAGATAAAACCCTCTTGGCCTCGATAAAACCATCAAGCCAACATTATGTGACACCAGGCCAGTAGCTAAACTCTGAACCTTGCCACCAGCATTAACCTCACCCAAAGAAGAATTGTCCTTAACAGATTCTCCAACAAAAGCCGGAAGTACCAAGAACAATGAACCGACCTCTTTGGCCACATCCTTGGCAGTAAAGACATGCTCATGAAATCCAACCCCAAATATTTCCCTCAGAACTATATTACCAGCCAAGCTTTCATACTTGTCTTTAGTAATCTTATCAACAAAACATCGTTTAAGCACTCCAAACGAAGAAGTCGGAACTGGTTCATCACTATAATTATCCAATTCACGCTTCCCCGATTGAATTTCACTGAGTCCCAAATTTCCCACCTGAGCCACAACTGCTTGAGGCCGAACTTCCCTAATGAGAAACTCCGCATCAATAGCAGACCTTTCAGACAAATTCTCGGTACATAGTATATAAATAACAGATTGTGATTCACGATCACGAACAGCATAAACAAATCTCTTGGTATGTTTAGGTATCGAGAGTTTTTGTACCAATCGCTCTGATTCTCTCAAATCATCGAATTTAAAAATCGACAAAGGCCATAGGTTCCGTAGATTGTTGTACACATATGTAAGGGCCATCACATAATCATGAGAACCCCTCTTCGGCTACCCAGAAACACACTCATAAACACATATATAAAGTAAAAAGTAAAAGCTATTAAAAGATCGAAACTTTAACTATATCAATACTGATCTGCCCCAAAATGTTAACACCCAATACCTTTTTCCTCCTCGCTCTTCCACCAAGTTTCCAAGCAACGAAACCAGCGACGATCTTTCCAACAGTGATAAGAAACAGTTAAAACATGGAAGAAGAATCCAGAGCCTAACAGCTATATAATGCACTTGAGACTTTCACAGTTCTGAATTCAAAATCAGGGTTTTGTTATTGAAAGAGACACTGCTTGCCCATTCCTAAAAGTGAATTAATAATTAACTAGAGTTAATATCAGGTTAATTTGTTACTACTATTAATTAGATTCAAAAAATTACTACTTCTGATGATATTAAAAATTTTAGACTCATAGCTCTTTATAATGTAATTTCTAAGATTGCGTCAAAAGTCTTAGCAAATAGACTTAAACAGATTATGTCGTATGTTATTTTTGATACGTAATCTGCGTTTATGCCTAATCGGTTAATTAAAGACAATATATGTGTGACATTTGAAACTTTGTATAGTTTGAAGAATAGGAGTTATTGGGAATTAGGTTATTGTGCACTAAAAATCGACATCAGCAAAGCTTATAACCGGGTTAATTGGGATTACTTGAAGGTTGTGCTTGTGTCTTTGGGTTTTCCTCCTGTATGGGTTAATTAGATGAATATGTGCTTTTTTGAAGTGAACTATATGGTAAATCTTAATGGTAATCTTGTTGGGCCTATTATACCGAGTCGAGTTCTTCGTCAAAGAGATCCTATCTTTCTTTACCTGTTTCTTATATGTGCCGAAAGCCTTACTGCTTTATTTAGGGAGGTGGAATCTAAAGGTGTGTTACATGGTTGTCCGGTTGGCAAAGGGTGTCCAAGAGTATCTCACTCACTATTTGCGGACGACTCTATTTTCTTTTTTTAGGCTAATTCTAATGAAGCTACAGTGGTTAGCAATATTCTTTCTAATTATGAAAAAGCTTCTAGGCAATCTGTGAACTTGCAGAAATTAGGGATTATTTTTAGACCGTGTGTGAAGGATGATACAAGAGTTGCCATTTCAAGTATTCTTGGAGTTCATAGTCCAATGGAGGGTGGTAAGTATTTAGGGCTCCTATCGCTTATCGAACGTAATAAAAAGCAGATTTTCAGTTACATTAAAGATAAGCTGTGGAAAAGAATTAATTGATGGAATAACTGACTCTTATCTAGGGTGGGCAGGGAGGTCCTTCTAAAATCTGTGGCGTAGGTCATTCCTTCCTATTGCATGTCTGTGTTTTTATTACCGCTCTCTCTGTGTCAAGAACTACAGGTTATTATGAATCGTTTCTAGTGAAACGATAAGAAAGAAATCAATAAGGGTATCAGTTGGATTGCTTGGGATCGTATGTGTTAAAAAGTAAATAGTACAGATCAAACAACACAACCACAAAGATAATGCATCCAGGATCGATTGTATATGCATAGACAAACGAAAAATACATACTTGATGATTCGTTATAATTTCACCAGTTAAAGAACGCAGAGATTGCCTTAGTTTTCTGCAGAAACCCTCACGGAGAAGAGAGCAAGAACCAGCAGTTTCAGAAACCAAAATACACAGAGTAAGTCAAGTTTTTTCAACACGTTGCCTTTGCCTTTATATATCATCTATGAATAACTACCGTTAGCAGTTATTCATGCATGATGACTCTTAGACCCATCATGGGTGTAAAACGTCATCATCTCCC
>JAOTAX010000005.1:9173065-9220215 GCA_025629825.1 Erythroxylum guanchezii | reverse complement strand
TATAGTGGGCCCCAAACGGGCTATGGAAATTCTATTGATTGTAATGTATTCACTGAAATGTTTATAAATAAAATTGAGTGAGTGTATTATTGTGACTGAAAATGTTTACAAATGAAAGTGGACCCAACTTGGTTTTTGGTTTCTGAGCTTTTGAGTGTTTTCCAAAAAAAAATGATTTATACTGAGTTTACTGAGTGATGTAGCACGCTACCCTCGCGGGGCATGGACTCGGATATCACCATCGATGTCGGGTTCGGGTCACGTGGGAGTTGGGTGTTACATAGTATCCATGCTTCGATTGATTTGTTACGATTGGGGTCTCGATGAAGAGTAGGGAATGGTAGGAGTATTCTTGTGGGTTTGGATCCTTGGATTCCTAAACAAGGCAGTTTTGTTGCGGAAGATGGGTATATGTTTGTGAATAGATTTTGGAGGGTATGTGACTTCCTGAAAAATGGTGGTAAAAGGTGGAATATTGGGTTACTTATGGAATATTTTTCATTTAGAGACGTTCGTGCTATTCTCATTATACCACTTAGTGTTCGTAGTGTGGAAGATTCAATGCTATGGCAGTTTGAGAAGAGGGGCAATTATACAGTTAAATCCGGCTATCATGTTAGCAGAAGTTCATCCTTGGTTAATAACCTGAACCTAAATAGAGAAGTATGGTGTCAAAATATGGAAGCTTGAAGTTCCACTCAAGGTTCATGATTTCATGCGGCGAATGGCCAAAAATGTGATACCAATGAAGATAAATATGAGAAGCTAGAATGTTGGAGTTGATGAGAATTGCTTATTTTGCCCTATGTAAGAAACTGTGGATTATTTATTCCTATATTGTCCTTATGCAATGGAAGCTGGTTTGGATGTGCCACCTTTGAACTCTTTTTTTGCTGATATACTTTTACAGGTTTGTTTATCCTTGCTCAAGGATAAACAAATATATAAAAATATACCAGCAAAAGAAGAGTTCAAAGGTGGCACATCCAAACCAGCAACTCTCCAAACTTAGGATAAAGCTGCCTATTTTGCTATGATTTGTTGGTACATATGGTGGAATAGAAATGACCTGTGCTGGTCCTCAAAAACAACAACGGTGCAGTAGTTGGTTCAAGCGGCGACTGCTCATCTGTAGAACTGGCAGAACTAGAATGTGTTGAAGCCTGCTGCTGCTTCTTTGCACTAGATTAGCGGACAGTAAGGTGCTGGAAATGGCACCATTAATTTGGACAATTCTCATTGACAGGCATTTGTTGATACCGTAACATTTCAGCAGGAAGATTTTACAGGTTTTGCGGTGGTCTTTGAAGACCCAGAAGGTAGTTTTATCAAAGCTATATCTGGTTACCAAAAAAGTGTTAAAAGTGATGCTGTAGCGGAGGCAATTGCCTTGCATAAGGCGTTATTACATGCAAAGCTCACTTTCATAATGAAGGCTTTATTTTTACAGATTGCCAACATTTCTTTCTTGCTTTGTCCTTTCATTCTCTTGATGTTTATGTGCTAGGATTGATTGTTAAAGATTGTTCGCTTATTCTTAAGTCTAGACCAGATATACAAGTTCGGTAGATTCGAAGAAACTTGAATGGAGTTGCTCATTAACTTACTAGAGCATCCATTAGATTCTCCCATTTTGCTTCTTGGGAGGTTATTTTGGATTTTATCATCCAATGCTTCATTTAATTAATGAAATGGTTCTATTTCTTCCAAAAAAAAAGGTTAATTTGAATAAATTAAAAGTTTTAATTTTATTTCATTTTATAAACTTTTATAGATTAGTTTAATAATTAACTAGAGTTAATAACAAGTTAATTTGAATAAATAAAAGGTGTTAATTTTATTTCATTTGATAAACTTTTATAGATTAGTTTGCCATTTTTCTTTATCCAATGTAGTATTAATTAAACAAATGCAATAACTAGACATCAACTTGTAAATGCAATAACTAGACATCAATTTGTAATTACCTATTTTTTAATTTTTTTAAAAAATGTTAGAATATAAAAAATTTCTTGAACAAATTAAATTATTAAAAAATATCTTTTTTCTAATCTAAATGTATATAATTAAAAATAAAAAAATAGGTAGCAATACACGGAGAAAAAAAGGTCGTGGTTGTGTTAAGGAATACAAATTTTAGGATTGAAATTTAAACTGATAAAAAAAATTTAAGGTTTAAAAAATTCAAACAGTATTAGATTGTCATAAATCTAGTTAAAGATTGAATAAAATTAAAGAATTTAAAATATAACTGAAAGAGATTGTTCCTAATTTAAAGTTTAATTAAAAAATATTATTAAATAAAATATTATTTATTTATTTATTTTATAAGAACTTATTAATTAATAAATAGATCAGTTTTTAATAATAAAAATTATTTAATTAAATTAAACTGAAAAGTTAAAAATTAAACAAAAAATTGAATAATTAAAAATTTTTATAATTAAATCCGCCAAATCAGAAATATATTTTAATCATTAATATAATAAAAAAATTAAAAATTAAACTAAAATAAGTTAAATCGTCGTACTGTTAGGTGGAGTATACGTTTTAATCGGCAATAAACACGTGTACAAACGCTTTTGCTTGAAAACTCATAACTCCCTCGGGCGCCAACTAATTCAATCGAAAGAAACAGCCGAGCTGCAATAAATAATGCAAATAAAACCTCTCATTTAATTAAGCACGCGGTAAAGTCACCATCACCCGCTCTTACGTTTCCATCACCAGTCCCACCCTCTGCTTTGATTGGCCACGTCATCTTATTTTTCATACCTGATTGGCTAGTCAATTTCACAGGAGCCCACCCCGTTATCTGGAAACTATAATATTTTTAGATTTTATAATTTTATTAATATAAACTATAATATTTTTAGATTTTATAATTTTATTAATATTTAGACTGGGAAGAATAAACTACCATATACACTTATAAAAACCGTAATGTAAATGCAAAGCAAGTGAAGTTAGAGAGAGAAAGTGCATATTCTTCGCATCTCTCTCTCATTAAAAGACAGCTCTTTCAGTTTCTGATTCTCGAATTTCAGTTAGCGGAGATTGGTGGAGTCCGGTGGCCGGAGCTGGGGATCTGATCTGTGAGCTGGCGGCACTCCGGCGAGGATAGTCTTGTTTGGAAAATGCGTCGGTGAGAATTGTCGTACTGTTGCTGTATTCTAATATAAGGTGAGTTTAACAATGCCGTGCATTTGATCCACCTAGATTTTATTATCTTTTGTTGGATTTTGTTTGTGTGCTCCGTCCACTTTTTGTTCCGGTTTATGTTTGTTGAGGACGGTATGGACTTGGAAGTGCAAGATCTGATCCCGCTGCCATGTGATTGTGCTTTTCAGATCCTTAGTTGTAGGTTTAGTTTTGTGGTTGTGAGGTGGAAATCTGATTTGAACTTGGTCAGCGTGTGGAAATTGGTTAAATTAGTTGGTGGCTGGGAAATGGAACTGTGAGCAATGGTATTCTGAATATTGGGAAAAATATTTGTTAAATCAAAGTTAAGTTGCTGTGGTTTTATTGGATATTTTAGTTTAAGAGTTTTGTTTTCTACGCGTTTGTAAGGCAATGCTCTGAAGTTAATCATTTTGTTCTTTGTTATTTTCACAGAGTTCTGGGAAGGGTGGATTGTGTCGAGACAGAAAATGAAAAACGGAATCATTGAGTGCAGTGTATGTCACTCAAAGTTAGTTTCCCCATCTTCCAGAACTATTTCCAGGGCGTATGACCAACATAAAACCAGGATATCATCAAAGCAACGTGCCCTCAATACTTTATTGGTTGTTGGTGATTGTATTTTAGTTGGTTTACAGGTGATTGTTTGTCATCAGTACTATTCTTGTGTAGATTGCATCTTGTTTAAAGGCATTCTAAGAAATATGGGATTCACTATCATTCTATGTCGTACAAGTTGACATATGTTCATGAAAGATCCTCTCTGGCTGTATTGTGTATGATATTTTATTATTGATACATTTTGTTCACGTTTATTTTAGTGGATGTAGAGCTGGTTTATTCCAATTAAGTATAAGGTCTCTCTTTCAATGATGCTTTATGCATGACACTTGTTTCGTGAAAAGTTTGTCTAGGATCACGTTAGTTTGGATCTATTATTTTTTAGGATCCTTCCTTTGTAAACTCAACACATGGACCTATATTTGACAATTCAATGACTAATCTTTCCCTACATTTAAGATTTGTAACGCATGTAATCACTTGCGACAGACATCACATTAACACTTTGACTCTGCATTTAGAACACATTGAAAAGGTCAACATGTACCTCTTAAAGTTAACCTTAAGATTCCTCTTGTTTGAAATCTAAATTATATCCTTTGACAATTGACTAAGATTCTTTCAATAATCTGTGCATATTTTGCTTGTCATTTTGACATTCTCACGTCTCATGGTCTTCAGTCTAGCTTTTATGCTGAAGGCGCACAGGAAGTCAGTTTTGACAATTCTATTCGATCTTAGACTTCTTAACATGACCAATTTGATTTTTCTGCCAGCCTGTTTTGGTTTATATGTCCAAGGTGGATGGCGGATTCAAGTTTAGTCCAATCAGCGTTAACTTTTTGACAGAGTTGGCAAAAGTGCTATTTGCTATTTTCATGCTGTTGTGCCAGGTATAGTTGATAGTATTTTCTGTGCTCGTAATGCTATGCGTCATAACATATTATTCATTCCATTTTTCACACGGGTATGGGCTTTTAATAATTGCAACTGGTTAGAGCTAGCCTAAGCATTGAGATCATACATTTTATGCTGTTTCTCAATTTTCTCTTCAATATTTCTTCTCCAATGGAGTTGTAATTAGTTAATCACATTTGCATTGATTTCCGTATTGGGAGTGCAACTACAGTTTCTTTCTTTATCTTTTTCTGGAAACAAATGACTGGTTCTTAAATGGCAGCTTGTTTTGTGATTTTCCTGTCATGGTAAAAATGTAGTCACTTAAGATGCTTTTGACTAATAATATACTAATTTTAGTGCTTGTTTGTGTGTGAGAATGAGGGAGAAGGTCTATGGGGGCTGATCAGTAGAAAGTGGTAGATGTTTTCTCTGTGTAGGACAAAGAATCCTGTCCTGAAGAAGATTCTGTCTTATGATTCTTGTGTATGAGAATCATAAGACCAAGAAGATTCTGTCTTATGATTCTGTCTTATGATTGTTCAGGCAAGGCATCAGAAAGTTGGAGAAATGCCCCTTCTATCTATTTCTACATTTGTACAGGTACAAGTATTTGACCGGCTATGTATTCTTGGTGTTATTATGGCATATGTTTACTAATTACATAATTAATTGTTCCTTTGATGAAAATATTCACCTTAGCAACTTATCTGAATTTTCTTGATCTCTCTTAATTTCAATCTCTAGTATATGATTTCGATTTGTAATCGTGATGTCCTGTTGAATATTTTGTGCAGCCTTATATCATGATTTTTAATTCGTCATTTTATGCTTTGCAGATGTTATCTGGAATCTCGATATATTTTCTTAAATACCTAGATTATAGCTGTAAATCATGATTGCTGAGCTAGCACATGGAAAATATGGGTAGCTGATGCTTGATGGCTTCTAATTCTACTAATTTATTACTTCTTTGCAGGCAGCGCGTAATAATGTTCTTCTTGCTGTTCCAGCTTTTCTATATGCTATCAATAACTATCTGAAGTTTGTCATGCAGGTAATAATGTTTTGAAGGATCTTCCTCTTTCTCTTTATCCAGTATAGTGCTATATCTTTCTTTTTTTGTAGATTCTTTCCGATTGCACATAGGCACTACAAAAGGGAACTTTTGGTCTACCTAGGCAAGTGGTTGGATAAAAAGGTTGGGGATCGAAGTTGCATAAAGATAGGGAAATATGTTTTGGGCTGACAGGAGTTGCTAATTCAATGATGAAATTGGGATGCTAATTGAATTTCTGGGGAATTAAGCAACACAGGAAGTATGTTGAGGGACTGGTTATAATAAGAAAAACTACTTTTAACTGAACCTGCATCAATGTTTTCGCACATTGAGCAAACATTTAACTAATTAGTTCGAATTCGATCTCTAGGTAGGATCATGAAGTTGGGGATTTTTAAGACCAAAACATGTTGCCTAGATGGTATTATTTGATTTAGAACTTACATAATTCTTACATGTTGAGAGCATATGGATATCCAATTTGTCTTTCAAGATTGATTCAGACTTAAGACCGAGTTAGTTTTCGGTTTCCCAAAAAATGCCGGACACGCCATTCATTTTCCTGACCTGTGGCTGCTGTTTGTCCATTGTTAATTTTTCATGTTTTCTTCATTGGTGATTTGCTGCAACAAATGGGAATTTAAATGTTTGCTTGAAATTATTAAAGCTAACTGTGTTTTGGCAGTTGTACTTCAACCCAGCAACTGTAAAGATGCTGAGCAATCTGAAGGTACTTTCTTGCTCTAGGATGAGAATTAGAAGGTCACCTCAAAAACACATCTAAATAGCCACCATCTTATTCTATTACATCTATCCTATTTTTCAAGACGCAGATTGGAATCATAGAAATGCAATTTTGTTTTCTACTCGTCTGAAGCTTGTATCTGAATTAAACATGCAGGTTTTGGTAATTGCTGTTTTACTAAAAATAATAATGAGGCGTCGATTTTCTGTTATTCAGGTAAGTTCAATATTCTTATTGATACTGTAACCATTACTTAGAGATGAGCTCAATTTCCACTCTTGTCTGCTAATTTTGAGTGTGAATCTTTTAATGCCATCTGAGAAAATATCAATTGATTGTGATTTTGTTGACAGTGGGAAGCTCTTGCATTATTGCTTATTGGCATTAGTGTAAATCAGCTGCGTTCTTTACCTGAAGGTACTACTGCTATGGGCCTTCCAGTGGCAACTGGTGCATATATCTACACTTTTATCTTTGTAAGTGACTGAAAACTTCATGGCAATTTTGAATCTGTACTTTGTTTTGCACCTTAGGAGGATGCTATGAAAGCTGTTTAGACATAAATGCTAGACACTTATTACAGGAATTTTTCAGGTAACTGTGCCCTCTCTGGCTTCTGTCTATAATGAATATGCTCTGAAGAGCCAATATGAGACAAGCATATATCTCCAGGTAATACGCTGAGGTTAAGAACATTGGTTTCTTTTTGGATCAAGGAAGTGATCTCCTAAACTTGACAAAATAAATATTCAGTCTGCCTAACAGATTTGGAACCTTTGTAATTCTGTATGGCTGTCAAGCAACACTTTCTTGATAGGAGTTGAAGTATGGTATGGGGCTGTCTTTAATTTGGCTATAACCTGCGTTGACTGAATCCTGCATGTAGAAAAAAGAAAGAAGGTTGATGCATTTAAGAGAAATATTTCAGCTATTTGTCCTAATCTGATGTCCTCTGTTTTCCAGAATTTGTTTTTATATGGCTATGGCGCTATTTTCAATTTTCTAGCCATACTGGGAACTGGCATTTTCAAAGGTATGGATATTGATTTTTATAAAAAAGCTATGATTATATTAGAGCAAAGCCTTAAATTGTGTAGTTATAGGCTTTCTATAGCAAACTTTCTGGTCGAAATTGATGTCTAATTCCTTTCTGATATGAAATGTTGATGCTGGTAAAATTAAAAAAAGCCCTTTTCTTTATGACAAGTGCATATATATTAATCCTCGTATATACTCTTTTCTGTGACATCAAACTTGTTTTGCTTTTCACCTAGTTAGTTCATGTATTAATAGTTAGCTTTATAGTTCACCGATTGGTGTCAGCATGCTTGTCTCTATATACTAATTTTCCCTTGTTATCAGCGAATGAGTTTAGGATGCCTTCACTTTGGTTGCCAATGAAGATTTGATATTACTGTTCATAACTTTCGCAGAACCTTTGCCTTACTGGGGGGTTTTATATTGCATGTGTTGATAACATGTGTATAGATCGTATGATAAATGTAGTGTTGGTTGCATTTCTTATTAAATTAGAAGTTTGTTTTAATATATACATTTTCCAAGAATTTAGCCTGGTCAATCTTTTTGTAAGAGTAGATGCTGAGAGGAAATTGGAATTTTGTATTTACTTGGACATGATCATGTAACTCTCAAGTGGCTTAACCTTGTGAAGAGTGTTTAAATTACCATTCTAGTAGAATTCAAGTAATTGAACATATAAAACTACAAAATTTGTGTGGCTTCTTTTTTCTGCTGATATTAAACTGGCAATTTTCTTCCTTGCATCTTCATTTCTAAATTAAATGTTGCAGATCCCAGTAGCTTTGACATCTTGCGAGGACATTCGAAAGCTACAATGCTTCTGATATTTAACAATGCAGCTCAAGGAATCTTGTCCTCCTTTTTCTTTAAATATGCTGGTGCGGTGATGTTAATTTATTCTATAATTTCCTTGGCAGTTGGCGTGAAACACTTTTGTAATCTTGTCTAGTTAAACATATGGATACAGTTTCATGAACAAGGCCATAATACTTCCTACTAACATCTACGTGTTGGTGGCAACATATATTGTGAACAGATACAATTTTGAAGAAGTACTCTTCCACAATTGCTACAATCTTCACAGGCATTGCATCTGCTGCAATGTTTGGTCATACTTTGACCATAAACTTTATGTTAGGGATTTCAATTGTGTTCATCTCAATGCATCAGGTATTATGGAGTTATTTTGAGTAACTTTTTGATGGATGAAATAAGGGAGAAAGAGAGAGAGAGGGAAACATGATGGTTCTCTTTTCTTCTGCTTCATTTCAGTTTTTCTCACCACTCTCCAAAGTCAAAGAGGAAGAGCAGAATGGTATTATGGAACTACGGGATGTTCAGGAAGGCCACAGGTATGATGCATTATAGGCAGTTCACTTCAAATGGAGGCTCCATTCTTACACTTGGAAGTTTATCTCCTCCGTACCAATATTAAAGTGCATGAAATTCGTTGTTCAGGGCAAAAGATTCATTCGTAAATATGGCTGCTGGAGCTAACGAAGAGGTGGGAATTATTAGTTTTCTTGTTTTCTCCTTGGTTTTTGAATATACTAATTGTAGTAACCATATCCTTTCCATGAGTACAGACCAGTCATCGTTTAGGACATGATGATAAAGAGCCTTTACTTCCCAAGTAGAGTTTTGTAGAGTATGATACACAAGAAAGGTTAGGATCGGAAGAACGAAAGGTTCATTTTTTGATTTTAGACAACAAATATGAAGATTTTCTAGTTTTGTGATCTGCTCGGACTTGAAACTTATTGGATTTTCTTGCAGGATTTTTCTTAGAAGGAATTCTTTGGCTGGACCATTACTGGTGATAAGGAAATCACAAAAATAAAATGCAATTTGGAAAAGTAGTCTATATTACACAAATTGAAATACATTTCCTGCGTCATTTGTTCAAACGCTAGCTGGTAATGCTAAGCTGCTGATCGCACAGCACACATGCTGCAGTCTTGAGTCTCAGAAAACCGATGGGTCGTTGTTACATTTGTATTCTTTTATATGGTAGATCCAGCAACATGATTTTGTCCCTCAAACTTGATTTTTGTTTTCGCTTATAATGTCTTCTGTTTATATTAACTAGAAGTTGATACGAGATTACAGTTTAACAAACAAGAACATCTCTTTTGAAACAAGTAGCATAAATATTTAAATGGATTCAAGGTTTTCTTTTTGGAACACCATCTACTTCCAACTTGGCTATATAGTAATCTATATTTAAATGTAAGGTTGGTACAGAATTTTCCTTCAAAGTTCTCATAAAAAGTCATTAATATGAGAAAAGTTGGATATAAAATAATTATTATTTACAAAAAAGGTAATGTTAAAATGAATGATTTTTATGTTGCATGATGGAAAAAAATTTAGGAGTGTATTTATGGAAGGACAAATGGAAAAAGTATTAACCAATAGCGAATGATTCACTAAATTAGAAAACATGGTTGATATGTTGAAATTCTAGATTTGATAATGTTGGATTTTTAGGTTTTGTTTGCTGAAAATTTTAGGCTAGGATTTTTTTGGGGTTTAATATGGCTAGAATTTAGGGCTTTGATTGTTAGAATCTAGGGAAAAATACAAACAATAGAAGATAGAAATCTAAAAATCACTCATAAGGCTTAAGAATCACTTTTAGAAGAACGCATCATACCTTTTTAATTAAAAACTCAAATTTGTAGAAAAAATTAGGATAGCAAAAGGTATGAATTGCTTCTTAACATTTTCTAAAAGGTTTAAGTTAGTCCTTACCATTACCAATGATATGACATTACAACTTAACATTTTTAAACTGGTACCAGTAGCACCTTAACATTTTCAAAATGGCATTGGTCACACCTTAAGTCCTAACTGAGTTATGTTATAAATTTAGTCTAGGTCATGTCACAACTAGACAATTTAAACCTACCAAGCATTGACGTGATCTTAAAAATAATTTCTTTAAATAATAGCTAAAGGTGTAATTTTTAGCTTAATATTTCACAAAAGATCTAAATAAGCACTTATTATTATCTCTATCACTACTTTCAGGTTATCATTATCTCTATCACCACTTTCAGGTGCAATAAGTACTATTTTAGTAAATTTAAGGTGCAATAAGTACTATTTAAGTAAAGTTAAGATGCAATGAGTTCTATTTTAATAACATTAGAGTCCAAAGTGCTATCTATCATATATAATGTGAGGAACTTATTTAGACTTTTTGTGAAATGTTGAGGTATAAATCACACCTTTAGCCATTTAGGATCTATTATTATTGAAAGGTTGAATACACATAGTTACAAAGAAGTTCTTACAACCCTTATTCTAGTAGGCAAATGTTTCTAACAAATTTAAATCTTATTCAAATAAAAATTCTATAAGTTTGAGTTCTAAACAACCAAGAAAATATATTTAAATCTAGAATAATATAGACATCTTACTTACTACCTCCTATTTAATAAAGAATCCTTGCATAATCTAAATTTTAACCTTTGTTGTCTTTGCTATCAACTCAATTCTCATCCTCCACCTCACTAAATTAAGGCTTGTGGTGACTTTTTTTATTTTTATTTTTGTGTAGATTTTAAGCTCTTTTGCATTAATTCTCCGTAGCTTGTCTATAGTCGTCATCGATGTGGAATGTGATAAATACTGATAATATAAGTTTGGATATAATTTTTGAAATTTAGATTCTAAAATCTAAAGACTATCATAAATTAATCTTCCTTTCCATTTGACAAGAAATTATTGGTGTCCTTCATTTCTTTTGACTATAATTGATCCATCAAGAATATCATCTATCTCCTCTTTAAGATGAGAAACGATTGGAATTCTTATAGCTATAATAGGAGATTGTGTATCGTTATATCCATGATAAGTCTGCAATATAAAAGATAGGACTAATTCATATGTCATTTGGAAATTTCAAGATATAAACATTAACACTTATTTTCTTGATGATCTTATAATGTCCAACACTTTGTGAATGAAGCTTCTTATTTTTTCTTTCAAAAAATGCTCTAGATGAATCCTAACCATCACTCCAATTGATGAGGTTGATCAATATGTTCTTTATAAGACAAGTTGCTGGTTATTAACTTTCATCGTGCCTTATAAAAAATGTCCCTCATGTGTTACGCAAACCTCCAGCTTCAACACTCTCTAGTGTTATTTATGGTAAAGGAACCGAATCAATAGGATTTCTTGGTTGAACTCCTGAGACTATGTTAAAAGGAATCTTACTAGTTGACTTATTTATATAACTATTTTGTGCAAATTTGTCCATATGAAGAATTAGGTCCCAATTTTCATATTATCTCTAACTAAACATCTTAATAAGTCCCCTAAGCTTTTATTTTTCCATCAATTTGGAGATGGAAAGAACTTAAAAATTAAAGTTTAGTCTTCAAATGCTCTCCAAAAATAACTCATAAACTTCACGTCACAATCAAAGACAATAGTGAAAAGTAATATATAGAGACATATAACCTCTTTGAAGAAGACTTTAGCAATAAGAACAACATCATAAGTCTTGGAACATTGAATGAGATGACTCATCTTAGAAAACATTTCCAATACCACAAAAATATAATCATAACCTCTTATAGTTTAGGAATTCTTAAGACAAAATTCATACTTATGTTCTTTCATGGTTCATGAGGCATGAGCAGTGGTGTGTATAATCCAAAATTTTGATTCTTTCCTTTAGCTAATTGATATGTTTGACATTGTTGTATGACCTTAGATACGTCTCACTTTAAATAGGACTAATAAAAGTGATATTCAATCATTATTATGGTTTTATCTCTTCTAATTACCTCTCTTCCATGTAATTCACAAATCACATACTCCATTATAAAAGTATTGGATAGGTACAGTTGATTTTAATTGAAAAGGTAGTCATCGTGGATCGCAAAAGGAAAGTGAAGGACTCTTTATCTGGCTTATTTTTAAGTAGATTATTCTAAAATCTCATTATGATACTTATTCTCTTTTTATTTTGTTGAAATCTACAACTTTTACAGCCAATATGTTAAGCAAAAGGCTCTTTTGACTCATTGTATGTACTTCCTTATTCTCAAGTCTCATTTGATGTTTAATAACAAAGTTAAATTGCTCTAAAAATTCACTTCCTAAGACGAGTCTTTTGTTCAAATTCTTATGGGACTTAAAGTGTTTAAGAGATTCATGATTCAAATATAGAATAAAAACCTTGTATGAGAATAGGAGATTTAGTCATCTTTTTCTTAATTTCTTCAAAATCTTTTGTTGCTACCTTAAACCAAGTAAATTGTCCTTTCTTTATACAATTACTAATAGGTGTCATTATACTGCTAAAATTACAAATAAATCGCCTATATAATGTTGCTAAATCATGGAAACTCCGTGTCTTATGCATATCTTTTATAATCGGCCAATCAAAGATGACTTTAGTTTTGTTGGGATCCACCTCCATTCTATGGTAAGATATAATAGAACCAAAAATACAATACTTGACTGCATGAAAGAACACTTCTTTAAGTTGATATAAAGTTTCTCTTGCCTCAAAACTCTCAAGATTTATTGTAGATGTAATAAGTGGTCCTTTTTTAGTCTTGTTGTATATTAATATATTATCAAAATATACCACTAAGACTCTGCTCATAAATGATCGAAGCTTTTGATTCATCACTCTTATCAAAGTTCTACGTGCATTAGAGAGTCTAAATGACATCACCAACTATTCAAAGATTTCCTCTTTACTCTTAAAATCAATTTCCATTCATCTTCAGGTCTTATTCTAATTTGATGGTACTCACTTTGTAACTCTATCTTGATAAAGATAGTAGCTCCAGTCAATATGTATATCATGTCAGCAAGGCAAAACATAAGAAATATGTACCTTTTGTGATTTAATTTATTGGCTGACAATTAATACGCATTTGTTAAGTTAATAGTGCTGGAACTGAATAAGGACTAAGACTTCCTTTAATAAATCCTTTTTTCAACAACTCCTTTACTTGTCTCCTCAACTCTTCATTCTCAATAGAATTTAAGTGATAGGTTGGAAGATTTGCTAGAGTAGATCTAGGTATCAGTTCAATAGTATGTTGAATATCTCATAAAGGAGGTAATTCATCTAGTAAATCATTTGGTGTAAGGTTTAAAAAATCAGCTAGTAATTTACCCACTTCTTTAGTAAGGTAAGGGGTGTTTCAAGGGTTGTTTCTATTACTTTCCTCATTATCATTACAAAACAATTCCCTTCTCTTTGCTAGCAGCTTTAAATTCTCTCTCCTTAAGGATATTAAAAGGCTTTTTCTTGACATTTAGAGCTGTCTTGTTACTTCCTCTTCACTTTTCTACCTTGTCTAAGTTAATGAGCTTCAAAATTATCTTCTTTCCATAAAATATAAATTGATGTATGTTAGCCTTTCCAAAATGTTGCACATCACGATGATAAAGCCATGGCTAACTAAGTGAAATGTTAGATACTTTCATAGGAATAATAATACACTAAATAGAGTCCTTATGTATTCTTAATTTGAAAGACATCAAGCACCTTTGAGCAACCAATATTGTACTATCATCCACCCACACAAATTTGTAGGAATGTGGATGTTTCTTCGTAAGTAAATTCAACAGCTTCACTATCTTCTTCGATACCATATTCATACTACTTCCTTCATCAATGATAGGCTTGCATACTTTACCTCCACATCTAACTTGAGTAAAGAAAATAATAGTACAAAGTCATTCTTATCACTCTTCCACCTTAGGGGTTGTAACTATGCGTCTCACTATATTAGGATTTGTAAGACTAGCTAGTTCATCACTAGAGTCTCCTTTGAACTCCTCTCTAACTTTGTACTCACACACATATTCGCCAAATTCTTCCTCGTCTTCTTCTCCCATCATATGCAAGCCTCTATTAGTATATTCATAAGCGAAGTAACCCTTCTCATTACATTAAAAGCACTTCTTATCAGTGCTTCCCCCTTTTGTCCTAGTCTTAACTATGACTTTGCCTATCATTTCAACTTCGAGAGAAGTGTTGTAGTTGTTATATGGTGCAAATTTTGATGTATTAGGTGCTAGCTTAAAATTTTGTATTGTCGTAGGTCTTTTCATGTTGAACTCCTCAGCTTAACTTTGAATAGTTACTTATTGTCCGACTCTTAAAGCTAAGTGATATGTATCTTCCAAGCTGTAAATCCTTCGTATTATCAGCTCCTTGTGAATTTCTACACTTAAGCCATTTTTATACTGAGATATAAGTTATCATTCTAACTCTATTCCTTCATATCAAATAAAAAGTTCATCGAATATTTTTGTATACTCAGTTACGGACATAATCCCTTGTCTAAAGTTTATGACTTGATTATAAAGATCTTCTTAATAGTGAAATGGCAAGTATTTTTTTCAATAACTTCAGCTTCATCTCTTTCCAATCAACAATTAGAAGCTAACTTCTTTTTGGAAGTCTATCCTCTATCGATCTCTGCTAGATTTTAGCACATCCAAATAGCTTTATCTTTGCATATTAAACTTTTTGATTTTTTGAGATGTGATACCAGTTAAAGAAATCTTCCATTACTATTATCCAATCTAAGAACAACTGTGGATTCATCTTTCCTGCAAAATCAAGGGCTTCAACATGAACTTTCGTAGTAATATCATTGAATATGTTGTGTGTTTCAACTTTATCATGGTCTCTAAAGTTTTGCATGCGCTTTCCATGTTCTGCTAGTTGATTTCATTGTCTTCTCGGTAGGCCTTAATTTCCTAGCCTCACTCCTTATTGATTAGTTCTAGCGTCTTCATCTTAGCTTTCACTTACTCTACCCTCAACATCTAGTGTAGTTTGTTGTTCGATGATATTTCTAGATTAGTTCTTATAGCACCTTGTGGTCGAGTATCGTTAAGGTTCAATCTTTCTTTAACTCTTAAAAGTATGCCATCTACCTCTTGATCGTTGAATGTTCTTCTATACATCACTTCGCTATATTTCGCCATTGTAAACCAGAGCTTTGATACCAAATTTATGTAGGACAAGTAGAAGTATTAACTAGTAGGGAAAACTCATAAAATTTGGAACATATGGCTAATAATAGGTTGTTGAAATATCTAGGTCTAAATTTCATTGGGAAAGTTGAAATTTCATATTTAATATAACTAGATTTTTAGGGTTTGTTTGTTGGAAATTTAAGGCTAGGATTTTTAAAGTTTAATGTTGCTAAAATTAAGTGTCGCTAGAACTTTATGTTAGAATTATTAGAAAATAGGGAGGAACACAAACAATAGAGGATAAAATCCAAGAATCACTCGTAAGGTATAAGAATTACTCTTAAAACTCAAGAATCACTCTTAAGTCCAAGAATCACTCATAAGGTATAATTTCAACCTTCTAATTGAAAACTCAAGTTAAAAAAAAAAAGTCAGGACCTAGGATCTATTATCATTGAAAGGTTGAATATAAATATTTATATCTAATAAGGAATGCTAACATAATCTAATAAATTTTATTCTTTGTTATCTTTACTATCAACTCAATTCATATCCTCTCACCAAATTAAGACTTATGTTGACTTATTTTTCTTTTTTTTTATTTCTTTTTATAGATTCTAAAAAATCTTTTGCATTAGTATTACAAAATTTTTCTATGCCTAGGAGTCATTTTGTTCCAATTCTATTTTTCTATTCTATTTTTAGTTTTTATTTTCTATTTTTAGTATCTATTTCTGATGGTTAGTGTCAATTTAGTTATATTTTCATTATTGATGATAATTATAGATTAGTTAAAACTTAAAGATAAATTATCTTTAATTAATTAAGTATATTTTAATCTATTATATAATATTTATTAATAAATTATCAATAAAAATTATTTTATTTTATTAAAATAAATAATTATTAATTTAAATTTTATTTAAAAATATATATTTATAAGATATTTTAAATTTATATATTTATTAATAATTATTAAACTAATTTTATTTATTTAATTACAAAATTAAACAAATTATTTATTTAAATAAATTATTCATAATTTTTATTAACGATTAATTTTATTTAATTAAATATATAATATTTAATTAAATTATTTATAATATAATTACTAATTTATATATTAGATAATAAAATAATATATATTTAGTTGATAATAAATCAAATTATAAAAGATAAAAATAAAAATTACTTTTGAGTTTTCATTTTTTTTTTGGTTACAAAGGAAGCTTAAACCCGAAAAAACTATCTAACTCAGTGCTCTACGGTACACTGCTCCTTGCATGTCTCGGTGAATGCTTTCTAGGGCTGTTATAGGAGACTCCTGAAAGATATGCATGCCTGGTCTAGCTAGGACTGCGAGGGTGGCTAGGTGATCTATGCATTGGCTCCCTTCCTGATGCATGTGTCGAATCTGCCCTTCTCAATCGCGTTAGAGTCATCCACAAGTACTTGCCAGCAAGAAATTATGACCATCAATCGCTTTATTGGAAGAGGAGAGGACGTTAATGACTTTCAAGGAGTCCACTTCTAATATGATTCGGCGATACCCAAGGGACCAAGCTAAAGTGAGGCCCGAGTGGACCCCCCAGAGTTCGGTCGTTAGGGGCGAGCTTCTTCTAATGTGTCGAGTAAAACTTCTACACACTGCCCGTGCCAATCTCTAATTAAACCACCCACTGTAGCGATGTGCAATCCTTGTTTGACCGCTCCATCTGTGTTTAGTTTAACCCATTTCTTTGACGGTTTGGTCCACTCCACTAGACTGCCTACTGGTATGCCTTGAGTTGGAAACACACAATTTTTCACTGCATTTTCTGGCCAAACAAAGCCCTCGTCAAAAAGGCTTTTGTTGCGCTAGCTCCAAAACATCCAATAGGCAACTTCAAAAATAGTAGCTCATTCCTCTTGTATCACCTGTGAGTGCTTCATAAGGTTGAATTTTACCTATAACTCCTCGTCCTAAATGAAGAATTTCGTATTTACCACTTCCAAGGGAAATTTTCTCTAGAAGGTTTGCACTCTCGAACAGTCTCAGATGACATGTAACATAGACTTTTCTTGGCCGCATATGTGGCAGCTGCTATCTATTGCAATGTGTCTCGTCACTCATTGTTAGTTTGTTAGGAGCTTTTTCTTGGTCATCAACCAGAGGAAAGCTTTGATCTGCTAGGGCTCTGCTTATTTCCAGATTAAGGCCCAGAGACTAACATAACAATGTGTGGTGTGTCCTTGGATTAATTCGTAGGCTGACGCTACAGTAAATCTCTCATGATTAGTTTGTTCGAAGAAACTAATAACTCAAACAAGTTAGAAGCTTATATATAAAGACAGAATTTTTATATCTCGTCTTTTGTCTCCACTAACAAGGACAAGAACCAAACGCACCGTAAAAGAGTTTGGAACACATTTTTGGTTTAGCGAGTGCTTGCTTGCTAGCAAAGGGACTGGGGACATTCGTTTGTTTCCCTTAAAAAAAAATTAAAGGGACTGGGGACATAAGTCACAGGACAGGAGTCTTGTTAGGGATTAAAAGGGCCCAGGTTCATCATCATCGAAACTTGTAATGTATGATCTGATGACAATATCAGCCATGTACTTGAAATACTCCCACTCCCACCATTTCTGGAGCAAATAGGTCAGACACGACGACGACGACACTCAATACTATTTATATCTGTCTAAGGAACCAACAAAACACATGATTAATGAATAAACAATTGATATGAACTCCTTACTTCCCTCTTTCGCTTCTTCTCCTCAACTCTTCACTATATGTAAATGCCCACAAAGTTCCTTCTCCGTCCGCCGCCGCCGCTCCTCACGCCGCCGTCACGACTTTCCCAAGAGAAGGAAGCTCAGTTACAGTCCCGGCAAGCCCTCACCGGACTCCGACACCACCGCCACTAGTAGTCAAAGCCTCCAATTAGTCCTCGACGTTGACCAAATATCTTCTTTAGCCTCCTCCAAATTCCACCGCCTCCGTTCCTCCGCCTTCGACGCCTATCATGACTTGACCACGCTGATTAGTTTCGATGAAAACCGCCGGATTGTTTTCTCCTGCCGTAAGTCAACTATCCAGTTCACGGGGTTTTTGTTGCTGTCTGGGTTTGTGTTGGTTTCGGCGGTTAGGTTCATGGTGTTTTTAGGGGTAGGGTTTAGGCGTAGGTTAGGGTTTGGGAAGGGGAATGGTGGTGTCGTTGTTCGTAGAGACCGGAGTCTTGGAGGGAGAGAGGTTGTTGTAGCGAGGAGAGAGAGTGACGGTGAAGATGTGATGATGATGAATAAGAAGAAGAAGAAGAAAATAAGTAAGGAAAACGGATACTTCCCGATCTGGGATAATCCTCTGTGGTCCCCGGATCTTCTCGGGTCAGGTCTGAGGAATGATGATTGGAGAAGGTATCATTCCCGGAACGAAACCAAATTGCCAAAGTGGTGGCCGGTTTCAGTAGGAAATGAGCCTGATTTAATTGTTGATCAGCAGGAGTATCAGAGGGAGGTCAATAACTTGGTTCGACGTACGTTTCTTCACATTACCTCATATATTCAGTGATTCAGTCCTTTATAAACTGATGTTCATAATTATTACTAGACATTTGTTAAAACGGGCAATCCTCCCATATTGAGTGTTTATGACCAGATTAATGGATTATGGCAAAATGATAAGGTTTAAATCTCTGTTAAGCTGTTATTGATATGTAAAATTCAAAACATGTTCTATGTACACTGATGATTACCGTGACCTTGGTGGATGACTTTTGACAAGACAGGAAATTAGAAGGTTTACTTTCATGTACTCCTTTGGTATTCATAAAAGTTTTGCACCTTAGTTACTGTTTAAAATGCTTTATCCATTATAATAATACCATGGAATTGTATTCACTATGTAGCTGTAGCTACTTCAACCTGCCATTTGAGGTTAGATTTGTGTGTGAGCAACAAATTATTGTTATGGTTGCTGCTATTTTATGCTCTATTATTGTGTTTGCTTTCAAGTAGTTATCTGCACCTTCTACCCATGTAGACAAAAGGATTATGTATTTCTGAAATTCTGAACTTTTGTTGTTTTCGCTTAGCTTAAGTTGCAACTCACCCTCTTGATTTCCAGAAATCATGGACAATAGAACAAGCGGAAAGGATGTCATGGAGGAAGATATAATTCAAGTTAGTACTTTTTGTGACTTTGAAAACCTGCATATTAATGACATACTCCTAATCAAGAAACAGAAAATTATTATAGTTTGACTTGTCACATTTTGGCTATGCTTGAGGATGATGTGTGTCATATTTTAGGTGTCTGTTTTCACATGTCCTAGTTAAGGCCATTCGCTAAAGAGGACTGTGAAGCTTCTTATTCTTAGAGAAGGGGTTTGGCTTTAGTATCATATTAATCTATTTGGTCTTCGTCTAGTAAAGTGATAATCTCAATTAGTATAGGCCCTTGGGTATACCCTGGTATGCTTTATCATAATTTTGCAAGGACAAATTGTCCATGGTTAGACAGCATCTCATGAACAAAAATATCGGGATGTTTTTCAGATAAAAGAGTAGTTCTACTTTATTGGCTTTTCCAGATGCTCTTCATCTTGCCTTACTCATTCATTCTGCTCCCTTGTCCGTACATTTGTGATTTTAATTCGTATACCTATTAGCAGAAAACAGTTGTGAGTTTTATATAGTCATAGTGAATGTTGTTGGTAAACCCCTCAATTTTTCTCTATTCATTGAAAGGTGTTTCTCTATTCATTGAAAGGTGTAAGGGCATTATAGTTGTTAAGGCTACTGATAGAGCTCTCTATCTTATTTGGTTGGTGCAGTCAGCCTAATTGGGAATATCATAGCACAGGCTACTTTGAGAGTCTTTTAAATCAAGATTCATTTGTTCATCCTTTGGGGTACTTATGCATGAATGATTTTTTGCTAAAATTGGGAGAACCTTTAAGTTTTGTTCCTTTTAGCTATTATATTATGCAGTTATAAGTTTCTGTTTAGTTTGCTGATTCTCAATATACAACGCTCTTTTCCCTTTTTCCTGTATGGGTGAGCAGTTACGTCGAATATGCAGGACATCTGGAGTGCAGGCCACTTTTGACACAACAAACACGCGTGACTCCTTTTACCGTGCATCTATCGACTTTGTTCTAAGTGTTTGTAGTAGGTTTGTGAGAATGATTTTCATGAGTAATTACATTGCTGATGTTGCCTAATATTTTCCTTGCTTGCGTGTAATGATTATACCTTGCTTTGCAACCCTGCAGGGCCCCTAGTTACTCTACACATGTTAAGATTGATAATGAAGATGCTCAGCAGTTTATTGCCGGGCTTGCTAGAAACATTGGCCTTGAGAATGCTCGCGCTGCACGAATGGTATTGGCAGCTGTTGCTGCACGCACTCGTTCATGTTTCTTACAAGCATGGGTAATTTGTTGAACTTGGACATTGTAGTTCAACCTAGTAATCTGTCAGCATGCTCAAGTTAGCATGAATTGTGTTTCAGTAAATCAAGTGAATGTGCACTTCTATTTTCTTTTTTCAGCCAGATTCTAAAGATCAAATCCTTGCGGTGTTGGTAATCTATGCTTCTGTTTTCACTTCTATGATATATCAATCTCAGATGTGATCAGGCATTATTCAAATTCAATAGGCAAAGCAACTTCTTGTTGTTTATTCAGATTGTTGGTTATTCAGCTATGCCTAACAGAAATTTTGTCCACAGCTGAAGGCTCTACCTTGACAAACCTTTCTGAATTTCTCAGAAGAGGTCCTGCACAGTTCATTAAGCCCCATTTTTTGAAAATGAAGTTATTATAAAGTAGCTTTCTAGCAAGTTCATGCGTGAACATCAAAATTGAATTTTTTAGTTGGCATTTGCCATGCTTACAAAGCTACCTGAACTCCATATTTGTAAGGTGCCACAGGGAGGGTGGAAACTTAGAGCCACTTTAGATGGCTTAAAAGGAGGTGATATGAAACATAGACCAACTTATGAGTTGAGTGCACGAATTGTGTAGTATAGACTTAAATGCTGTAGTTCTTGGGTGTAATTGCCCCAGAGGAGGGAAAAATGAAGATAAAACAATTAAGCTATGGGAACATGGAGATAATATGTTTGATCCCTTGTGATTGATGCCTCAGGACTTAGTTTCGTGCTGCTGAGTTGCTTGAGGACACATGGTGTGGAGTAATTGAACTGATTTGAGGATAGTTTTTACTTTTTACCGTGTTTTAAGTGCTGCTGAAAATTCAGAACCTAGGTTTGACTTTTCCTTTCTGCATATCCTAAACTGATATGTATGTTTTCTAGCTCCCAAATTTGTTGTATTTGAGTGTCGATTGAGTTTTTGAAATTTGATTTTAATCTTTCCTTTCTGCATATCATGAACTGTCAGACATGATTTTTTGCTCCCAAGATGTCTTTCTGTTTCGAGAGAACTGTCACCTTTTTTCTGGTTAGTGTTCTGATATTTAATTAAGTTGATGATACTATTTACATGTCCGTTGCAGGCTTTGGAAGTTCAAGGGAAACATTCGGAAGCAGTTTTTGAATTGTCAAAGATATGCCCTGTCCTTCAAACATTTCCTCCTGAAGAATCCTCCGTATGTTGGTTTGACTTTTCATATGTACTTTTCTTTGTTGGAAGATATTTGCTGTGTACTCTTGACTTAGTCAAAATTCATTCACAAACATGTGATTTTGGATGTAAGATGTAAAAAGAAAAAAATCGGTCCATTGAAGCTTATGCTCTGATAAGCACATGTATGTTCTTTTGCAGCCTGAAATGGAGATGGTGGCTCGAGGGCTGGGGAAGCACTTGAAAGTGGAGCAGCGAGAAATCTTAATGAATATGTTCACTGCTGTTTGCAATGAGGAGAGTCACAGAAGTGCGGCCGATGCTTTGGGTTTGGTTGGTCCTCTTAGTCTCTCCTTTCCTGATTCTATTTTTGGTAGAGATGCTGAATGGTTAAAGTACCCTTGAGCGTTCTAAATTATAGCTAATAGAATTTCTTTTTTAATCTTTGAAAGGCCTCTAAGAAATAGTTCTTTCCCTCTTTCTGTCGCCTTGAGCCTTGCACCGATATTAGGAGAGCTGGGTTGATAAAAAAAGGCGGCTTGAAGTTCATATTAGTTCATTCTCCATTGCAACAAACATCAATCTTTATCTTGGGCGGAAGGAGAAATAGAATAAGATTCACTTTAAAGCTATAATGTGAAGGAAAGAATACTTTGACATTGAGTTTGATGATATGAATGTATAAACCTGTGAAGTTGTCTGTGACCCACCTGGAATATGCTGCAGTGCTAGTACTTAAAAACCATTACTTAATCTTACCTTATTCTTTATGCAGATGTTCTCCCCAAAAAGTGTTGGTGATCAACAGGAGACGGAGCACACGTGAAAGTTATTGCACAATACTGATACATACATTGTTTGTTCTTTTTAGCTAAATTGTACATGTTATTCTTTGCTAAGAGAAGCCCACTTTTGTGTACTATGCGCAGCTGCGACGCTACTTCTGATTTTCATGCCCTACGGTACAACTTTCTCGTTATTTGTTCTATGAACGGAATAAAGTGTGAAATGGATAAACGTCTAACTTTATTCATTCTAAATTGTTTTTATTATTTCAAAGTATTTATAAAATCACATTAGATCTAAGAATGTCAATTTTGACCCAGTTTAGCTCGGCCCAATTTTGACTTGAGGTTATCGGGCTACAGACCAAAATTGTTGGGCTTGACTGTGGCCCATCCAGCTATGGGTCAGGCCACCCAGCTCTGATCTGGCCCGTTAACATCAGTTTTTTTAAATTTTGTAATGCAATGATACGGGATATAAAGAGATTTGGTAGAGACTAAACGGGTCAAAATTGTTGGGCGTGACTGTGGCCCATTTGGCTATGGGCTAGTCACTCAATCTTGACCTGATTCAATGGCATCCTTTATAAAATTAGTTATTTAAATTTTGTAACGTGTTTAATATTTGACAACATCAATGTAGTTTTATTTTTAATTAATAAAGATATTATTTTCAAAAGTTTTTAATACTTAGATTATGCAAATTTAATTAAAAAGCAAATATTTTTAATTGTTTATTTTATTAGAAAGTTACGGATCACATAGTCTCTTTCCAAAAAAAAATGATGACTCTCTTTGAACTCGCCAAGTGGGGAGCTGCGTATTAAAAAAAGTCAAAGTCATATTAATTTGAAGCTTAAACAGCCTTACGCACTATGTATATGTATAATAAAGTTGTATACGGAGTAACTGACACTTCTCTCTCAACAAACACTAAGAAATCTTGACCTTGAGCACCTATCCGTTTTGAGCTGACCGATTCGTGTAGCTTTTCCCTTCTTCAGGTTTACTCAGTTTAATTTCTTCAGGTTGCGGAGCTAACTAGTTATTTCTGATGCTTCTTTTATTAGATTTCGTTTAATTTTCTGGATTTGGATCCATCCTAATCTGAAATTTTCTGTTGTCTGGTGGTGCAGTAACAGAGCGCACGAGAGCAAATTCCTCAATCCCATCCTCTTCACCAAATATGGTTAACTTCGAAATGAACGATCGGAAAAGTAAGTTCTTTCGTTTGAATTTTCCTTCTCATTTACAGATTTCCTTACTTATTAGTTTTCCACTTCTTCTATTATCTTCGGATTTTTGCTTTCGCCTCCATTTTGACTTAAGCATAATTCCATTCGATGTATAAATTTCGAATTTGAGAGAGGAAGAAGTTTTTCTCTGGCACGGTGGAATTTTATGATTTATTTTCAGCTAATGAGAAATGAATAGGAAGCAAAAGGCCTAAAAGAAATAAAATTAGTAGAAAGCTAGAGAAGAAGGGGTCAAACGTTGAATTAGAACAGTCTTTTAGGAAGTTGAATCTAAGTTGAGGTAAATACTTGGTGATCCAGAGATTAATTGATCTCATCATAGCTTTTAGTTTTTATTTCCTGTGCTGAGACACTTGCAATTTTTGGGTTTCCTATTGAACTCTATGTGTTTTTATTTAGTATTTCTTAGCTATTGAGTGTTAGCACATATATGATCCGTGTATAACACCATGGCCTATTTAAACACACACACACACACACACAATACATACATATGTATTGTCTTTTCATGGTGAATGACAATTAACTGATTCATGCAACTCCACAATAGAGATTTGGAATCATGACTTCAGTAGTATAGGTATCTCTTGGGTTTAGCGTTTTGCTTGTTCTAGAGTGTCCTTATTGAATCTTTTACACTACATCAATTTTATGTTGTTGTCGTTGTATGAATTTTATGTTGTGTCTGATTTAATGAAATGATGGAACTTTTGGCAACTCATTTTCCAATGCCTGTGATTTTTTGCCTTCTTTGCATTGCAAAATTTTGTTGAAAATGTTTCTCATTTCTTCTTGTTCACTTTCTGTGATTTGTTCATCAAACTTGATTATTTTTAGTAGTCTCCTTTTATCCAATTAGTTGATTGATTAGCCATATAGGTTGTGTTGCTCTAGCTAGTTACTTTGTTGGTGAAACGAGACTTATGCTGGTATATCCTATTATACCTCGATAAACTGTACACATAAAAGTGAAAAAATGATAATTAGGCATCTTCTACCTCATAACTTGGTGTGAACTGAAGCCATTTTGCTCTACTTGTTACCATTGCCATAAACTAGTCTTTTACTTTCTCAATGCACCATGATATGGTCACATCAAAATGCGAGAAACTCTTTATCTTCTGTATACGTGTTTTATGATTCACTTGGCTATTCCATGTTTTAATACTTTTTTTCCGGGAAAAAAAAAAAAACAGAGATCGGGCTAGGATTGACAGGATTTGGCATATTCTTCTCATTCCTGGGTATTATCTTTTTCTTTGATAAGGGACTACTTGCAATGGGAAATGTAAGTGCCTTGCTGCAAATGTCCTTAGTTATTCACTTGATCTGTTGTTATTAACCTATGAGATACGGTATAACATGTCCATACTTCCAATGTTACTTTTACCAGATCCTCTTTGTCTCTGGAGTGAGTCTAACAATTGGCCCAAAGTCCACAATGCAGTTCTTCATGAAACGTCAAAATTTTAAGGTGGGTTGACCTTTTCTGCTCACCCCAGCTCAAACTGATGTAGGTGTGATTGTTGGATTGATAAACTATTTTCATCACGTGTGCTGTCATGTCATGCAGGGAACTCTTTCATTTGGTGCTGGCTTCTTCTTTGTCGTCATAGGATGGCCAATTATTGGTATGATTTTGGAGGCATATGGGTTCATTGTTCTCTTCAGGTCTGTTGGTATTCTGCCTAATTTTTTTCTCGAAACTGTGCTTATTTTTCATGACTAACATGGTGATTGGCATTTTATGCAGTGGTTTTTGGCCAACATTGGCTGTCTTCCTGCAAAGGATTCCATTTCTTGGTTGGATATTACAACAACCATTTGTCCGATCGGTATATCCAACATTTTCTTTATTATTTATTATTCTTGTCCTAATGGCTTAGGGATTGTAGATATTTTTCCTTTACCTTTTTATTTTGTTTGCTTTTCTGGTTCTGCCTGACACCCTTGCAGTCACAGTGGACAAAGGAATCTGCACTATAAAAGCAGAAACGAGAATCATCTGATAATACATAGAAGATAAATTTTAGGAATTTTAAAATATGTCACAAGAAAATTGGATTTGGTCTCTTAGATTGTTTTCATGGAGAAAAAAAAGCTATTTCTACATGAGGTCAATTTATATGATTCATGTTGATGGTCATGTCCAACCTCTTAACTTGTAAAATGTTGGTAAGCTTCATGCCAAAACATCATGGAAAGACTGAAGGATTGTTTGGTAAAACCACTGAGTCATCGTGAAGTATGATGGGTTGTTATGATGGATCTTGTTTATGGTCAGATGCAAATAACAAAAGCAAGATCAATGATTAATTCTCTTTTGTTCCTCCTCGCTTCCCATCCTTGCTTCGTTAGACATGGTTCTTATGTTCTAAATGAAAGTGAATATTTTACTAGTTCGTTTTCCTCTGCTGTTCTTCGCATTTTCCTCTGCTGTTCTTCGTTCGTTAAATTTGGTGTACATCCTGGTCAAGTTGGTGGGAACTAATTTTGATGTGATTTATGAGGTGTTGTAAATAATAAATAGGTCTCAGAATTTTGGCAATCCTACAGGGAAATGAGGTTTCTCATACTCATCTAGTCAAATAGTACAACAGTTAAGATGGTGAATGGTTCACTGCGTGGTTGGACACATGTCCACCTACCTCACACTTGCATGCAGATTTATTGCAGAAAGAATGTATAAACACATTGACACATTGATGTTGGGGTAGAACCTTTACGATGGAGATGAGTTTAAGAGTCTTCATTAAGTGTTGGATATGGCTATAGAGCCAACAGTACAACTCAATTTGATTTGATGCTCCAAAATACGGTACATAGCTTCACTTTAACAAGTTTCTGTTCATCATTGATATGCAGTTTTTTGATCGCAACCGGGGTAAAAGAGTACCTGTGTGAATGGAACATTGGTAGGAAGTGCAGTGAAGCTCCAAATAGGTTCACTTCGTGATTCTTGCGAAAATGGTAGGGCCCAGAAGTTTTGGCTCATGTTAAAGACGGGTTGCTATGTAGCTATGGAAATGTGCGACTAGACTACAGACATATCTGTTTGTAAGTCACTGTAAACATAGGCTAATCCAAAATCCAAAGAAAAGTTTTTCTTTTTTGGGTTCTGTTTGCTAGCCAATACACAATATTTTCATTCGATGGCAACTGTCTTGTTCCAATATAAAAGGAAATGAAAGCAAATTTTGTGCTTATGCCATTTGTAGAATTTGGCTATTTGCTTAGCTGGAATAACATGAACTCATGCACAAATGTCGACGTCTACCTTTTTCTCCTGTTTATGCCAATATATAAATATTTGCTATGAGTGAAGATATGCAACATATTCATTTGAGACAGATTTTCCATTCTGCCTGTGTAGATCAATAAAAACTAGCATAAGGCGTTTCACATGACTAAAATGTCTTGAAATGATAATGACTATTGGTTTTTCTGATGACATTCTTTTGGTTAGTTTTATCTACTTTTGTTGAACTGAGCTTAGAGGTCTTCATCAAAATAATGAAATTCATTATAGCTTAAATTTGACAATTATAATTCCTCAGCCTCCTAATCCTACTACTCCCCTTATCATAAATGTCTCACAAACTGCCCCAATTTACGTGGTTGCTGAAATCCGAATGGGAACAATTTCTGGTCACATCCCTGACTTCCTGGTTCTCTACTCCCTCTAGATACTGAAAGCTTAGGACTACTTACTCTTGGAAGATGGTGTTGGTGGAAGCTTTTTTGATGGTTTTTTTCTTAGATCTTTACACTCAACGATATTGTTTGATGAGTCTTTATCCTCCACTGCCCCTAGTTTTCTCAATCTATACATACTTCTGGTGACAACGCCTCTGCTCGAGTTAGTGAATTTGTCTGAAGCAGAATCTGACTGCACATCTATATTACTCTTCTTCTGATTAGGCTTAGCCTTCTTGCAAGTCTTTGAGCTCTCACTTTCGTCTTCTGACTGGGCTGCTGCTTGAGTATGTTTGCTAGTAGTGCTGCAGAAGTTCTGCAATATATGATCCAACGAGAAAATGTTGGAATCCAGACGCAGAAAAAAGTCACTTATCCTTCTTGCAGGGAGGTCATCTATTGATACTGATGGAAAAGTGCTTGATCCTGCAGCTGATGACACACTGTTTATCTGATGTCCAGATGTTCTTGCTGGAACATCTTCCTTTGAAGATTCTTCAACACAACTCCAAGTGGCATAGTCTTTCCAGTAATATGGAAATCCCACCAAGAAATGACTGCAAACCTGTTCAACTTAACAGTTTCACATTTGCATCTGTACAAGCTGCTAGTGGTTAATCTTAAATAAATAATCAGCAAGATCTCAGCAAATGTCATACAGAATCTGTACGTGGTTGTTACGGCTCATGGATAAACAAGTAAAAGCTTGAATAAGGAAGTTGTTACTCTAGTTAATGAATCCGGTATTAATAGCCCTACGATTATTATCTCAATCAGAAGTAACATCATTGATTATCGGTGATAGATATTGGAAGTGTTTGGCAAACTTATTAGCTATTTTTTAATTTATTGACTAAAAGTTAATTTTTTTATCATCTTAAAAAACTATTTATGTATTTAATAATGATTTATTAGTTAACTTGTTTAATCCCAATAAGTTAATTTTTAAAAGTTCTATAAGAAAAGCTTATGGAGTTAACAATTTGTCTAATGACAATATTGTTCGTCACTTTACTCTTTACTTTTACTCTGTGTGTTTTCAAAAAAGTTGGCTTTTTTTAATCGTATAATTATGTCATGAAGTTTTGAAGAATATAATAAAAGAGTTAATTAAATTTTTTAATCTTGATTTAATTTTATAATATTAGCTTACATTTAAAAATACCATAATATTAAATTCTTGAACATAAAAAGTCGCATCAAATTAATATTTTTAGTATATAACTACTATATAATGTATCTTTCATACTATAATTATAAATAAATTTAATTTATTAAATAATAAAATTCATACATAATATATGAAAAAATACTAATATAATATAACTCGTTGCATTATTCATATTAAAAGAGAATTTAACGTTAGATTATTGTTATTATTATTTTATAAAATTATAAATTTAATTTTTGTAAAATTAAATATCTAAATCTAAATTCTTATAAGAATATTCAAATATTAAAAAATATAATATTCATCCTCTTATAATTATTTTTAATCATCTCTTCATAAATTATTATATACATCAACAGTTAATATTAAATAATTAATTTTATCATATATTTTTAATAAACAGTTCATATTATTTATTCGTCAAATCAACTTACAGCGCAGCTAATGCAATTTTCTGTTTGCTAAACAGGCATATACCTGAAGCGAGAAACCATTTTGAAGAGTCCGGAACCTGTTTATGCAGCCTGTGACTGTGATTGTGATGCAATCTATTGTCTCAAGAGTGTTAGTGTTGATTCTTCTGGAAATTGCTGCTGAACAAAAGACTCTTGGCCCCAGTTTCCTGTGTTACAGTCCAAAAAAGATCAGCGAAGCTTAATTTGGTGGCTAACAAACAGTGAAAAGACTGTGAAAGCTTTAACGTAAGAAGAAAATATCAAAGAATTAACTTAACATTCTATGAGAAAGAACAAAAGATACGATCACCAAACAAACACTTACTCCCTATCAGCAAACCCCGCAACAGCTAATCCATTGCCATCAGCCCTGGCCAGCCACCAGTCATAGAGTAACACCTGACATCCCAAAACCCCAAAAGGGACATCAAAAAGAACCCCTTGAGATCCATTACAGGGGAAAAAAAAAACAACAAAGGACGAGAAGGTAGAGATTACAGATTTAAGGAATAAGGAGGAGACAGGAGTGCGTGAGGTGCATGTGAGAGGCTTCTGCTCCTGGTTCGCATTTGATTGAGGGAAAGGTGAAGTCTTGCTCTTGCGTGTTCCGGTATTATCTTCTGATTGCCCATCAATAATCACTGTCTCTCTTCTTCTTTCTTTTCTTTGTTTCCGGTGGTCGTCGGGGGACGTGGCGGTGGCGGTGGCGGTCATTTCAACGGGAAATTAGGCGGGAACAAACTTGGAGCGTCAACATGTCTTGCCCGTCTGTTTCGCTTATTATAAGGTTGGCGCACCACGTGCCCTACACGTGATGTATCGTCTTATGATTTTGACATTTATTCATAATCACAAGAAAAGAGAGGATCTTGAAACCAAAGCTATGGGAATTCATTTTTTCTTACGGTGTCTTAATGATTGAATTTGAAATCTTATCATGTTCTCTGTCTTTTATCTTGAGTTGTGAGTTGTGATACTTAACATTACTACAATAAAGCAAACTTCTATACATTAATGATGTTGATTTAATGTATACAGCAATCATTAGACTTCATTCTATCAAACCATCGTTGCATATCTAGAAACAGTAATCAGCATCAAGTATGAACATTTGGTAGAAATGGAAGACCTGGAATAATCAATAAACCACCATAAGAAGAGTTACTATAATAATCAAGTTCCAAAGTGCCTTCAGTAATTCCTTGCACGCAGATTGTATAATGGATGAGGCAATCTTCAGCCAAAAGCTGAAATCCGCTTCTCTGTAAACATTGAGCTGCAATGCTTCACATTTCAGATTGTCCAAAATACCGGCCTGAAATTGTTGCAAGAATGTTCATCATTACAACCTCATCATCAACTTCAGACTTCACAGCACGTAAGTTGGCGCATTTCCGGAGCAAGCTTCTAAGTGCAGCACATGTATCAGCATCTAGAGGCGAATCAACTGCTGCAGATAAAGCAAAAAGCCACACGCAGTCATTCTTCGACAGACTGCTTGCAGTTTCTGCCAGGCTTATGCGTTTCCTCAGCATTGAAACCCGAGCAACAGAATCCATTGACAGAACTTGAGATAATGTAGGATAGTCGGATGAACTGTCCGTTGGATTCTGAGAGGGCGTTGAGACTCTACCCCCTTTAACATTCATGGGAGAAGCAGTGTACTCAAGGGTGGAATGAAGAGGACTACAGGAAAGGACTTCGTAATGTTGGTGTTCACCCAACTCTTCAAGAGCTTCACTCTCACTAAGATGGCAGGATGCATCTACCTCAAGAAGTTTAAACATCGTTTGCAGCTTATGAGAAATTTTACCGCTGGAACCCTCATATTGTGAGAAAAACTGATGACAGATGAAAAGAATACAAGTCAGTTCACTGAAATGAAAATTGTTAGAGGAATATAATTCTGCCTCCTAGCAAAGTAAACCACATTATTTGATCCTTTTCATTTTTATTTTTCAATAAGCAATTGAATCTTAAAAGATTGTTCAGGTCTCAAGTTTCTGCAGTGACACAACTGTTATCAACTCTGTAAATATATTTGCAATGAGCTAATGTTCCAACTTCTGGTTACACTGAAGAATCAATTAAAAGCATTTGAAATTGATTCATTCTGCCATAAGCACAATGGAACCAATCAAAGCTTGTCCAATTTTCAGATATTCCTCCCCATATGAAGAAAGGCAAGAAGAAAAATATAGCTTCTCCATTAAAAATGGTACCAGTCGTAGTTCTGAAAAATCAGTAAGAAATGCATCCTCCCACTCCTTAGATGGCATTAAATGTTGTGGAGTTGGGGCAATGCCAGGAATCTGGGGCATATAAACAGTTTGTTCTTTTCTAATTTTGTTCTCATCAAGCTTCGCCACGGTGACTTTTGGAATATGAGCAGCCTCCCACCTAAACAAATGAAGAAAGAATATAAGTACTGAATTTGCATTATGAACTACAAAGGGTTCTGAAAAAATTACAACAGAGAATAGTACCTGACACGCCTTAGATATTCTAATCCATCTTCTGGAGGTCCAGAATCAAAATTTGGCTCTCCTTCTACAAGAAAAGCAGGCCTCTGAATGCTTTCATAGTACTCATCACTGTCTTCTTCACTATACTCTTCCAAACCATCTTCCACTCCAACACTGTAACTATCAGAGTCCAAGGGATAAATATTTTCTACCTCATGTTCTTTCATATTCCTTATTTTATCATCCTCATTTATTGGACAGTCGTCTCCTGGAATTATAAAAAATATTTAGATTCATTTAACCATTGCTTAAAACAAAAATAGAAGCCAGTGCAGTGCTCACATATACACATAAACAAAGAAACACAGAGAGAGAGAGAGAGAGAGAGTATTAAACAAATAACAGTGAGCTGTGCTAAATTTCTCTCCATTCAAGAACAAAGCAATAGTGAGTAAGATCACTTACAAACGAATGCTACAAATCCTATGGTATTCAAAGAGAGTATCTTTGCTAAATACTACTCTCTAGGTTAGTCAAAAGAAGGATTGAATGTACAAGGACCATATACAAGTCATATATGCAAGACAAACAATCGTTTGCCCAAGTAAACTGTCCAACAGATGTTCTGAGTATTTTTTGCGGAAGGATTTTGCAGATAGCTTTAGACTTATTCTTCAATGCACGTATATGTTCAAAGGATTCCATCTTCCCCTTGCCGCAACAACACCTGTCCACAACAGAAATGAATAAAATTGACAAATTAGAGCCCAACTTGGAAGGGGACCAAAGGAGAAAGAAAGCAGTTTGATTCAATGGATTCCGATGTTTTTGAAGGATATAGCAGTTACATTCCAAAGGAGAAAAACACTAAAAACACGAGGAGGGAAAGGAAGGAACAAGCAAATCAGACAAGGAAAGAAGACTACAAATGATCCACAAAGGAAGTGGAAAGGAAAGGAGAAAGGGTAAACTAGCACTAAAATCAAGAGCCACTAGTTTGCCCTGACGAGTAATTGTTGTTACTGAAGATCAGGGTACAGCAGTTTAAGCATTGATATTTCAGTCAAAACATCAGTACACCAAAGGGGAAAGAGCTGAAAGGAGCTAGACATCATTTTCAGGGATTCAAACAGGGCGAAGATTGTGAAGTGGCATAATAATAGTGCTGGAAACTCATGCATAAGCTCTTCTATGCAGAACCCTCCACTTCCCCCAATAAAAGAAAACCCAAGACAACATAAAAGAAAAAGAATAATTGCTACAACACAGCAAAGGTTTCCAATCCACCCATTTTTTCAGTTCAGCCACCCATAGAAGAATAGTTTAACCTAGCCCAATAGGCCGCTATACCAGTTAAATATTACAAAGTGAGATTAAAACTTAATCAACCACCAAGAGATATTAACCATAACTGATAAAAATAAAATATTTTCACACACATAAATACCGAAGCAATGAGGTCTCTACCACTAGGCATTCCAAAGGGAAACTTTCATTGAAACATAATCTCATTGACCAGAGTAGAAACTCAACCATCATTCAAACAATCAATTCATATTGCATCTACTTCAAAAATTCTCTTATAGCTAAAGGAATCCAGGGCAACTGGTCTCCATTCCAAGTAATATTCAACCAGTAGATATCTTATCTGAAGATTTCTCAAGAATCAGAGCACAACCTTTGCACCATTCCAGAAGGCCATCAGAATCTCCAATCCTAAACTTCTGTCTACCCCAAAATCATAGCAATTCAAGTTGGTTATTCAAATTATAAGGTCTACCAGCAAAGTACAATTCACTAATAATACTGCCATCTGAGGACCTCCCTTTTATGGGCTAAAAACATTTTATCTAGCACAAACTTGTAGCACAAATTCTAACACCAAATAGTAAGCCAGGGAATAGTTACAGCAAAGGAGAAAATCTCAAGCTTCTCACACCCGTATGTTTCCATGAATCAATAAAATCTGTATATTTTGACAATCAAGCCGGACACAGAAACAGTGAAAGTATGAAACAAAGTTTTAAAAACAAGAAACAAGAAAGAAAAAGGCAGCCATCTCCTCTGCTAGTCGCTTACATATCAAACATTAAGATGATCTTGGCGGATCCAGGCAAAGGCTAAATAGATAATGGCCTGAGAGTTTCAAGAACAATAAAATGACCAAAAAAGTTTATGTATTTGTCTACAATACGACTCCACTGCCTACCATACTTCAACGTGTCTTAGATGTAACAAGGTACAATATTTCAGGGTTAGTCTCTTCTAAACAAAGTGAAAACAAAATTCAGAAAGGCAAATACTTAACAGAAGATTAGTGCAATGCTTGAAGCAGTGAAGTAATTTAGTTCTTACACACAGAAGCAAGATCAACACACGCATACACATGCACAAATAGATTAAGAGAGCTTACTGAGAAAATCGGGGGCATGTTCCTTCTTTCCAAATCTGCGGTGAGGATCAAAGTTCACACGATGGTTCTTGTCATACTTTGAGACCGCCAAGTCATCATATTCCTTCGAAACAGCATCTCCAAGGCCACTGTGTATCTCTCCCCACAATTTCCTCTGTTCTACAATGTTAACAAACCGGAGGGCCTGCATCTCCTTCCTACTGTACATCCTTTTCGTCTGATTCCCGTTCACTACGCTATCATTTTGAGATCCACTTGTCTCTGAAACATTTTTCCCATGTTTTCCTTTTCTCCGTGGTCTCTTTCCCTTAGCATCAACTTCTTGTTTCTCGTTCTTCATTTCGTTCCTCTCTGAAATCTTTGGACCTGCGTTACCATGTTTGGTGACTGCAACTGGCTTGATCAATGCTGTATCATCAATTACTTCAATCTCCAAGGATTTTCTAGCTGAAATATCGATTCCCTTCAGACCCCCGAAAATTTCTGCACCATTGTGAAAACCAGCAACTCTTTCACCATGATTTTTGACATTGAAAATGGATCCATCGTCAAGTCCCGCCAAAAGTTGCTTCTTTTTGGCTTCCAAGAAAGTTTCTTTTTCTAATTCTTTCGATTCCATAATCTCCTTATTCACATCATTATCCAAACCAACTCCAAATTCAATGACTTTGGACCCTCCAGAGACTTCTTTGTTCTCACTTCCCTGTTCTCCGGAGAAACCCACTTTACATTCCACCCAATCTTTGTCTTTTCCTTCTTTCAAGCCATTAACAGCCCCTTCAACCACGGCATTTTCTGTTTCTTGCACTTGCATACCGATGTTCTCAACCTTTTTCACAAAATCTTCACTGTCCCTGTCACGTTCAAAAGACCCAGAAGCCAAATCCTCCACAGTCATCTCTTCTGTAGGCGCAGAACCAAGCAATTCTTGATTCTGTTCAAAACCCAATTCCATCTTCGCTACAGAAGAGTTCTCAGATTCAAAGAAGATAGAGTTATCGTTCTTGAAGGAACTGGAACCGAGATTTTCTTGCATGGTCTGCGATTGTTCACTTTGTGAAGAAACAGACAAAGATTGAACCTTTGATTCGTTAACTGTAGAAACCTTGCAAAGAGAGGTGGACCGATCTTCTGCTAATGGTTGTGGAGCATTTCTTTCCATGTCTGCAAATCTTCTTTTGGACTCAAGATTAAAACTTTGGGTGGGGAGACAGAGTGAGAGAGTTGGGGTTTAAGGGGGGTACAGAGTCCACGGACTACGCAAGGTTAGGGCAACAGGAGCTGCGAATTATACCTGCTCCTTTTGGGTAAAGTTTTAGAGTTTATTTACTTACAGAGAAACATAAATTAAAGTAGATTTTCTTATATTATCTTTAATAAATTAAAGTAGATTTTCTTATATTATCTTTAATTTCATTTTTTGAATTTATTAAAAACTTATTTCATTAGCCAAAAAAAATTAAATTATACTCTTTTCTTTTAATTTCTCCTATATTTAATGTATATGTTAAATTGTATATTTATATCAATTAAAAATTTTATATTTATATAATATAAATATAGAACTTTTAATTGAAAGTATTTCATTTTAGGTTTCAATTATGTTTAGTTGTGTTCACTTGTAAGAACTTTTGTTGTGATGCTTATGACCTATATTATTCTTAATATACGATGTTTTGATGTAATTATTATTTACTATATGATGTAAATTATACTTTTTAAGTAATTTTTATTATTCTTAATTTTATATTTATATGAGAATTAAACAATCATTTTTTATATTAATTATGATTATTATTTATGTAAGAAATACCTGGGGTAATATTAATAAAAATAAAGAGAAAATTGCCATATCAAATTATATTTTTATAAATTTTTAAAACAAGGTTAAAGTAAAATAAAAATGATATAACACAATACATGGAATGACTATTTTCCAATTTTATAAAATTTAGGTATTATTTTAAAAATTTTAAAAATTATGTAAAATAATATCTAGTATTTACCTATATCAGTACCATATAATATTAGAACCAAATCTAGTACCGGGTCTTATATACTATTTATAACATTGATTAACATGTTTTTCAAGTCATAAGCACGTGTAGCGGCGTTGAGACAAATTTCAAATCAACCAAAATGCTTATTTAACATATAAAGATATTATGTTTCTTTAACTATTGTAAAATGATAAGGCTAAATTCGTTAGACCGTACGTGGTTTGACATAATGTTAATAGGCACCTGACTTCTTTTTCTTTTTTTTTTTGATACCGGAGAACAAAATTAAAAACACATCCTAACTAACGCAGTGATTTGTGATACAAAAAATTGTTATAATCTTAGTGCATATGTAGCATGACTACTGGCGGTGGCTCCTGAAGAGTCCAAAGGCCTGTGGTTGAGAGAGCAGCGATGGAAGCCAAATAATCTGCACACTAGTTCCTTTTTTAATACACGTGTTAAATCTGCATCTCCTATGAGTAGTGGTGAAAAAAGTCACAGATACTTGTTACCAAAAAAAAGTACTCAATCGCGGGAATAAATAAAGAAAAGAAAATGTTGATCACCTCTAAAGAATCGACTTTGACGATCACACGTTTAAAGCCTAACATCCATGCTAGATTTTACGTTCTATAGTTTTGGTTTTAAATTTTAAAAGCTATCCATAACCTTCTACCCATAACCTTTTCAAATTTTAAAAGTCAAAATTAAGTGATAAAAGTAAAAAGGAAGATCAAAAACACAATTGGAAACCTATATTTTATGTTCTCTTTAGATTTGATGTTAAAACAGAAATGACTAGGAACTGCATTTCTTTTTTGGTATCTAGATTAGATGAATGGATTAACCTTCCAGTAATTTTATTTTATTTTAACTTATTCTTTAGTTTTATTAAGATTTAACTTATGTATTTTTTATTATACTTGACTTAATATTGCCTATATACTGGTTCATGCGTGATTTTATGCAAATGAAATTAAGAAATTCTTTGTACGAATTTATCTAATATAATTGAAAGGAGTTACATACAAATATAAAGATAAGCAGGATTAAGATCAAACTTAATACTGAAATTCATAAATCGATTAATATAATTGTATGAGTTTTAATTAAAAAGAGATTTCAATTAATCAACTTATGATTAATTATTAATAATCTTGAGAAAGATATTAGCATAATTGAAAAATTCCTATAGTCTAATAAACTTTAAATTAAATTAATGTGTGAAGTCATGGTTGCATGAGAAGTCTTTTGGAGGATTTGAACTCCAAATACCATTATTTCATTGATTGATTTTAAGTTCAATTGACATTATAGTTTATTAATTGTATTGACTTGTCCTTAGTTTATTGTTTTAATTTTAAATATAGTTAATCACTTTCATCTTAAATTATCGGTTAGATAATAAAAAATGGTTACTACTAGTAATCGTAATCTCCATGAGATCGATACTTAATATTCAATATCTTATATTATAGAACAATAAGTAAACTTGCCTAGAATAATCTATATGATAAGGGATTGATATATATAAATATCACACTAGACCATCAAATTCTCTCAAATTAGATAATTTGTAAGAAGGTAATATATCATATGAAACTCAAAATAAATAATTCTTTACTATTTTTATATTATTGTAATCAAATTTAAACTTATGCAATTAAGAATAGAGGAGGTGTGATGTGACTCAAAGACAAATTTAAGATTTTTTAAAATCAAAATTTATTTTCATTCAACTTTTTTTTAATGTATAATCTATTTATCATGTATTAAAGTACATTATTTGATGAATTAATAATTTAAAATAAAAATATATTATAGTAAATTTTACATAATACTTTTGTTTACAAAATCTTTGGTAATTTGGAAAACTTAAACCCAAAACCTCTAACATCATAAACATTAAATTCTTGAATTCCAATATGTTTTTCAAAAGACAAGGAATCTAATATCTAATTAAGAAAGAAGGGCTATAATCTTCTTAAAAGTGAAATTTAAATAGATAAAAAAGCTATATCATAGCAATAATTGATATTAAGAACTCTCAAAATGCATATTACATAATTGAAAGGATAAGTATGTTGGACCAGAAGGAACAATAAACAAATCTTCTCACAACTAATCCACTTCCTCGGCTGATCAACTTGGAATTTTTTCAACAGAAGTAAAGAGATAACATTGGCCTAGTGATTGGTGAGGCTTACTATGCCTTTTAATATATTCACCAACTCTAAAATTCATATTTTCTATAGTTTTACGAAAGATATCAATGAATTATTTATTGAGATACATAATAATAAAAGTACAGGCAACTTGAAAAAATTAATGATTAAAAAATTCGACCCGTATAATCGGTTTAATGGTAAAAATCTTGAAACATTCAACTTTTCAGTTCGATTTTTAACTTTCCGATTTGATTTACTTTAATATCTCTTGTTGTTAAAAACTGATCAATTTATTAATTAATTGGTAAATTTTCATAAATTAAAAAGTTCTTATAAACTAACATAAATTAATTAATTTTTATTTAATTTTTTTTTTCAATTAAATTTTTAATTCTTTCGATTGATATAAAAAATATCTTTCAATTATATCTCAAACTTTTTAATTTTATTTAATTCTTAACTAATTTTACTACAATCTGCTACTTACTGAATCTTTTATATCTTATAAGTTTAATTTCGCTCCAGTCTTAAAACATTCATAAAAGCTCATTGAACATAAGCGTTATTATAGTTTAATATCGACAATGTTATGTGTCTTCTTTCTCACAATTTCTAATTATCTCAATATGATTTTTTTCAGAAAATCGGAAATCTCCTAAAATTAAACAGAATTACTCTCATGAGCATATTATGTTTTAACGTACACAACAAAGCATAAATAAATGGAGGGAGCTGAAGTCAAAGTCTGCGTGTTCTCACATGTCTCAACAACTCCTCGCGTATTCATACTATGATCTCCAAACTCCATCCCTGATCCTCTCTGTCGCTGCTCTGACCTTCCATTTTCATTCTCTAACTCCATTAGTTTTTGATCTAAAAAAAAGTAGTAATAAAACAAAGTTTCGATAACCAACATGATAACGCTGGTCGACTGTTCCAACTGCCGTACACCGTTGCAGCTACCACCAGGAGCCACCTCCATCCGCTGCGCCGTCTGCCGTGCCGTCACCCTCATCGCCGACCCTCGATTCGGCCCACCTCCACCTTCCTCCACCTCTCACCACCCCTACCATCGTCCTCCTCCGGCACCGTCCCCGTCGCCTTATAATAATCACTTGCCTTCTGGTCCAGCGCAGTCTGTCCACGGCAAAAAACGGGCAGTAATATGCGGGATCTCTTATAGGAACACCAGGCACGAGCTTAAGGGTTGCATTAATGACGCTAAGTGTATGAAGTACTTGTTGGTCAACAGGTTTAAGTTTCCTGAATCATCCATTGTAATGCTCACGGGTATATACTTTATAGTTGATTTCTTTCCTTATTTCAAGTTGTGGGGTTGCTATTGCTTTCTTTGCTTAAGGATCGAGTTACACAAAATGATCGATGCTTGTATGTTAATGCTTGATTTTGGTTGCACAAAGTTCATATTAGCTATTAAATTCCAAGTACATATACAATTGTTAGGTAAATGAATTTTTTTTAAAAGACAACCATAAGGCTTTGTTGAAGCTTTTGATTCTTACATGTGGAATGATAGTTTTGGCTTCTTCATTCTGTAAGGAACCGACTGAACTGTCACTGTATCTTCTAAGCTGTGTACTTGAATTCGGTGAATTATCACTTTGATGCATATCAATCTTTTCTATATTCAGCTTACTTCTCTCCTTTGTGTGATTTTACCTGTTCATTTGATGAACTTTCGTAAGAAGACGTTGTTGTTGTAGTTTTCACAAAATTTTTAGATTGAGCTTTAGAGGACTGAAAATTGTTTGTCAATTGGTCACTTTGCTGACGAATTTCTTTTTTATATGATAATAATTTATTTAGTTCTTCATTAGTAGTTCACATTGATCACTTATTGTAACAATGGTTTTCTGCATTTCAATTTGTAGAAGAAGAAACTGATCGTTATAGGATTCCAACCAAACACAACATGAGAATGGCATTGCACTGGCTTGTACAAGGCTGTCAACCGGGTGATTCCCTAGTTTTCCATTTCTCTGGTCATGGTTCACAGCAGAGGAATTACAGTGGAGATGAAGTGGATGGATATGACGAAACACTTTGTCCAATAGACTTCGAAACTCAAGGAATGATCGTCGATGATGAGATCAATGTCACCATTGTTAGACCTCTTCCCCGCGGGGCTAAACTTCACGCAATCATCGATGCTTGCCATAGTGGGACAGTTTTAGACTTGCCATTTCTCTGCAGAATGGACGGGTTAGTCTCTTCCGTTTCTTTTGGTGATACTACACTTGTTGAAGCTGAATAAAAATGGATGGAAACTAGACAAAGTAATAGAATAAATCCATCTTCAAACCACTGCCAATGAAGCATTCCTTAAAGGGGATGTTTCTGGTCGAATGATTTTTAATATGTGCTCACACTGTGAATCTAGGACTGGGAGATATGCTTGGGAGGACCATCGTCCTCCATCAGGAACATGGAAAGGAACAAGCGGTGGGGAAGTCTTCTCATTCAGTGGCTGTGATGATGATCAAACCTCTGCTGACACTTCGGTAAAAGAATAGCTAGATAGACATCTAAATTCTAATGCTTCTTCTTCCCATAACTTGTGATGTTAATTCCGTCTTCTACTTCATGGTATAGGCTCTATCAAAGGTTACTTCGACTGGTGCAATGACTTATTCTTTTATCCAAGCCATTGAGCGTGGACACGGAACTACGTACGGGAATATGCTAAATGCAATGCGATCCACCATTCGCAATACAACCAATGAACTTGATGGTGGTATTGTTACATCTCTTTTGACAATGCTCTTGACAGGGGGAAGTGGTGGAGCGAGACAGGTAATTCTGATCTGATTTTCTGCTTCTTATCAATTTTCTGCAAGTTTGTAACAGTACAAGAAAATATGAAAAGGATTAACATAACCTGCTCGTAGCAATATTCATACAATTTTCCACACACTGATATGACATCACTGGTCAGATAAAATGATGTTGCAGCTGGCCTAAGCTCCCCTGCATAATTTATGTTCTGGATCTCTGATCCCATTTCCATCACAATTCACAACACATAAAGGGGTGTAAACTTTTGCTCTTTACACGACATTAATAGGCTAATGCTGCTTGCGTAATGTTTTTGCCTTTGAAATTGTCTAACAATCTGTTCAAATCTTGTTGCAGGAACCTCAGTTAACTGCTAATGAATCATTTGATGTATACTCAAAACCCTTCGCCCTGTGACCATTATTAATGCTTCTAATTTGCTTCGCACCCACCTGCTCGAGAAGATTGATCTGATTTTAGATGTCTTTATTGTGATATTATCATCTTTCCTTTACTTGATAAAGCTTATGCTGATTAATCACGAGGCTGCATGCTCTCAAAAAATTTTCAATTCTAAAGAAAGAAAGTCAACTTTGAGTTTTTTATTAGCATGGAGAAGCTAAAGAATGCGGTTTTCACAAGGCTGATTAATTTGGCAACAATCGTCAAGTAACGAAAACCAAAGCCGCAGGCCTTTGTGCTTGAGAATGGCCAACCTTCTCGACGTAGAAGTAATGCTAATTCACAAAAGTGTAGCTTTACTGAAACAACTTGATGCAATTTCAATTAGTTATTAAGGATAATATGTATCGTTACAGAGGGATCCACAGGAAAAGAAAAGCAAATAATAGAAACAAATTCACCATTATAACCCAATCTCTCGTCAATTTATGGCCTTCACAAAATCAGCAGCCTGAAGCCGTAACAGCAAGCAACAGAGATATATCACCGCCAATAATCAGTTCAATCCAAGCCTAGACATCGAATCTCATATATGAAAATCAAGAAATATACAGTTAAAAACCCGCAAGCAAATGAAACTGAACTGTGCAGGAGCTGCAGAAATTTGAACTCAATAAAATGCAATCTTCAGTATTAGCTATCTGAAGCAGGAGCAGGAGAAGGAGCAGCAGCCTTGAGAAGTGGTTGGAGAGCCTTAACCACAATGCTCATATTTGGCCGGAACTCAGCTTCATACTGCACACACAATGCTGCCACAGCTGCCAACTGTACAATATGGTAATCACAATATAAGCAGCCAGAACTGCAATCACTTTGACACAGAAAAAAAAAAATGCAACTTCACAGAATGTAGTAGAAAATGTCCATCAAAAGATGCTACCTTGGCAACTCCTTTAGGAGGATACTCTCCCTTCAGCTTTGGATCAACACATTGCTTAACTTTGTCTTCGCTCAGCCTTGGTGTAGCCTACAACACAGTATGCTCTCGTCATATTACATAGACAAAAAAAGCAGTGAACATGTAAAATGGTAAATAAAGCACAGAATTGGTAAAACAGAAGAAGGCAGATGACGCACCCAGGTGACAAGACTCTGCTGTCCACGAGGCATCGTGTGGTCGACAGGTTTCCTCCCAGTTAAAAGCTCCAGAAGTACCACACCAAAACTATATACATCACTCTTCTGTGTTAATTGTCCAGTCATCGCATATCTGCAGAATAGTTATACAAGATAAGTCGCATGATTCGCAATCAACTGCAACCAAAAAATAAAATTAGAGGAAGTATCATTAAGGAGATTTAGATGAGGGGCAAAGACTGATATATATATATATATATATATATATATAGAATACCATTAGTATATATAAATAAACTAGAAAGGATAAAATGGGTTGCAAAATCACTATCACAAAGTAACTCAAAGAAGTAGTGAAAAAGAGGAAAGAGCCAGAAAAAGATATGAAAACTTAGATAAGCATACTCTGGAGCATGATATCCAAAAGTTCCTAAGACTCGAGTAGAATGAAGGCGAGCAGCCATATCAGGAGCCTGATTTGAGAGGTTGAAATCGGCAATCTTGGCTTTGAAGTCTTCAAAGAGTAGCGCGTTGCTAGATCTGATATCCCTATGAATTATAGGAGGTTGCACTTTCTCGTGCAAGTACTCCAAACCCCTTGCTGCATCAACTGCAATTCTCACTCGCTGTATCCAGTCAAGAACTGGACCTGGCTGAGCCCCCTGAACTCCTTTTCTACCTGTCATTGCAAGTGAGCAAAGGAAACAAAAAGTTAAAAGAGAAAAAGATAATCCCAAAATATTTTGGAAGGGAAAGTTTCCAATAGGTTAATGAAGAAATAGAAGTGAGGATAAATGATACCATGCAATATGTCATGTAGAGATCCCATTGTAGCAAATTCATATGCAAGCACTCGGAGATTTCCTTCAACACAATAGCCCAGCAACTCTACAACATTTTCATGCTTCATTCTTGACACCACAGAAACCTGAAATTTGAACAGGACGTATGTTAAAATAATATTATCAACAGGACAATGCCAACCAGAGCAAATTAGAAAGAATTGGAAAAATTGCAATAATATCATTTCTCCATCAACTATAGCAGACCTGAGTCAAGAACTCATTATTTGATTCTGGTTCTGATGCCACATCAAGCTTTTTAACAGCCACAGCTTTTCCACTATCTAAGCTTGCATAATAGACTCTTCCATAAGATCCTTCGCCAATCAATGCTTTGGAACCAAAATTATCCGTCTTCTCTTTAAGTTCATCCAAAGACAACGCAGGCACTTCAATTGGTGGTATTTCTTTCTGCACATCAGATTTGACAGGAGCTGATACCTTCGAGCCTTTTGGGTACCCTACAATGCAAACAGTAGGCAACACATGTTTTAGAATAAAACAGCACAAAACTAACAAGTGGTATACATCCAAGGAAAAACGTAACACAAAAACATGCTTGAGATGAAATGGTAAGATGTGCAACATTTTCAAGCACATGGCTTCTAGAAGAATACAAATACAGGAAGAAGAAACACAACATAAGCAAATTTTAGTGGTGGCATTTGTTCATTTACATTATTTTGATCAGCAAGTTTGAATGAATGAACATCTGAGATGGGTGTAATCCAAATTCCAAAGAAAGAGGCCACATTTCAGAGACTAGGACCATCCTTCTCAACAGGGCATTGAACTGAGAGTAAAATGTTCAAACCGTACTATTAATAAGAACAACCCAAGCCTTTTCCTCTATACCTCCAAAAGCTTTGGTACACCAATATGATAACACCATTGCCCTTCCACAAAAATATAAGACCAACAAAAAAAGATTCATCCCTAAAGCTAGTCACGCACAGATGATATCTCGATGCTTTCAATTCCAACCAGGAATCTGACAACATGCATTTTTGTCAAACAGGGTATAATTCAACTCCCTTTTCATGTAGTTTTTCACTAAATAGTGCAATCAAAATAATCACCCAAATGTAAAAATTCTAGAATCAATTAGCCACATTCATAATTTTGAGTTGTATGATAGATCAGTATTAATACTTTTCTGTCTCCAGCCTGATCTCGTAGAACTGGAAGATTTAAACTGTTAGTGAACATATATCAGTTCTATATAAAATATTGATGCACTTGCAAAAAGATCCAGAAAAAGAGCCAAGTAAATAAAAATTCGATGTTCACAAAATTCAAAGAAAATATAAAAGTCATCCACACTAGTGGATTTGATTTTCAATTGTCTTTTCCATCGTCCCCTTTGGTCAACATATGTCCATTGCAGGTAACTTCTACAGAAATGTTAGAGAAGAAATCATAGAAACATACCATCTCCATTATTCATCGGACTTCTTAGGTGCTCATGCTCGTGTGATGGGTATGACTCCTCCACTTGACATGTGCAACAAAGCCACCTCCGCATCTTGTCTCTCTTCCTCAAATATAAGTCGTCTTCAGACCTCGCTTTCCCCAAACGTACAAAGTCACCAGATCGAGGCGCATATGCCTGTATATTATTCAATTCCGTTCAACACTAAACAAAAGCCCAGAAAGTTGCATTTGAGAGCGTATTTATGAATGACAAAATAAACCAAGAATTATCCGTGTTGGAGCATATACATGCCTTAACTACAATAAGTCATGGAGTCGCTAGGAAAAGAACACCATTGGAAACAAACACTGTAGAAGGTAAACCTCTGTTACATTGCATCTACATGATTTTAAGAAATCAAAACAAGCCGGAGTCTTCAATTAAGAAGTCTTTCAAGACGAACGTATAATCAAACAAAACGCAACTAAGTTTCAAACAAAAGATTTTCTGAAATAAAAAGCATCAAAATAACAAAACCAAGAGCCAACTGACACTTTATACATTAACTAAAATTTTCCAAAACGCAAGAACAACAAAATGAAAAAGACACATCAACCTAACTGATCCATTTAATGCCTCTAAATCAGTTATACATTCCCAAAGAACAGAAATTGACATAGGCCTAACAATGCTTACCTCAACTTGACGATTCTGATAATTGCGTTCCATCGGAAAGACAAAAATAAATAAATAAAAGTAAGGAATCTATAAAAACCCAAGAATCGAGAAAGCTGAAACTTCCAAAAGAACTCAATATATATGACGGGTATTAACGAAGAAAAGAAGAATGTGGCCAAATATTTACAAAGGGCGAGGGAGAGAAGACGACAGAGAAGCCCCAAACACACAAACAAGAGAGAATGAAAACGAAGCCAAAGAGTAAAACAAAAAAGGGGACCCTTTAACTGAAATTCGTTCGTTGACAGGTCACAAAACCACCGAAATTACAGGACTAACCATTAGAAGAAAAAAAGAAAAGAAACCCAAAAATAACACACAAGGGGTTAATTAGAAATGGGGAAAAGATTGTACCTTTAGTGATAATCTTATATCTACACGTCTCTCCCTGGCTGCTCGCCTCTGTCTATGTTTTGGGTGTGTGTGTTTGGTGGATTTTGGTTATATAGAATGCCTTATAGAGAGATAGAGATAGACAGGTAAGCTTGCTTTGGAGAGAAGGAAAAGGAAAGGCAAAGACAGATAGGTTAAGAAGGCAAAGACAGATAGGCTACGCGGCGGTGGAGGTGGTGACCAAGATCAATGAAAATATCTATGCGATACTTTTAGCTTATCTTTTTACTATATCATAATACGTATCCTTATTTTTGACTAGTCAAGAGTGACATATAAGGATTCTTGGCCATTAAAGATGAAACAAAGCTTGTATTTTTGATGTTTAATAACTCACTCATTCAACCATAGAGGTTCCTTCCTTCTCCCTTCATGCAACGGATGCTAATGATTCAAGGTAAAATTAAGAAGGCGTGATACTACTTACTAGGAATGGATTACAGGACCACGTTGCCTACTACCACCACCCCTTCAACCATCATTAGCCTTTTACTTTTTCCTTCTCTCGAGTGAATTTTTCCGTTGGGATTTCTTTACCGGATATGATCTTAGTGATCCCCTCCACTTCATACGCCTCGTCGTTGGAAATTATATGATCGATTTTGTTATTCAACTTATGATCGATTTTGTTATTCAACTTCGAAAGTTTGGACCTTTAGTTATATTTCTATTTTTCTACTGTAGTTTTAAGATTTTGTTTTTATTTTTTATTTTTATTTTTCTTTTAAATAAAAACAAAATTTTATTTAGTTATTAATATTAATATAGTTGTATTTTTATCACCAATAATAATTAAATTTTATAAAAAATTAAAGATCAATTATTTTTAATTAAATAAATGTATTTAATCTCGTATATAATATTTATTAATAAAATTATGTTATTTTAATAAAATAAATAACTTAAAAATTAAAATTTTATTTATAAATTAATATTTATTTGAAATATATTTTAATTATTAAATCAAATTTTATTTAAATATTTATATA
>JAOTAX010000005.1:9162320-9172965 GCA_025629825.1 Erythroxylum guanchezii | reverse complement strand
ATTATAAAAATTAAATAAAATTAAATTATTCATAATTTTATTGATAATTAATTTTAATTTATTAAATATATAAATATGATGTTGAATTAAATTATTCATAAGTTTTATTAAAAATTACATAATAAATATTTAAATGATAGTAAATTGGATTATGAAAAAACAAAAATAAGAAACAAAAACTATTTTTTATAGTTTTCATAATTTTTAAAAATTGAAAGAAATCGAAACCAAAACCAGAAACTAAAAACTCAAACAAACAAGATTTTTTACTGAATTTGAAAACAAAAACAGAAAATAAAAATAAAAATTGAAATAAATATGAAATTGTTGATTTACAATGTTCTATATATATGAAAACTTATTTTCACATCCAACGTACAATCATGTATGCATCAATTTGGAATTAATAAGTGTATATCCTATTGATAAATGTATAGTCTTAATATTATAGAAATGCTTTAAATTTTTATTATAATTAAAGTCCGATCATAATTAATAATTTTCAAAATTCATAAATTTATTTTTTTCATGTGTATTATTCGGAAACAATTTTTTTTTAATTAAAGATAAGGCTGTGTAATACAAAACTTTTTCAAATTTCAAGTATCAACAACTATTGTTGTTATCAAAATTTTAAAATGTAATATCAAAAGTTATAGATATTATAATAAAAATAAGAGATACGATTCAACTATTTAAATTTCAAGAAAAAACACATTACAATAAATTCATGTTTTAAGAAAATATCATGATTAATTATAAATATTTATAGTTATAGGAAAAAGGAAAAAGGAAATGATCAAGAGGATCTCCCTATTTCTTTTAAGAAACATCCACTCTTATGCTTTTATTCATAACCCAACTTGAATGTCAAACAGTCGCTTGAACAAGTTTATCCACAAACAATGGACTTCCCAAATAAAAGAGCATTGTTCATCTGACAAATCTTTCTCCACACCTTTCTACTGCTGGCACTGCAAACCAAGCCTGGCAGCTTGGGACCTTGAGGGTCTGACGAAATCCCTGATTACTCAAGCAGAGACACTGCTCTTCTTTCTTCAAAAGCTCTAAATCTCTGGAAATTGCTGCTTATAAGCTGACAATAGATGTCAACTGTATGTTCTGAATCTACTGGTCCAGTTCCAACAGAACGTGTCACATTCGGTTGCCCGTCTGCATCAATGAGTACTAATGGTTGATGTTGGAAGTCCAAGTGTTCCACAAGTAACCTGGTGATTTCAGATTAGTTAAACTCGTCATTATCAAAAAGTACATTAAGAACAATATTCCAAAATGTACCAGTAGGTTAAGAAACTTCTTGTAAGAAATATTATCTAATATATAGATAAACTATAAGATCTTTCAAACATATGCATCATTAATTTAAATCAAATAACTTACTTGGATTTGATTATAATCCATCTTTTAAAGGGCTCTTGAAAGAAACTCATTTCTTGCAAAATTCTTTGTTTAATAATGATTAGTGATTTTTGAAGACTATTATCAGATCATTCAAATAAAAATTATCTCATATTTATAGATAATTTTCATTTGTTAATTGATTATTAACAGTTAACAAATAAAAGATCATATCTCAAAATCATAAGGTGTGTCTATTCATTTTCATTTCCTACTCACACATTATGAATTTAGATAATATGACTTCTACATGTTCTTATATTTGTCCAATAACCTATGCAATCAACATACGACGAGAGTATATAGTCATATATCTATTAAGAATATCTGACGTCACGATTAATAAATCAATATGTGAGTAGATCTTATATGTTATACATAGATCATATTTCACATTTTAATATCTCTTGATCTCATTTATTTTGTAGTGTCATAAATGTTTTCAATTCTCTTACTCAAAGTCAGTGGTCATCTTTGAATACCAAATTTTCTTATATGAGTTAACAATCAGAAAATAAGTTTCCTCTATTCTCAATTCCCTTGAATTAAATTTAATGTGCTTTCCTAAAATTGTCTCATAAGATTGCATCAAACATAATCTTCTAATAACATTCTAAAGTAGTAAACCTTAAAATTTAATTCGTAAGAATTAGACGAGCGTCCTAAAAGTATATTAAAAGATTCACTTAACTTTTAGGATCTTATAGAGCCATGTGCTACGGTATCATATCCTATTAATTAGGAGCATATGTCTATCATAAATGCCATATCGTACATATATTAGTTCAAATATACTTAATGTTTAACCTGAATTCACATATCTGCTTTTATCTTTATCTTTATAAACCATCATTTGGAAACTTTAAACCGATATAGAGAACATATGATTACCCCAAAATAATTTCCTTTTGACTTATCATTTAAGTTGCCATTTATCGTCATTTATGATTTATTACTTCAACTCTCTATTATCATCTGGATAATAAACTTTAAACCTATATTTTCTCTAATTATCACAAATACTATAGTCGATTGCCTATATGAGAAGGCAAATCTTTTATCAGTCTGAAATAACTTTGATTTATATAAAAAATTTCATACAAAGCAAGCATATTTTATAATCAAGTATTAAGTAATTCTTATTATTTAAATCCCCAAAAATCTCGATTTCATGAATAGTACTTTTTGGGTTGTGAATAGTGTATCCCGAGGTGAATAGTGATACCTGAGACCCAAATTGTATTTTATTATAATTGGCATCGAATAATATTATTTAAGGATAGCTCGAGGATCAAATTAGAGCTCAAAATGAGAGCTCGTTTTAAGAGTTTTACCAAGAGTTGACCAGTGATCAAAGTTTGACCCGCGAAAAGGTAAAAGTTAAACCTGAAAATATTAATAGAAATAAATGATATTAATTAAGGTTTTTATATAGGGTTGATATTTTTCTTATGGGTATTTTTATTGAGAAGAAGAAAAGAACGGATTAAAAGTTAAAGTTAAATTTGTTTTTTTTTTTTTGAATGAGAAAGAGTTATCAAGGGGCCACATGTTATTTTCTTGGCCACCTATCCTCTCTTCTTCACCAAGGAGTGTCGAGAACAACCCTTTCTTCGTTTTCTCTATTTTCTTTCAACTTCTTCCACTTTCAAGCCAACTTTCTTTATTTTTAACCCCACAAATTACCTATTAAACACTAAATCATCAACCTAGGTTCTCTAAACTCACCATATTAACAAAAAGTTTGGGAAAAGATGAAGAAAAGGTATTTGGATGTTCTTGATGAATAGTACGCAAAGATTTATAAGTTAAGTTAATGGAGTTTTGATTATTTTTAGTACATGATTTTAGTGTAGTTGCATGCATTGATGAATAAAATGCATGAAATTGAATGTTTATGCAATATTATGAAGATAAAGAAGAGGAAATGAAGGAGAGAGAGAAAAAGAAGGAATAAAGAATTGTTGGTGAAATTAAAGTTGATGGAAGCTTAATTTGAAGAATTGGACATCAATTTGGTATATGTTCCTGTAATTCTATTTTTCCCTAAAAATTTTGTATTAGGTAATTTAGGGTTCTTGAGATAAAATTGAGGGTTTATGAAATTGCAGTTAAAAACATTTAATTGGATTGTAAATATAGTATTATATGTGATTAATTTGGAGATTCTGGACTTATAATTTATATTTTCCCCAATTAGCATACATTATGTTTGAATTGGGAAACTTGATATGCATGTTTTTTTTGACTAATTGATGAGATGAATATGTCTTTAATGTTGTATGAACTAAATTAAAACCAATAACGGAAAAAAAATGACGTTAAGGAGTGACATTTGCTTTGGTCGAATATGGAATAACTTGAATTGGTTCTTATGAGTGCTTATCATTAAATTTCAATGAAATTTAATTAGATTTGTCCCTAGTAAAATATATAGGAATTAGAGGAATGTGATAAGGTTGGCATGTCAATTAAGGAGTTAGCAGTACTTAGTCATGATATTTGTTACCGAACTGTATGGCTCTGAGAACTCGGTTCTAATGTAAGACATTTGATTTGTGTTATCAACTTCATGGCTTTGAGAGCTTAGTTCCAATATGAATATATATATGAAAAATGGATCATATACTTCCGAGAACCTGGTCTTGTATTTTAAAATCCTACTTATCCAGCTTGGCAATACAATTCTGTTGGATTTTACTTTGGGGCAATTACATAAAATAAATAAATGTATGATTAATTATTAAAGAACTTCAAATGAAAGTAGTAATTGAATGTACAATTTATTGATGATTGTATAGTTATATATGAATTATTATAATAAATACATGCTTGCATTTCATAAATTGATTTTAAGTGCCTATTTATGCTTAGAAACAAATGAAGATATTTATATTTGAAAAAATTAGATGATATGCATGTTATGGTGGAATGAATTAAATTGAATTAGAAATAGAATTGAACACCACTAAGCCTATAGCTTAGCGTGTGGATTTTCTCTCAACGCTTGGGTTTTGAAGAAAATTAGAAGAAAGTTGTAGAGGATCTACTACAAAATAAGAGTCACATAAAGCCTCTCGGAAGGCTTGGAGGTGGATGTATTACAAAATGTTATTTTTGTTTTTGTTTATAGCATGTAAACATAAAGAAGTGAAGGATTACATAATTTTATTATGAATTATATATGAAAGTTATGTATGAAATTTAGTTTAGATGAGTTAAAATGTATTAGAGGATGGGTAAATTATTTTGTCAAGGAGTTTAACATGGAGATGGATAGTTGAGTAGCTTGCATGAGAAGAGTATTGAAGTTTCTTGCAAGAGGTTTTAAGTAAATATAGAGGAAACTCTGTCAAAATTTTTATAAAGTGAATAGTAGTTGCTAGAATAATGAGTTTTAAATAGAAAATGTTGTAGTTCGAAGTATTAGGTATTTAAGAATATGGTAACACCCGGTATGTCGATTCCATTATCGAGTATGAGGTGTTACATATTACTTAATAAACAATGTCAATTTATATGTGTATTTATACATGACAATACATTGAATGGACAAACACGGAGAATGTTAATCATTTATATTTCAATATTTACGTAATCCTAGTGACTTCATATGCTCAATATATGTATCTCAAAATATTGGCTTTGTCATTAGGTCTACCACTATATCTCGTGTAGATATATACTTTATGCTCACTTCTCCCAGTGCGACTGTATCTTTCACATAATTGTAGTCTATATCTATATGTTTGGTTTTATAATGAGATTTAAGATCCGTTGTATTAACAAATGATGCTTGACTGTCACAATTTATTATTACTGGATTAGTCTCGCTTTGAGTGACCTATAAACTAACCAAGAATCATCTAAGCTACACAGCTTCTTGTAATACTACTAAAAATGTTATAAATTTAGCTTTCATTATGGATAAAGCAACATATGATTGTTTCTTACTTTTTCATGGTATAACACCATTATTAAGTAAGAAAACAAATCTACAAGGTATGTTTTCGTTCGTCTAATTCTCATTGCTAGTCTGCATCTGTATGCCCTTATATATGTAGATCATTGCCTTGATAATACAATGCATAATCAATAGTACCCTTTAGATATCTCAATATTTTCTTTATTGCTCTCTAATGTCCCTATCTTAGATTTGATTGATATCTACTTATCATCCCAATAGCATAACAAATATTTGGCCTTGTACATATTATGACATATATAAGACTTTCAACTACATTAGAATAGAGAATTTTCTTCATTTGTTCCCTTTCTTGTGCCGTAGATGGGTAAAACTTATTGTTGAGACCTTTGCCTTTAATAATATGATTATCTATCAATTTGCAATCTTGCATATAGAATCGTTTAAATATAAGTTGCTTGAGAAAGTGACAATAATCTTTTTGAACAATCTTTTGAAATCTTAACTCCAAGAATGCATGTAACTTCACTCATGGTTTTCATCTCATATTCAGATGACAGTCATTCTTTGATTTGCTTGACAAACTCATAATCCCTACAAACAATCAAAAATTCATTCACATATAAAAATAAAACTGGAAATTTATCTTTAGATCTATTAATATATAACTAGTGGTCTTCATCAAGCATATGAAAATCATATGAAATGATTAAGTTATAAAAATGTATAAATCAATGTTTTGAAGACTGATTTAGACAATAAATCAATTTCAATAACCAACACACTTTATGTTTTTGGAATGTCTCTATAAAACCTATAAGATGTTTCTATATAGATTTCTCCTTTTAATTTTTAATTTAGAAAAGAGGTATTGACATCAATTTGATGTAATTTAAGATCCAATTTGACTACTATAGACAAGATTAGTTGAATTGAATATAACAGGTGAATAAGTTTCATCATAATGGATTCCCTCCTATTATGTATATCATTTTAACACAAGGCGTGTTTTGTATCTTTTGATACTATCATCAACGTTTCATTTTATTTTGAGAAGCCATTTGTTCTCAATAGTTTTGCACACATTAAGGAGATCAACCAAATTCTATACTTGAGCTTAAAAAATAATTTCTTCTTTCATTGCTTTCATTCATTCTTCTTTAGCAGGACCATTAAGAGCTTCATGCACATTCCTTGGCTCATCATCTTCTTGTGGGATAATCATGTGAATTTCCGCTTCTATTTAAAAATGAAGTCAGGGAATCATACCATGATTACTTCAGTGTAAATGTGGTTCATAAGAAACAAATTTATCAACATCTGATTACTCTCACTTGGATAAAAAATAATAGGTAAACTTTTAATTGCAATATTAACCGTCCTTAAGTTAATTCTTTAAGTTCTAGATTACTCCCAGTCGGATAAAGTCCCTTTTCATGATTTTTAGTAATGGAATCATTCTGATCAAGAGTTTCATATAAAAACAAATCTTTTCCCATTTCACCCTGTTTTAAAAAATCATTGTCTAAAAATGTGACATCTTGCTATTCAAATTTAGTTACTTCTTCATTATGTTGTTCACCTGTGAACACATATCCTTTTGAGAGTTCAAAGTATCTAATAAAGATACTTTTCTTCCCTCGTAAGCCTAGTTTTCCGTGTCTACAAAAAAGATTATGAATATAGGCAGCATATCCCTATGGTCTTAGATGTTCCATGTTGGGTTTTCTTCCTATCTATTCCATACGAAATGTTCATAACTAATTTTGTGGGCATTCAATTAAGTAAATAAGTAGTTGGAAGGAATGCATCACCCTAATAGGTGATAGGTAGATTTAGTTGTGTCATCATAGACCTATCCATCTCTAGTAGCATTTTATTACGTCTTTCTAATATGCCATTTTGTTGTAGGGTTTATGGAATAACTAGTTGTCTTTCTATCCTTTTCATCTCATAACATCTTGAATTTTTCAGATAAGTATTCTTGTCCTCGATCAGTTCTTAATGCTTTTATTTTCTTGTCTAATTGATTATACACTATATTCATATATTTTATGAAACAACTTAATGCTTCTCATTTGTGAGAAATTAAATAGACATAATCATACCGAGTATAGTTATTTATAAAAGTAATGAAATGCATAATCTCATGTTGTGCTCTTATATTCATTGAACCACATATGTCTGAATAAATCAATTGCAATGGATAGGTAGCTTATGTTCCTTTTCCAGATGACTTTCATACCATTTTACCTATTGGATAATGTTCACAAATAGGTAAATCTACTTGATATAAATTACCTAAATGCCCTTCTTTAGCTAATTAACTTATTTAATTTTAAACAGTGTGACAGGGTCTAGTGTGCCAAAAATTACATCATTATCAAAATCACTAATGATGTAAAGACTTATATTATTATTTTAATCAATAACATCTAAAACAATGAAACCATCTAACATAAAACTATGACTGTAATAAATATGTCCAAGTTATAACTTCATACCATTACCATGAAAATGTACTTCAAAACTAAGATTTATTAAAACCAACACAGAGATTAGATTCCTTTGAATCTTTAATTAGATCGTACAATACTTCATGTAGGATTAAGGATCGATCACCATGCATGTCTAATCTGCAGGTTCTAATACCTTGTACAACAACCTTTGAGTTGTCTCCTACATAAATCTATCGTGTTCTATTCGAATCTTCTAGAATTCCACGAAGGCATTTATATCCTTCGCTACATGGTTGTTTGCTTCCCAATTTGCAATCCACAAAGGATATGATTCAATTAGTAAAACATAACATGAGTCATTCACATAACAAATGTCTATACAATAAGATTGTACCTTTTTGGGCTCGTTGTAATCACAAGTAAAGTGACCCTTATTGTCATTGTCAAAGCACTGGACTTTTTGTTTATGTTGCTCTTCTTAAAAGGACATTTTCCTTTCCCATACTGGTTCCATTTTGCCTTCTTTGAGTCCTATGTATAGTGGGTATGTTTCTTACCCTTTTTTCATTTTGTTCCACTATAATGCTTACGCTTTCGGTTCACAACTCCATATGAGTTAGAATTAATTACATCTACCTTTGAAGACACCTTTAAGGCTTTATGACGTTCTTCTTCTAATATTAGATGCTTCGTAGCATTTTTCGTCATCCTGATACTCTCATTGTGAGTTATATGCATCTTTATACATTGATGTAATGACCAAATTATAGCTTGTACTTATTGCCCATTTAATAATGAAAAATCATATATTGTCAGGCTCTGTAGGCATACACCTAAAATGAAACATTAAGAGAGATGGACTTTCTCAACATAGTATGCTATGCATTCAATGGCAACAAAAGTTTTAAGGTGATGTTTAATAACTAGTAACAATGAGAATAGGAATTCATTGGTTATTGGTAATATATAAAAAATTCATATTTTGTTAATTATTCCTAAGAAGAGCTTGGGTGTAAGCTAACATTAAATATTAGATAAAAGTTATTATTAAATTATTATCAAAATATTATTAAGATGTTGGTTTTGTTAGAGTAGTGCTCTAAAGGCAATCACCTTTAGAACTTTTTTACAAACTTTATTTTGATTAATAAAGCGAAAGACAATTTTTCATTAATTTGATGTTGGTTTATTTATAAATTGATGTTGATCTTAAATCAAATCAATAAAATCCATGATACAAAACATAACATGAAGGAAATAATAATAAGATCATGATAATGAGATTCCTATCATGTGCAATTATGTTAGTATCTAAACTACCCTACTCATAGGATTAATAAGATAGGATGTTATTAATCCGGATAGACTAGCACATGCTATACTCCTTGATTTGATCAAGTAGTGGATCTCATAAACCGTAAGCATGAGATGTTTAGAGTTAACATATGGATGCTTACTATGAGTAGTAAGTACATCGGATGATCCGCTATGAGATTATCATATGGATGATCTATCAAATGTCAATGATTAATCTCACCATAGCAATGGTGCAGATATCCTTAGAATTGAGGTACTTAGGGATATCTTGGATACTGACTCTGTGCTTTGACATCATTCCTTGTTACTTCAAGACGAGGTCGCTCTTAGGGTGGTGATTGGGTACAGCTATTGGTATTTGAAGGTAATTTGGTAGCCAATAAAGGATTCACCGCTCTTGATAGAAGGAAATGATACCCACGACCTCTTGTTGGGTTCATTACTCAGGAGTCTCTAGCCAGAGTAGTTATATGTCATGAAGAGAGTCTTCAATGACACGTAGAGTAATGAGATCTCAAGACAAGAACTAACATCACTTGGATTAGATGTGATGTAGTCAATCTAGTGAGAGTTGACACATAGCCCATACTTCGAATCAAGTGGGATATAGAATGGTAAAGGGACGATTACACGGTAATTGTCTATGAAAAGGTTCATAAGTCGAATAATTAACTATCGAAGAGTTTATGTGTTAATCCACTTATATTATGGTAAATTGGCATCATAAAACCCTTCATGATTTGCTTGAATTAAGAGTTAATTCAAGTGACATTAAACCATCCATGATATGCTCAAATTAAGAGTTAATTCAAGTGCTCAAAATAACCAGGAACCTAGGGGTCACATGTATAAAAGATCGGATGAAAAACAAAGTGTGCATGATTGTCATAGAAATAGGCCACGATCATAACCGAAGGCTCGACAGATGATGCATAAGTGAATTCTTCACTTATGTACATAAAGAACTAACAAGTTAATACACACTTGAGTGAGAGGATAAAGGGTCCTGAAGTGTTCTGGAGTTAGAGAGAAGTGATCTTGAGTCTTGTTCATGCATATGATGCAATTGTTGCATGAATCTAATTGCATGCAACATAATCTTAATCTATCTCTCCATTTGAGCATCTACTTGAACTCATCTAGTTTGGTGCTCTAACCATCCTTACATTCTGCTTCTTCTTCATCCTTGCGTGTTCTTGAGTGATCAAAAAAGGTGTTTGGTATTTGCTACAACCCAAACAAGGAGAAGATTCAAGAAAGGAGGAGCATTATCAAAGGTATAGTGCTGAAATTTCATGTTCTTATAATCTATATATGCATGTATCTAAGATTCTGGAATTTTGGGGATGTCATAGGGTAGGAATTTAGATTCCAACACTTCCGCTACCTTATTGTGTAACACCCAAATACCCCCTGGGAGGATACATGGATGCCACCTAAGACAGAAAAACAAAACCAAACATCACACTGATATTTATTTTATTTAGAAACTCAAACCCACACATATATATTACATATCGTAAAT
>JAOTAX010000005.1:9142480-9155003 GCA_025629825.1 Erythroxylum guanchezii | reverse complement strand
CATGAAAGCATGCCAAAATACTTATGCACAATTAAGCAAATATTTAATAAGCAAATAACAAACATAATTCGTACTAATTTCCTTTAATATTCTAACCCCTAATTTAGGGCGTTACATGTTGTGCATGTGATGCATGAATTTATGACTCCCTAACATATTTTTATCATAATATGAGTGTTGTATCCACAAGATAAGTTACAAATTAAGAAGATAACGCAACTTTATTGTTTTATTAAGTGTATGAAAACAACTCAAATAAATGGGAGTGTTGACCGAGTGATAACCTTCTGTTATTGTTTACGTGACAATTCATTTAGCAATTAATTTGAAAAATATCAATTTTAATATGACATGAGTCTCGTACCTCATGCCTAATCATTCAAAAGAATAGTATTCATATTCAAACTTTTTATGACTTTATTTAAGTGGCTATTGGAACTAAAAATCACTAAATAGGTGCCTTTATATTTACGATAATATTAATTAAATTATATTTAAAATTATTATTATAGTTAATTAGAACATTCTCCTTTTATTATAGAACAAATTAGTAATTATTAACTTAAATTCAAAGATGATTAATTTTATTTAAACTTTTGTAGTATCTGTTGTTTTTAAACATAAAACATTTTGTCTATCTATAAATTAAAAATTTATATTTGATTAATATTATTTTGATAACATTTGAAAAAAGGCAATTTTGATGTGAATTGTTATATTTATGTTGACATATAGAACATAGTTAATATTTATTTAATCATTCAATAAAGCATACATATTTTAATAAAGCATAAATTTTTTAAAAATAAATTATGAAGATATAATTTAAAAACAATCAAATCTTATGATTTTGTAATCTAAAAGGCTTTAGCATTTTTTTATATCTAAAATTCTTGAACAAAAAATCTTTGTAATTTTTATTTTTTTAAAATTCCTTCTCTTATATTTTAGTTAAAAATAATGACAAAAAATACGCGATATAAATATCATAGATAGACCGATCAATTTTGGATTTACATGATATTAAAGTCAGATCTTAAACTCAAATCTAACTATTTAAATTTGACATAAATTAAGTCAAATTTAATTGATTTGAATTAGATTCAAGCGTTAAATTATGTTACTATGTTAATGACATTTGATTAGTCTATTTATGAGATTCATACTACGAATATTCTATTGTTAAATTAAATTTTCATTAAAACTTTAGTCTAATTTGACCCTTTTGTCAATGTTTAAAATAAATCATAACGTTTTAAAAATATTTAATTTTAACTATAACTTAATAATCTGTAAATGCTTTATTAAAAAATTATATCCTAATATTTTTTTTATAGACGGCCTTTTGATAAAAGAAACTCGTGAATAAATCTTCCTTACCGTGTAACTATACAATTCTTCATATGTTGAAAATATGTGTCTTTGTGTCTGTAAAAAATATAATTTTAAGTGTTTATTGCTCTCTATTGCCTTGTTTCATGAATGTCTCTTGTCATTTCTTTGTTATATATTTTATTTTACTTATATTAGTACTATGTCATGATAATAATATTGTTGGAGTTTCTCGTAGAAGACAAGCAAGCCTTTCTTACCTTCCTCTCTCAAATCGCCTTTAATGGAACTTATCTTAGTTAACATGTATTTGGGTGGGTGTCACTTGCAACTTAATCAACTTAGTAGAATTGGAGGATTTTAACTTAATTAAGGGAGAATACCAAGTGAGCAACGGAGAAGAAAGGTGACTGCAGGATGCATAATTTATCATGTACAAATTATGAGTATTTTTAATAATTTTTCTTTATAGTTTGTAATTCATAAAAATATATTCTTTGATAGTAAACTAAAATAGTGATATTTGAATGACAGATTTAAAAAGATTAAACTTATAATAATATTTCATTAAAATTTATTGAATGACTCGGAATAATATTAAATAAGAATTAAATTATTTTCTTTTTCAATTGAATTATTACATGAGACTTTAGAGTCTTAATTTTTATTTTATGAGTTAAACACATGGCCTTCATGACAGATTTAGTGGCTTTATTTTGTATTGCTACCTAACTCTTTTGTCTTAACAATGTTACCAATACTAATCTTACGTAGTAGTTACCAATATCAAACAATTACTCAACAAACCTTTCAAGAGGGCTGAGTTATATCCTCAAGGAAGATAAATCAGTTACAACCTTGTACTCAAAAGATAGAATCGCCTATTTTAGGTGTTCCTATTCTCCGACCCGACAGAGTAATAAGGGGATAAATCACGATCTGATTTCATTTAGCTTCTCAAAAAAGCGATTCAGTATTTAATGCGTACAAGAAATCACTACATTAAATAAATTCTCATATTGTCACTATCAGGACTCAAACCTGAAACCTTATACTCAACTGCTGTTCTGATAATCAAATGAGCTACCCGTGCGGGCAATCCAGTTACAACCTACCCACGAATGCTTGAAATGTCTCCATGGGGCCGTTTTGCCTTCTTTTTATCCCAAAAAAAAAGAAAAAAAGAAAAAAAAAAAAAGAAGAAAAGGTCAAGTTATGAGTTTCCACTGGGCCTCGTGCAGGACACGTGCGGGAAATCACTTGAGTAACTGGCTAGTCTATTGCAGCTCAACGAAGTGAACGAACATAACAGTTAAAAGCATCCCGAATGCTCCATTTCGTTTCTTCTCGATTATTCTTATAGACTTTTCATAATATTGATTGTGAACTCAAACCCTAAGGTAGATATTGGATGCCACAATTTTCCATTTTTCAATTCCCAAATTGAATTTGGTTAGGGTTTAGTCTTCGGCTTTTGTGATATTAATCTGATTGAAATTGAAATATTTCGTCTTTTGCGTTTATCTTGTCGACTTTTTGTTTGAATTATTCTGCAGAGCAAGGAAATTAGTATAGTGAAACTTGTATCGCCAATTAGTTGTTATTGAGAACCTAATTTGTCTTTTTGTTACTGATAATAATCGATGTTCGTCTCCTGAAATTTTGTCTCGTCATTTATGATTTTATTTATTTTGACCAATTCGAGCTTCATTATGTCAGATGGAGCCCTCTCTCTGTGATCTTACGTACAAAGGTTCAATTCCTGAGGCAATTATCGAATCCCAGAAGCAGAAGAAGCTGTTTGTTGTTTATATTTCTGGTAATTTCTATTTAGTTGAGTTAGCTTTCAACTCTTTCTTTGCGTGGATGATACTGCTATGCTTAATTTAATTTGATATGGAAATTGGAGGTTTCTATTGATTTGATATGTTCCAGTCGTTATGCTTGCTTTGTTGTCAGTTGTTACTGTCAGTTAACACCTTATCTTTTAAGTTTTGCTTTGTAGAACTCAATCAAGTTTTTGATATCTTATGCGTTTATATATACACATTCTGTTTTGGTATTTTGGCCTTTTTCTTTTCTGTGGTGATATCATACCTGGAAATCTTATAGTATCCTTCCTTTACTTGCAATATAAGTTTTAATAGTTACTTTTTTTCTCTTGATTTATCTCCTGATTTTCAGGATCGGATTCAGTATCAAATGAATTGGAAAAGACCACCTGGACAGATCCAAAAGTAGTTATCTCGTTAAATTTTCTTTTGTACCCTTGACTCTTGAGATTTCTGAATGCCTTAATATGCTGATTCTTACACTCAAATGCTGCATCTAGGTAGTAAAGTCATTGTCCAAGTACTGCATTTTATTGCATTTACCAGAAGGAAGCAGTGATGCTGCAAATTTTTCAGCAATATGTATCCTTCTTTTTCATATTTATATACTTGCTTTAGAACTATTCTCACTCACACTTCTTTAGGCGCTACTTAAGTGTTTCATCTGGCAATCTGACATTGTACTTCTAGTGATGAGATATATCAAGTTCTTCAAAAAGTGAAAGAAAAGTTGCTTACTTCTTTGGGTAATTAATGGTGTTTGTTATTAATATTATTGATACCATGTGCTATTTCAAGTTTTAATAACCAGGGGAACATTAAGCTTGCATGTTTCTGAACTATTTGTAACATGTGAGGTAGCATTTATGCAACATGGCTACGCAGTGATGGACTAGATTACATTATAGGATGGCACATGATGCCAGGATGTCCACAAAGAAGTTCATGTCAGTTAGACTCTTCAGGTTAGGGGGTTGAGCCAGGATCTTAACTTGATTCTTTTCTCCTTGTAATTCATTTCTTGGTTTACCATTACATTAGGTAAACCCTTATAGGTTAATGTAGGCCAACTTTATTTTTGTTTTCATTTCTATTCAGACCAGGATCATGGTTCTGGTTCATCTTCAATCCTTCTCTTGCTTTACATTTTCTATCTCCATTCATTTTGTTTTATGATATTACCTGGAAATTAGACAGAAAAGGACATCTTCCGAAGGATAAATGATGCTATCTGTTAGAACTCCTTAACATACCAGCTTTGAGTTCTATGTTTCTTTGAATTTAAACCTTCAACATCCAATTTTGTTGGTATATTCACTTGCACCAAGTTTAACATGGGGCTTTTTAAGGTGACACTGTAAACTTGTAAGTTATCCTTGCATCAACTCACTGCAGACCCACAGAAATCTGTTCCATCAATAGCAGCTATTGGTTACAATGGGGTTCAAATTTGGCATAGAGGTAACTAGTAATGTTAAAGAGTTTGTTTGAGATACTCTGTAAAATGAGAACTAAAGTTGCTCTAGCATTATAATCTTTTTCTTTGTAATTGTTCAGAAGGATTTGTCAACGCTGAAGACTTGGCATCAAGTTTAGAGAAGGGATGGTTTGGACTTCATGTTCAGGCATGCTTGATATTTGCTTTTTAATTGTGTCCATAGTTTACTCTCGTCTGTTATGTTGTTTTCAATCTTTGAAACAAACACATGGTAAGTCTAAGGAGCTTAAAGTAGCTGAAATGGACCATAAATGGGCGGCATTTTTTTTTGCCTCTTATCAGTGGTTTCCTGACGAAACAAAGAAGTTGACTGTTATCTGCTATTTGTTAGGTTTTGGTGACATTTAGGATACTTTCTCTAATGCAACTTAACCTATCGTAGTTTGCTTTTGAATTGGTTCTTCACAAGTTATTTCCTTCTTATTTTGACCTCTTCTGGTTTTACTATTTTCCCCTTATTCTTCTTTACATAAGACTCCCAAATTCATTGAGAACTGGATGTGGCTGGTAATATGATTTGGATCAAGTTTGTTGAAAAAGTTTAAATAGTTCAAAATCCAGCTTTAGTGTTATAGGATCACACTTAAATTTGTTTCATTTTGAAGTTCAGATGATTGAGGTAACGATTTTCATGGACTTTGATCCATCTCCAGCCTGTGTAAGACGTACAAGGCATCTCTTACTTTGAACGAGAATAGTTATGTTAAGTCATGCAATTGCGATACAAGATATTGAGTTAATATCCGTAAAAAGAATGGAGGACTTGATGTGACTCCAATTCAAGGAATATCTTGTTAATTTTGGAGTGGGATATTAGTCACTGTGGCTGTGATGTTTAATAAGTTGCTTGTCCAATTGTTCTTATTGAATTACTGATAGGAACAAAGGTCATTTTGTTTCTGTTTATCTTGTTTAGTCACTGTAATCAAGGTCTCTACATTCTGAATATTCTGTTAACGGAAAAAAGCCTTCTGTCACTTTGTTTTTTTTAAAAATTTGTTGCCCACTATAACTTTTGGAAGTGGTCTTTTCCTAATTGGATGAAAAATGCAGGAAACAACCGCAAGTGTCCTCTCTGCAGCACTTGCTTCTAGAAAAGCAGAATTATCTACTCCTGGGGAAACATCTTCAAGTTCAGTGCTGCCATCACCATCATTCGAGCCTGTCCAATCACTGGTCAAACCATCGGATTCTTCTGAAATAGAAGAAGACAACAGCGATGAACAGAAGGTTGAGGTAACTCTATGGGTTGTTATTTTTCTGCTCAAATGGTCTACTTTTTTCATTACTACAAGCATATGCTTGACATGTTTTTTCTATACAGAAACACGCAAATAGTTTGGATGATAAAACATCTCCGAGGTCACTTACCACTAGTAAGTCATCAACTAGTAGGGATGACCAACCATTGCTTCCAACCACAGAAGTTGAAGACGGACCTTCTCCACTGGTGGTAGTCCCAGAAAATTCTACAAACAATCATTTATCTTCAAGTGCTACAGATGGTGACCCTACTCCTGCGAAAGTCATAGCTCATCATTCAGTTGTCTTGCATGGAGATTCAGATCCAGGAACTGTTGAAACTAATAAACATATACCAGATGTTAAGAAAGAACCTTTGCATAATGAGAAGGTTAGTGTATTGGACAATAATACAAGAGTCAGTGAATCATGTGAGGTACATTTAAGCATCAGATTGCCCTCGGGTGTAAGCCTACAGGAGAGATTTCCTGTAACAAGCACTTTGAGAGCAGTCAAAGACTATGTGGACAGCAATCAAGGAAATGAAATTGGCTCATATGACCTTGCCATTCCTTATCCCCGCAAGGTATTCAGTGATCAAGGTATGAACTTTAGATCTCCAACTACTTTCCTTCATTTATAGGTCATGTGTTGCAACATTTTTGTCTCTGAACTCATTTTTTATCTGAACTTGTTGCAGATTTGAGCAAATCATTATCAGAATTAGCCCTTTTTAATAGACAAGCATTGATAGTGGTTCTTCGTCATGGAGCCACAAGCTACAACAGAGGAGTTTGTGACCAAATAACCTCCACAGTAGATTCTTCAAATGTAAATGTGGGGGGATATTTTCCATTCCTCAGAGGGATTTTGTCTTATGTCAATCCTCTTTCTTATTTCCGTGGTAATGCAACCTCATCGAGTAGTGGGCAAGCTCAAACTGGCGCATGGGAATATGGTGAACTTCTGCACCTTTCTTTGTAGGCCAATCACATTTTGTTAGGTTGACTCTGTGTCATGAAGAAGGTCACCTTTTATTTCATTTTTTGGAATCTTTTATAACCATACTGAATTAGTTCAATTCATGCATAACATCCTGTGGAATTAGCATATTCTTTTTTCCTATTTTTTGCTCTAATCATTTTGCATGTTAATTGTTAAAGTTCAGTAATCAATTACTTCACCATAACTTTTTGATGCTTCCCCTTTGAGTTCGTGGGTATTGACAAGTTTCAGTTTATACTTTTCAAGTTAGTTTCATAAGTCCTGCTACCATATCGTAGTACCTTTACATCCACCCGGCTGGGCCCCTCCCAGCATCCTTCATGAGGTGATCAATGTTGTCCAAAGCCTAAAAATTTAGTCTTAGAAGGCTGAATTAGGTGGTCACAATTGAAATGTAACCTTATGTAGAGTGTGTGGTCTAACCTGGAAGGAGGTGATGGTTTTTGTATGGATCTATGTCATTGCAACATGGAATTTGCATCAATCGACTGCATTTTGGCTCTAGCTCATTCAGGGTTTGGGTTTTTCACATGGACCAGTTTCATTACTTTGACCTGATTTCTGCTCTGATTTACTCAGACCTAAGGTTTTAAATAAGTATAATGTCTGCATTTTTAATACGAAGACTGATTAAGGAGAATGCAATTCGAAGACTTGTTGAGGAAGCATGCATTTATCTTTATGGTTTACTGCTAGTGTCTAACTATGTGGAATTACCATTAACACTGTTGTGTGGGGACTGGTGAGTCTTGTAACAAATGCTCTAAGGTAGAGATTAGTTTCCTGGAGTTCATCCGAGTATGTAAATGTATAGCATATAGAAAACAGGTCGTACTGAAAATCTGGTTGAATACTTTCAGTGGAATATCTACCTCAACTAAACTGTCTTCTGTGTTATAGGTCCAAATGCATCAGTAAATAATAACTTAGCAGGTCAGAGACCTTTTCCAAACAACTATCAGAATCAAAGCACCTCTTCAAGCGGCAGAAATGGTGACAAGAGCAGGCAACCGACCTCCTCTCGTTTTGGAAGCAATATTCACACTTTAAAACATGATGATGATGATGCCCGATTTAATGATAGAAATGCCTTCTGGAATGGAAATTCAACCCAGTATGGTGGCAACAACGATGGTAAATAATGCCGCAGTTAGGTTTTGCACTTTCTTCTATGTTGATGTGTTAGGAGTTTTCTGCTACTCTTCCCCTGGTTTTTAGACATAGAACCTCAATAATCCTGAAGTGCAAACGTATGTGACGAAGTAGTAAATAAAGAAGAGCGTTATATTTATGGAGCCAGTGTTTGCTTCTGTCAAGGTTGTGATTGATACAACTTTAAGATATAGATTTTTTTTTTAATGCATTGATGATTAACAAGTTGCATTTAAATTTCTGAAAGTTGTATCAATCATATTTAAAAGATGCATTTAAATTTCTGAGTGTTGTATCAATCAGAGCAAAAAGTTGCATAATTTAAGACTTTAAAGAAATTAGACTAGACATCTTAGACACTGTGCGCTCTTTTTTTAATTTAAAGATAATTAATTATTAAACTTAACTGCTCTTGAATAATTTCTTGTTTTTACCTGATTATTTGGTTAAAATATGATACTTGAAGAGATGAGAAAAGATGCTTCCATAGAAGAGCTTATGTGGAAGATCAGATACATATATTATTGGTTAGATTATCAACCAAAGAACAATTGTTATTATATTATTGGTTAGATTATCGACCAAAGAACAATTGTTATTAACAAATTCTCACTACAGGAATTCAACAATTACCAAGAGATTGTTAACAAAGGATTTCAATAATTACTAAGAAAAAGGATTTGAACATTACATATTTACATTTGACACTACCTAAATATAGTCAAGAAAATAATGTTTTAAAAATTAGACCAAAAGTTAAATCGGTAAGATAAGAGATTTAAGGGATGAAAGTTTTATTCGATATTAGAGCGTCATAAAATAGGTTAAAGATTGAATAAAATTTAAAATTTAAAATATGATTAAAATAGATTGTCCTTGTTTATGAAAGAATTTGAAATTTAATTGAAAAAGAAATTTTAATCGATTTATTTTAACTTATAAAAAGTTATTAATTTACAAAAATTGACTGATCAATTAATAAATTGGTCAGTTTTTAACAAGAAAAAAGTAAATAGAACTTAAAAGTTAAAAACTAAATATAAAAGTTAGATGATTCAAATTGTTTTTGTTCAGAAGAGTTGGACGTTGAGCAGGCCTGGGCCTATGAGTTGACCCATTGAAAATATCTGAATCTGGACCCATGAGTCAATCCATTATCAATTGTTTTGTTTAGAAGAGTTAGATCTTGGGTCAGCCTGGGCCTAAGCCCATGAGCTTACTCATTAAGAACATCTGAATTTGAATCCATGGGTCAACCCATTGTCATCCTTAATCAAGTTTTGGTTTACAACTCCCGAAGGCAAATATAGTTAAGAAAGTTAAATTTACAAAAGCCTAAAGTATGTGAGCTAATGCCATCAAATTTTAATTTACATTGAGAGAGTAGATGACATAATGGTTAATATTCATATATTTTATAAAAAATATATTTAATTATAAATTTTAATTCTTATATTAAAATATGCAAATTAGAAATTACAATTAAGATGAGTTTGGAATTGAAAGTTTAAATAAGTCATGAATTATACAATAAATTTAAAACAAAATTCGTAAAGACAAACCCCAATAGAAACAGGTATGCTTTATCAAAATTTCTTCAGAAAATTTGAACATTTATAACATGGATATAAGGTATTGACTTTGACTTGTCCCATTTAATAGTATTTCATTATGTATTTCACATGAAATATGTGCTTCTTCCAGAGCTAATGGTTGCAAATGGTAGTCGAGGGATGAAGACGTCGCAACTATGCTAAATGACTGATGATGAAACTCCAAATAAACGAGGCAAACCACGCTTGAAGCAGTAGGGATCGAGTGTGCACAGGCAAATTGTCAAGCTTTGAGCATAAAGGTGAAGTCTCCTGTGCAGATAATTCCAATGCGTTTGTGCAGCGGAGTGGCTGGGTTGATGCCGTATTATAGGTTGTGGTGAACATGATCCTAAAGTGAAAGATGATGACAATTGTATAGGTTATTTTGGCAATGAAGAGAAAGAAGGTGATTTTGCAGACAAAAATAGCCAGATTACAGCTTTCTGTGTCTCTTCGAAAGTTGCGACATGTATCAGTCTAGGCAAAATGGAGAAATCGTGGTAGACGAAGGCAGAGTTACAAGTCCTGGAGAATTTTGCCATTAGAGACATAAAGGATGGCAACTGCAAAGACAACTTTGCCATTGAAGACCGTCACAAATGGTGGTTTGGATGATGGAGTTGCACTTTGGCTGGACAAATTCAGGATTGAAGACGAAAGTCAGGGTGATTTTGTAGGGAGGGATGCTATGTTGACAATAGAGTGAAGAGATTAAGGAAATCAAGATATTTTTTTTTACAAATTTTTAGTTTTTATATTATAAATGTTTATCTTATTTATTTTTATTTGTAGAAAGGAACTCGTTGAACATACACAATTTTTTGAATAATTGAAGCAATACATAGTATTATGAAACAAAATGTTTCCATAATTCAAATATCATCTATTCAGGACTTTGATTCACTAGTAATCATTTGATGCAAATAGAGGATTAGCAATAATCACTAATGAATGCAAATGTATTTCAAAAAAATGTTTTGCATCGCACATTGTGTTTAGAGATGACAGGTTGATCGAGCGAGCCTTAAGACACTTATAAGCAAAACGACATCGTATTTTAATCTTAGGCCTTCGTTTTTGATTTGGTTGAGCCCATGTTCTACTACTCAGATCATTGTCATCTCTAATTATACCAGGCTAATAAAAGCATGTCATTTATATTCATCTTACTAATTCTTACAATTTTAATTTTTTTATAAACTTATAAATGAATTTATTATTTTCTTTGTAGTCTACATCAAATTTTATTTTCATACAGAATTTAAAATTAAAGTATAAATCAAAAAGGAATTACGAGACTTGAAAAAAAATACTTATTTCTCATTTTTCAAATTTTTAGTTATTTAACTTACATTTTATGGTTTTAACCTAATTATTTTACTAGTTTAATACATAAGCCATTTTGATAATAAAACTATATCTCTAATTTTACATGACTCCTCTGTCTATTTTCTTTTACTTATTAGCTTATGAACTTTTGAAGAGTAGTATATACCACGCTTATTAATATACTATATTCATGTCATGTCTGTGTTGGTGCTCATGCATGCCGCAAACTAAATATATTTTGGTATTTGTCATCAAATTTTAATTAGTTTAGTTGTATTTTCTGTTAGTTTAAGGTTTATGAGTAACGATTTTGATGATAATTGTATAATATTTTAAATTTTAAATTAGATTTATTTCTTTGTATAATTAAAGGTCTAATTCTCAAAAGGAAATAAAATCATAAAAAATACGATTTCTTTCTTGCAAAAACCTTTTATTATGAACTTACCTTATTAGAAATGATTTATCACTAATTATGAAGGTCGTATAATAGTCAAAGATTTTTGGAAAAGATGACATCGAAGTTATTCAGATTTAAATCCATCTAGTTGATTAAAGATGCAAGTGAAGCAACGACTAGTTGAAGAAATTGACTATTTAAAGAAGAACAACGACACTTGTAAAAAGAACGAATATACTCAACCTTTCGAAACTTTGAGCAACATCTATATTCTTGAGAGTTATCAGGGACAGCAGGATACTTGGGATTCAAGATCCCTTAACTATCGCACACAATCGGTTGACTTCCAATTATGGTTATACGTTGTAATCATCTAGCTGTAAAAATTAGCATAACTGTCGTTACATATTGTAATCATATAGCTGTAAGCATTAGCACAATTATAGGCCAAGATTGTAGCTTGTAAGTAGTATAAATAATGTAACTTTTCTAGCAATACAATTGAGCAAAATTCTCCAATTACTTGTTTTACTTATAAGAGTCATATCATTTTTTATTGTGTCTCAAAAAGTGAAATCACTCTATCAAAAGAAAAATTGTTATTTTATTTTCGTGTAAGCTTTTAGAGACTTGTTATACGCTTCGAGTGTGGAAGGTTGGAGAACCTTAAAAAATATGTACTTGTGAGCTTGGAGAGACTTGTCAAATTTAATAAGAATTTTATATTGAAATATTCAAGTTGGATACTTAGGAATTAAACGTAGGTTTGAGTTGTAAGCCGAACTAGTATAAATCAACTGCGTCCTTCTTCTCTCTCTCCCATTATCTTTATATTTTCGCATCATATTGTGTGTGTTCTCATTTCAGCAAGAAGCTCTTTCACTTTTATAATAGGTTCCTTCTGTTTTCAATTTGCTAACAAGCACTTTCAGTTTTTAAATTGTTTTAACATGATTCATCATTTAGTAGGCTCCTTTCGTTTAAAGAGGTTGTTATTCCGTAAAAGGCTCCTATCGCCTAACAGTCTCTTGTCGTTTAAAAGGTTTTATCCTTTGACAAACTCCTACTGTTTTTATTCGTTAACTAGAATCTGCTTATTATACGAATTGAAAGAACTTGCAAAATTTTTATGTCACAC
>JAOTAX010000005.1:9067020-9079751 GCA_025629825.1 Erythroxylum guanchezii | reverse complement strand
GGATTTCTTGCCATATTTTTCCTCTTTTTGATCCTTTTTCGTCTTTATGGCATTGAAAACCAGCTGTGAACATTTAACAAATAATTCCATCAGTTTTTGAATCCCAATTTCACAATTCAATCAAAATTAATACCAAAACATATGCATTTTAAATGACTTATCAAGTTTAATGAATTTTAGAAAATGTAGTTTTCTTAGTTAAATTTTGAAAATTGTTTTCAATTATTAATTATATTAAAGAAATAACATTTTCTTAGTTAAATTTTTAAAATTGTTTTCAATTATTAATTAAGAAAATGTTCTTTCTTTAATATTTTAAAATTAGTTTTCTAATTAATTAGGAAATTCATCTCTAAATAAATAATATAAAGAATTTTCTTAATTAAATTTAAAAGTGTTTTATTTAATTTTGAAAGTAGTTTCCTTTTAATATTATAAAATAGTTTTCTAACTAAGGAAAAATAATTTCTAATGAGATTAGAAATACTTTTCTAATTGGATTAGAATGTATTGCTTGTATAATTTTGAAAAAGAAGTTTTTTAAAATTATAATAATTAAGAAGTATAGTTTATTGAAAATTGTTTTCAACTAAATTTTGTTAAAGGAGTAAAGATAATTGGAAATAGTTTCTAGTTAAATAAGAATATGGATTTTTGTAAAGAGGAAAATACAATATGAGATATCATATGATGTAATATTGTTTTTCCTATAGTTGTGCCTAGTAAAATGACTTGCCTTTAATAGTTTCAATTAAATGAATTAAAAAAATTTCATATTAGATATGAAACGCTAACTCTTTGAAAGAGTCAAAGTTAATGATTTAAAAATGTGATGCCTAGTTGAAGCATGTATTATCCTTTACATTTAGAACTAAATTGGGTAATAAAATGTTATGAATATCCAATCTTACAGATCTATTAAACAAATTGTTTATTTCAATAAGTATTTATAGGAGAATGGTTCTTAAGATAAGTAATGGGAGAAGGATGAAATTTGAAAAGTTCAAATTTTAAGACAATACATCCAACTGGAACTAGTGTCTTTGATTATATATCTGATGTACAGTTGAAAAGTGACAAGACATTAAAAGATTCACTTTCAAGATGAATACAAAGAGTTTATTTTGGAGATGATTATGAATTTGTCATGTCTGTAAGAAGGTTAATGGGAGTATAGTTGTCCTCTTCAGTGAGAGTATTTAAAGAAATATTGCTCATAGGGAACAATAATTATAATTTTCAATTATTGAAAATATAATTGTCCAATAACAATTCTTGTTGGATATGAAAAGGTAATAGCTTAATTCTGGAAATTATATCTATAGAGATAGATATAAAGTTGTTCACCTATTATAAGTCTTATCGATTCTAAGTCTAAGTATATAAATAATATACTATGTAACAATTTGGCCCCATTATAACATTATTCAAATTCCTTTTAATTTTTTCTTGTATAAATATATTTGAGTAGTGGAGATTAGATGACTTTAAAACCTAGAGTAATTTCACTATCATCTTCGGAAGCTGAGCTAAGAACCAAGAGTGAGTGGACTTAAAAAGGAAGAGCCCAAATACTCACCCCTTTAAGTATATAACTATGCATCCACTTTCTAACTATTTCACATTAGCATTGTATCTACTTTCAATTACATTTTTTGACATGAATTCCCTTATAAGTTCCTTGATAGTTTTTATTAAGCTTCCAGATAGAAACATATCAGAATTTTAGTATATGTGCATAGAAGTCACAACAACTTTAATTACCTTAAGTTTACTCCTAAAGGATAAAGCTTTGTTAGTCCATGATCCCATTCTCATTTGTATCTTTTTAGTCAAATGTCATGTAGTCAGAGGATATGTCAAGTACATTAGAGGAGGTTGTTTTGTTAGTATTCTTATTAATATTGGGAGCTTATAAACATGTTGGTTTGAACTTGATGCAAGGATGAAGTGGCTTTTACTATAGCTAAAGTATAGTCTAGAAAGCTCCTTAAACCATTTCAAATTTGACATTGAACTTATAACAAATTTAGTTTGATGTTTATAGAAAAACATTAGATCATCAACAAAACATAAGCTAGACAAAACAATCTTTTTACACTGGTTATGAAATCTGAACTTCTATTTCTTAGAAATCTTGTACTTTAGTAACTGGGCTAGGGCCTCCATATGGAGAATGAAGAGATATAGAAATAGGGGATCTCTCTGCCTAAGTCCCCTTACACCATTATACAGCTTAATTGGAATTCCACTTACAAGCATGCTTAAATAATGGGAGATGATACAAGTTTTGGTCTAGGTGTTAAAGATACTTGGGAAGCCAAAAAATTCCAACAATTAAAGAAAAATTTGTAGTTGATATAGTTTAAAGCTTTTTTTAATTCCACTATAATTACATAATTTTAAGGAGAGTTTCTCATCAAGTACCTTTTTAGAAGTTGTTATGCAGATAGCATATTATCACCAATTTGCATTCCCTCTAAAAAATCACCTTGAATATCACTAGTTAAAGATTTAAGCAATGCTTTCTTCTTGTTAGCCCATATCTTGGAACTAACTTTTGAAAGGAAATTACTATAATCTATTGATGTAAACTCACTATATATAAAAGGATTGGGAGACTTGGGAGCTAGACAGATAAAGGTCCTGTTATGCTCTTTAAGAAAACATGGTAAAGAATTATTGTACTACTTCAGTTATCATTTCTCATATCTCTGGCCAAGCCTTTTGAAAGACAAATCGATTTAAACCATCAGGGCTAAGAGCTTTTTGACCACTCATCTGAAAAATAGTCTTTTTTATCTCTAAAGCATCAACTGGCTTAATGAGAATTTCTACATCAACGTTGCTAGTTTCATAGTTGATGAAGGTACTAAGGACTTGAATATGAGAGTTAATATCAAAACAAGAACTCATAAAGTTCTTGAGGAACTTTGACTCTTCTATGTCGGAGTTCCTTTTGGAAAATATATAATTAAAGAATATTTTGGTATATTTATCTTTTGGTGTCAACTATAGATAGTGGATGTTCATCACCAATTACTATAGAAGCAATCAGAAATCTTGATTTATTGTTGTCATAAGATGTTGTAATCATGTCATTCTTTTCTCTCATAAGCTGAGAGGTTAAAAAATCTTTAACCTTCTGACACGACCTTCTTTTTATTACATTAATCCATATGTCTCTTTAAATGAGAGGTTCCACCTTTTGAAGTCTCAACCAACATCTTGTGACAATACTTACATTCATTTTTTTCACTCTATCTATTGATCTAGTCTTATTGAAGTGATTCTAAACTTCACTTTTCAATTAACTTGGACTTTTATCTTCACTTGGTATAGGATTATAAGTTTCACTTATGTCTCTAGTATCAGATTACTACCCTCAACTGAAGAAATATGCCCATCCATCTGAAATAATCAACATATAAATATATATGTTATTCATAATCATAATTGATAATTCATTAATACGGGAGAGAATATGAGATCATAAATCATAATCATAATAGATTTAAAGTTTATCAGTGACCATGTAAGCCACTGTTAAGTTTTTGTGTAGCCTTATACAATTACTTACACTAGCAGATACATACTGCGCAAATGCGCATTAATAATGCCCTTTTTATTTAATTTGTTATATTATTATATAATTTTAATGTATAAATAAATATAGGTAATTTAAAAATTTGTAATGTATATTTTATTAAAAAGGTTTTAATTTGTTATATTAAAAATATATATGTTAAAATATCATGAATGAATAAGTAAAATTCACCAGTAAAAATTTGGGATGAAAAATTTAAAAATTGAGGAAATGTATAGTGTAATTAGTCTGTTATAAATTTATAAAATATATAAACTAAATTAAAAAACTCAAACAAAATAAGTTTAAAATAAATAAATACTATATAATTTAAAATTTTGTGATAAGATTATTAATATTTAAATTATTAAATGTATAATAAGAAAAGAATTATGATAGAATTATCCCAAAAAAATATATATTTGAATATAAAAAAAGAACTGGTAAATTTAGTTGGTAAAAATTTGGTATGAAAAAAAATCAGGAGATGAAATATGATTATTCACCCTATACAAAACTTAAGGATATATAAGTTAGAATGTAAGAAATGGATTAGTAAAATTATTTATCTGACTGGAAAATTTTCAAAAAGTGAAAATGTTTTGTTATTAATTAAATATTATAGTTAATTAAGGCTAAAAAAAGTCAATTGCTTAATTTAAAATGTTGGGAAAAATTATAAAAATTTAATGTAGGTAAGTACAAATATTATAATAAGTCCGACTCGTGACTGGAACAAAGTTATTATATTTAGTTGTTTCAATTAATTAAGATAATGAAAAAAGTTCTAACATTTGATATTATTTAATGTATAAATGAATATTTTGCAATTTTAAAATTTGTGATCAAATTATCAGTATTTAAATTTTAAAATGTATATTAAGAAAGGAATTATGATAGAAATATTAAAAATACATAATTCAGAATACTAAAATTGAATAATCAAAATTAGGTTGTAAACTTTTAAATGTATATTAGGAAAGGAATTATGATAGAAATATTAAAAATATGTAAGTTAGAATATTAAAAATGAATAACTAAAATTAGATTATAAAATTTTGGAATTAAAAATTTCAAAAAGTAGGAAATGTAAAGTGTTATGTATTTGTTATAAATGGATAAAATATAGAAAGTAAATACAAATATAAAAAATCTAATTAAAAAGTAAAAAATTATATCATCATTCAATTATTAAATTGTAATCAATTGAATAATTTAGTTATGATTAAAATTGTCAATATTTGGAGTGAAAAAATAAAATAATTTAGTCCTTGTATACCTTGATATTTACTATGTATGCTCAAATATATGCTTTTTATTGTGACCAAAAATAATATAAACACTAGTGTTAATGTGGTTTGGATAATTAGTCAATAATACTAAATATTAATTAATAAGTTAATTATATTAATTTTTAAATAAATTAATAAATTATAATTATCAGTAGTTAAATTAAAATTAGCTAATTAGTTAGTTAATTAATTATATTCTAAAGAAGAAATTATTTTTTGATTAGTGTTAAATATATTATAATTAATACTAATTAGTAATATATATATTTGTTATATATATACATAGATAGATAGATAGATAGTATATATGTCACCGCCATGACTATATATATATATATATATATAATAAAAAATATTTTCATAAATATGTAAAATATATAATGAAATTCAAAGTCACAGGTGTCAAAAAAATAATAATAAAAATAATAGTTACATAAATATATAACTATATATAATGAATATATTATATACATCTTTTGCTACACAAAACTCGAGTTGAAGGTAGGGCAGAACCAAATTATTTAAGTCACTTTGCTACCCAAAACTTGAGTTGAAGGTAGGGCGGAACTAAATTACTTAAGTCCACCACGCATCCATTAGAGGCGCCCTTAGTCTCCCTTTTCGGTTTACGACTTTGGGAGCACAATGGGCGAATCCACTCGTTAGGATTCAAACTCACGACGTGGGGCTAAGCCTCAGGCCCATACTTGAGCTCTGATACCACTTTGCTACCCAAAACTTGTTATGCATTTATTAATTTGATTTCCTTTTGTGCTAATGAATCCTTCAAGTTTAATATTGTTGCTTCCATTCTTTGGTTAGAATATCTACAAGAAAATTGTCAGTAGATTAGATAGATTGAATCTAAAATTGATACTGATTGAGTTCGAGCTGCCATCATATGTGGAGACCCTGATTATAATTGGTTTTTATATTGTATCGAATGAATCCACATAAATACTTGGAATCTATTTGAATAGTGAATTCAACTGGTAATAGACCAATACGCCATTTTCTCAAAGTTTTGAAACAAGCTAGTGTTTCCTTTTCATGAATTGGATACTTGAATTCTGTGGGATTGAAAGTCCCATTTATATACTTGCAAAATAAATACTTCTTTTGATTGGGTGGTTTTGCCAAAAGGCAGCCTGCCCATGTATCCATACTGGTATCAATTTGTACCAGCAGTGTATCTTTGGAAAAATAATTATATAAAACAGGTAGATCCTTGCATAATGCTTTTAACTTTTATACTGCTTGCGTATCTTCGTTAGTCCAATACCATTGTGATTTGGTACTACATTTGAGCTGAAAAAGTTTTCTTTCTTTAGCTAAATCTTTAAAAAATCCTTGATCGGAAATATAATTTAAAATTTATAAAAATTGTTGTACATGAGTCCTATTTGTTAATTGATTAGGAAATTGTTGAAATTTATTTAAAATATTAGGTTGTAATTTTAAATACACATTTTGAAATTCAATTCCTAAATATTCTATATTTTGTTGTGCTAATTTTACTTTCTTTTTGCTTAAGATTATTCATTTTTCTTGACATCTTTGAAGGACTATTTTAAACTTTTTTAAATGATCCATTTTATCTTGATTAGAATAGATAATAATTTCATCAATATAAACAAAAGTAAAATTTTCTAAACCTTCTAAATTGTTATCCATAAATTGTTGATAAATACTTGGTGCTTGTTTTAAACCAAATGGTAATACATTCCATTGATAATGTTTTTGTGGAGGACAAGTAAAAGCAGTTAAAGGTTTTATATTTTCATGTAATCTTAGCTGCCAAGATCCTGATTTTGCATTTAACGTTGTAAACTATGCATGTCCTTTTAATTTATTAATAATATAATCCTTTCATGGAAGTTTATATGCGTCACCGATTGTTGCTTCATTGAGTTTTTTATAATTGATAACCATCCTTCGTTTGCCTCTTTTTTGTTCATCTGAATTATTTACATAAAATGCTAGAGCTAAATGTTTACTTGTGCCAGGTGATATCAATTGCTTTGCTAATAAATCTGTACATTCTGTGATAAATTCTTATATATCTTGTTGAGTATATGGTATATTATTACGAATATTAACTTCTTGTGTAGGATCCTTTAAGTGGATTTCAATTAATTGTTGATTATTATTTTTAATTGGATCAAGGGGATTTTCACTACAAACATTTTTTAATAATGTTTTGATTTCAAGTTGAATAGACATATTGTTGAGAAGATAGAATTGGAGATAATCTAATTTGGTGGTGAGAAGTTGTAATTTTTTGTAATAGGTAGTGTGATAAATAGGAATTTTGAGAATTATGATTTTTGATTTAGAGCTTTAATATTTGGGGTTCTTAATGTGATATAATATAAATATTGACAAAAAGGATTATATAATTTTAAGAAGTTATTGCCTAAAATTAAGGATAATCCTGATTGTTGTTGATAAATAAAAGGTACAGAAAATGTAAAATTTTCTATTATGATATTATTATAATAACTTACATATCAAATAAATTTAAAACTTCCATCTGCTATACGTATTTGTAGTGGTTTCTCTAATTTTTTTCCAATTGGTTAATAAGTGTTTTGAAGCAATACAAATAGTTGCTCTGGTATCTATATATGCATTTACTTTTTTATGCTGAATTATCACTTGAATAAAAGTTGTGTTCGGATTCAATTGTTGATTCTGACTCTGTTTCGGTCTGAGATTCATAGTGATATATAGAAGAAATCGTAGAGTCTATATTATAATCGGATTCTATAGGTTCTAAATTTTCTTGAATCGCTGCCTTTAATATATTGAGTTTTTGTTTTATTTTATTATTTGGATTTTTACGTTTAGGACAAGTGTTTGCATAATGTCCTTCTTCCTTACATAACCAACATCTACATGATTTTTTCTTTTGAGGGCAATCTTGTTGTTTAGGTTTGAATTGTCTATATTCATATCGTCTAAATTGTTTTCTATGTGGGATAAATGGTCTTCTTTTATAATAATTGCGAGGATAACGTTTCCATTTATAAGATATATATGGTTTCTTTTTTCTTTTATAGGTATTTTGTTTAGATTCGCATCCATATTATTGTGGTACTTCTGCCTATTTAGAACAACTTAGTTGAATGTTTTTATGACATAATGTTCATTTTAGTTTTGATTCAAAGCATTGTTCTGCCAGAATTTCTTGAGTTATAAGAATAGCGCCTCCTCAATTATAAGCTATTGTTCTATTTTCTCGTTTTTCTTGAAATTTTTCTTATACCCTTTGATTCATTGGATATGGTAGTTTTTGAATAAATATATGATATACATTTCTTGTTCAGCTCTTGTTAATTTGTAATAATATTTTTTAAATTCACATATATATTCATCTAAATAACATATGTCACAAATATGCATATTATTTAAATACCATAAAGCTTTAATTCGTTCGTTATTTTTTACTTCTTGTTTAAATGAAAAGACATCTTTTCTTAAAAATTCTTTATAAATTTCTCCTAATATGATTTGAAAGGTTTGAACATTACTGGTTGTAGTTTGATATAGATATGTATTTTTAATTCCTTCCGCATTATTGAGTAAAAAATCTTGTACTATTCCAGAAGTTTTATAAGTTATAAAGTTCCATAATAATTCCTTGTTTTCTAATTCACCAAATGGTTTTTCAATTTAAATTAATAATTGTAATTTATTTGCCCATTCAATTATTAATTTTTTAGATGCTAATACACAATCTAAATTTAATATTCCATCATGATCTAGAGAGATATGTTTAGGTGTATATTCAGTAGGATATCTATGTATTTTTGATCCTTTTTGATAATATCCATATTGATTTATAAAATCATCAGATTGCCATTGATACGAATGTTGTTGATCCTTTTTTCGTTTATCTCCACTTATTTGTTCTTTTTTAATTTGTTGTTTTCCTACTTCTCTAGATCGACTACTCTTTGGTTGATTGGCATCTACATATATTTCTTCATTTGATTCATAACCATAAATAATTTCATCTTTGTCAGTTATTTGATGTATTTTTTTCTGTATTTGTTTGTAACATTAGTTTTTGTATTAATTGCGTTATTTCAATTAATTGAGTTTGTATATTTCGTTCAACTTCTTCTAAAGATTCTTATGATTTTAAACAGTCCATGGCTTGGCTAATGTTTTAGTCTCTGATACCACTTTTGTAATTGCATTTTCTGTTTTGATATTTTTCAATCTATTGTCTAATTTTTATTTTGATATTTGTCTAATTTTTGTTCTAGATTTTGTATAACTTCTATTTGTTGTTTGTTTTCTTTGACTAATTGTTGAGTTATTTGTACAGTATTTGATTTAAGTTGTATTAATTCAGAAATTTGTTTTTCCAATTGTGTTTGATGTTCTTTTATTTCTTTAATATATTGTGTAACACTCTTAATGTATTTAAGTAGTTAAATCTATGATTTGATTTTTAATATCTTCTAGTTTTATAGAATTTTCTATTGCAGGACTAGGAATAATAAGATCAGTAATTTTAACGTTTTGTTCTATGTTCTTTTCAGATTCTATGAATCAAATGGGTTTGGATAACTGTAAGGATTGTGATTTTATTAATTGGGATGTCGAAGAAGATGGCTGTTCTGAAAAAAAATGTCTCCTAGTTATAGATGGATTTATGTGGATTGGATATTGGATGGCAGGTAATGCTCTTAATTTAGTTCTAAAATTTGTTCCTACTTTTGCAACATCATTAAATAATTGATCTAGATATATTTTATCGGTATTTTTGAATTCGATACTATGATGAGAGTTGGTTAATGCATAACTTATTTGATAAGTAATAGAAAAGGGATATTGTCCCTGAGTCATTAAATCTTCTTTGTAGAGTTTATAAGCTATAGTAATTGTATCATCTAGATTAGGTGATTTCAGAGGGATTCCTAATTTTAACCGAGTGTTAAATTTAAATTTTCCATATGCTAAATTTCCATTCATCATTCCTAATATTTGATCATTTAAATCATTCATTCTTTCATCTATTATTGCCATTCTTATAGGTGAATCTATTTCTTCTTGGAAAGTAGATTTTAAAAGAATCTTATAGTCGATGGATGAATATAACCAAGTTTTGATCCTTTGTCTTTAGGTATTTTTTGTAACTATTTTGAAATTTGTTCTTGATCTATTAAACGAATTCGAATATGTCCATTACACTGATCCATTCTAATAGGTGTTTCATAAACTATTTTGCCAAAATAAATAATATTTTTCTGTCGAAAAATTTTTTAACAATTGAAGATTGGATGTCTTGTCCAACTTTTAAATTTAATTGAGGTTTAGCTATTCATTTTTTTTTTCATTTGATGATAATGTATTTATATGAAGTGTTCCGGTTGATTCTGTTAAGGTGTGCTGATTTGATGGTTGATTAGTGTTCGTTCTAATTAAATTAATTCTTGTGTATAAAATTGATATAAATTTTGAGCTAAATCTAATCTTTCTCTTATAGGTTGTAAGGCTCGATTATTAGATATAACAAATTGAACATAATTATAACGATTTTCAAAATATTTGAATTCATCATAATATTGATTTTTTAATTGTTCTATATATTGTATATGATTCATTAATTGATTGCAAATAGGACAATTAGGTGTTGTCATTATAAAGAATCTAATATAAACTATATATATCGTAGGTAGTAGTGAAATTGAGGTTAAATAGTCATAAATATTTGCAAAGTTGGTAATTAAAGCCATTTATAAAGCATGTATATAAGAAATCTAATATTTCTATTGGATGTAAACATAATAAACTGGTAATAAGCATAAATAGAAAAGGATGGATATAAATTAAAGTGAGAATAATAATCTAGATCATAGATGATGCAATAAAATAGAAAAACACTTTATTAATCTTGTTGTGGACGTCTAATCTATAAGCTTACTGATTTGTCTAATATAATCTTTTCTATTATACCTATTAACAAATTTAATCTGGTTAATGAAAATAATCATCTGGATACATTCATATTGTCTATTATAATTTCTAGTGATCTCTGCTTGTCTTAAGATCTGCCAGAATCAACCTAGTTGCTTGTCATGGTTTTCTTCTATCCAAAAACTATACTGGATCAATTCTTTGAGTGCAACTTTTTGCTCAAAATAAGTCATAATTTGTTCTAAAATAAAGGAAAAACTATATGAGGATTGTGAAGCTTAGTTCTAAGTTGAATTTGAGATATTAGATATTGTTTTTCTTTGGTTGTTAATCTATTGATGTCTAGAGGTTGTGATCTAGTTATTAGGCTATAGAGTTCTATTTTTCTGGAGAGAGAGAGAGTCATGATTTCTGATAATGAATGGAATTAATCATGAAGTGTAAGTTGAATGATGAATAAAGATTGATAAAGAATTAAATAAAGTGATGAAATAAGCAAACTTAGTTTCATACCTCTTGCATTTCCTCAAGAAGCCAATACTAGGCAAAAGAGAGGATAGAGACAGGTAAGAACTAAAGAGAGAATTTATTTCACAAGAGCCCTGAAGGCTCGAAGGTTACATATATAGGAAAACAAAAGGTAGCTCGAAACATTATGGACGACAAATGAAAAGGAAAAGAGATAAAACAAAAAGGAAAAGGAATTTACCTTGAGTAAAAGCAAAAGTAAAAAGAAAAGTTAATCTGTACAATAATTTACATAACTTTACAAAAAGAGAGGGGCCTACATAAGGCTAACTACTTTGGCTTTTCTTCTTCAATTATTCTTCAACAATGGCTTCAATTGATTCGTTGTCGGGTTCTGCCTGAGTGGTTGAGGGGCAGTATTTGCATTTATGTTGAGGATGACCTTGTAATTGATGACAAATTGCATATTTCCATGAGGTAGAAAGATCACTAAAAATTCCTTCCATAGTAGAAAATGGCAGTAAAAATTGCTTAATAATGTGAAGTGCATCTAGAGTAACTACAGATTTGTAATTTGAAACCATAACCTGGTTAAGTCCTTTGTAATTGATCTTGATTATTGATTCGTTAGTGATCCTAAATCCTTGGATAAATACTCCTTCGAGACAGTGGAGGTTGAATTGATTGATGAGTTCCCATTCGAATTTATGTTGTGGTGGTTCATTAATAGGTGGATAAACATCGTTGCTTATTCCAATGGTGAGAAAAGCAATTTTAGATAATTTGATTTCTGCATCCTTGATAGTACCATGTTCTTTGGAGATTGGATAACTGCTAAAAATTTTGATAAATATTTCTCGTTCTTTTGCAAAACAATCCTTGTAGTTTTTGACTGCTTGTATAAATCCAACGGGGAATTCTGATAAAAGGTTTAGATTGGTGAGGTAGATAGTATCTATGAGTCCACTTTGGTAAAATAGATAGGTGGTTAACGGATCGAATTCAGGAAAAATGATTGCTTTGGGTCCATATTTTTCTCGGTTTTGAGGATAGTATTGAAAACTAAGTTGAAGGAAAAGATGCCCTTTCATTTAAACAAGAAGTAACAAATAACGAATGAATTAAAGCTTTATGGCATTTAAATAATATGCGTATTTGTGATATATGTTATTTAGATATTTATTCAAAAACTACCATATCCAATGAATCAAAAGGTAGAAGCAAAAGTTCAAGAAAAACGAGAAAATAGAACAATAGCTTATAATTTAGGAGGCATTATTCTTATAACTCAAAAAATTCTAGCAGAACAATGCTTTGAATCAAAACTAAAACAAACATTACGTCGTAAAAATATTCAACTATGTTGTTCTAAATATACAGAAGTACCACAATAATATGGATGCGAATCTAAACAAAATACCTATAAAAGAAAAAAGAAACCATATATATCTTAT
>JAOTAX010000005.1:9039261-9049788 GCA_025629825.1 Erythroxylum guanchezii | reverse complement strand
CTTGCTCAATGAAGCTTACATTTTCTTTTTGCCAATTTTGGATGATAGCTTTGGGAGGTGTGAACCTCAAAGCACTCTTGGACGACGCTGCGGAAGAAGTCGGAGGCAAATTGTTGCTGGATTTTAATGATAACGGGGGAGACAGGATTCAAGTTTTTCTGGAGTGAACTTGCTATAAGTTGAAGGAAGAGGTTCATTTGTTGAAATAAAGCCAAAATATAGCCTGTTGAATGTTTTTTTTTTTTTTTAAACTACAAAGCATCTCTTTGATACAAGAATTGTTCTTTTGATTACAAGAAACAAAAGGAACAAAATTAAAAGGCTGATTGTGTCTAGATGGACTATTACAGTTGCACCATGCGATGACCAGATTGAATCTGGATCAAGTGGAACCAATCTCAATTTTTTCTGAGAGATGAGCAACTCTTATAAGTTAAGAACTAACCTCCCAGTCCTAGTTTGCTTCGTAAATAGAAAATAAAAATAAGGAAAATGACGTATTAGATGTTGGTAAACGTTTCGACATAGAAGGCTATTCTAAAACAAGGTTCCCGAAAAGAATTCCTAACTTAAGTCAAAGGCGCAGTTCAAAACCTAAGACAAGGTCTACCATCCATGGCTGCTTCCAGACCTCGGTTGAAAACCTAAATGAACAACCCAAAGACTATAATCAATACCAGTCCATGCCTAAATGAACAACCCAAAGACTATAATCAATACCAGTCCATGATTCACCAAGCCATTTCTCATTTTTATGTAACGCAACCTGCACAGCAAAAGAGGACAACCAGAATCTCGTAGACGAGAGATTCAATAGAATTGAAATTAATCGTACAAATGATGATACCAATTTTATTTCTCATCGTGTAGCGACTGTCAGAAGTTACAAGATTAACTATATATTCAAAAATTTAAAAAAAAATGGTAGATAGCAGCAAACCGGAGAGAGGTTGCTTCTCATTTTGAGCATATTACAAATTCACAACTGAAATCAGCAAAATGAACCTAAACAACCCCATCTGAGCCCCTCATCTTAAAACAAATAAAAGTATATAACCAATATAGAGAGAAAAATGAGGATGAATACAAATAAATCACATCAATGCCAACATTTCAGAGAACTTACAGCTTCCGGTCAAAAATATCACACCTTAGAACACACAAGTGACTGAGATTGCAACTTCATAATCAGGTCCAACAGCAACAGTGAGACCAGAGTCATCTCCTTTTACGGCTCAAAGAATGTGGTATCCACCACTTCTAGCAAGGCGGCTCAAATTCACCGATAGCCACCGTATGGCTGTTGAGGCATGTAACCACCCCCTGAACTGCCCATCATCGGATTATATCCAGCAGGCATGGCTGACCCAGGAGGCTGCATCTGTCCCCCTTGTCCCATCCCCATATTCACCCCCATGTTCATCCCCCTTCCCATTCCCATGCCCATGCCCATGGGCTGTTGATTCATGCCTACATAGCCTCCTACACCCATGCTTGAACCTGGAGCACCACCTATACCCATGCCCATATTCATGCCCCCACTCATCCCAGAACCCACCATAGGATTTGAAGGCACCCTGAGCACACTTGCCCCAGCACGGCCAATTCCAGAACCTGATCCCATAGCCTTGCCCATCGTAATAGTGGATGTAACAGAAGAAGGAGGTGGTTGTTTCTCCATTCGTTTCTCCTTACGGTTAAGGGAATCAAAATCAATTCCAATGTCTGACAATGGATTGATTTTAGCTGCATATATAACAAAAGACGTCAGATCACTCCTGCAAGAGAATCACTATCCATTAAACTCCTTTAATACAGAAAGTAATAAAAACTCACGTCCAGATATGTTCAAATTGACCAGTCCCCTGCTTAGTGTGTCTGCCCAAACTGTTGACTTAGTCTCAAATTTGTCCTTGGCTGGTTGAGTAACTATAGCAAGTGACCCTGTTGACAATGGAAGACTTGCCTGTGAAGCCATAGAAGTGTTCATCCCTTGAGGATATAAGTTACCGAAGCCATTATTGTTAGGTTGAGCAGTTGATCCAGTTGCAGTTTGAAGCCCTCCTTGCAACACAATTTGACCCACAGAGCCCTGCTGCAAGTAAGAATTTCCATTGTTGAGCTGTGGAGGAGTTGGACCAGTTGCAGATTGGTGAGCAATTTGTGACATTACTGGAACTGCAGAAGGTGGTTGTGTAAGGAAGTTCCCATTGTTAAACTGCACAGATTGTCCGGCAGGAGTTTGTGGAGCCATGCTTGATGGTACGTGTGCAGTAGATCCTCCCTGATAGAGAAAGTTTCCGTTGTACCGCAAAGAAGCCACAGGAGCTGCAGATCCTCCCTGTGAGAAGTGGTTTCCACTATGAAACTGTGGAGCATGAGGATCAGGATTAGATGTCACTGACACCATAGGTCCTGCTTGCGAATTAAAGTTTCCATAAATATCAGGGCCAGCCTGTGCAGGTTGACTAGTTGGAGCTGTAAAACCTGGGTGGGAATCAGCAGTTGAAGGAACAGACGGCGGAAGTATGTCTGCCAGAATGTCAACTTCCTCGTGTTGCATTGATGGTTCTTGATGCAAATACTGTGAGTTTGTTATTGGAGGTTGAGCAGTGGAGGCTGAATAAGAGATGCTTGAAGATGAACCATAGTCATTCATTGACTCGGGATTAGGTGCAGTACCATGCAGTATTTCAGCATTTTGGTTGATAGTAGACTGGAAAGGGGCTGGAGAAGAAGTCTGCTGATGAGAAGGGATAGCACCAGATGAAGGTAAAGCCTTGAAAGGAGTATCACCAAATGGGTCGTCAAAAGACTGCATCAATAAGTGAAATTTGACATTAGGGTGGCATAAGTAAAGAAACAATACAGTACCCCATCAGTAGACTACAATGGCAGCCACATGCCCTTGAGTACATCAGAGGTCATCTTTATATTATGAGCCAACACACCATATCAACCATATATAGTATTTCAAATTCAAATCAATCTCCAAAATCTATTTTTATTAGGCAAGTGCACCTGCGTCTTCAATTTGACGTAGCATAGGAAGCTAGGATACATATAGGTGCCATGGGGCTAGTCGCTCCATGAGGTGTGCTAACATGAACCTTAGTGAATAGGGTTCCACTTACAACAATGTCTAACCCTATTACCACAAAATATTAAAAGAGGAAAAATATGGACAAGTTACAGTTATAACCCTGTATTACAATATAAAAATATAGTTATGACAATGAGCAAGTGAAGTTCTTAAGATTCCTTTCTTGGGGATCAAATTCCCAAGAAGCATTTTCAGCAAAATTCAGAAGAAAAAAAAAAGATTCCTTTAAGCACTTCTCCTTAAAAAACAACACATAATCGCACGTTGCAGGGGATAGGTCGCATATTTGAGCAATTGATCACCAGAAAATTTCATAGTGAGACCAAAAGGCCTCCTAATATTGAGAAAAATACGGGAGGATGTGGGGGACTTGGGAGGGGAGAGGGTTCTCACACACAATTAAAAATGCTACATCATTAGCATTTTTACACTAACCTGATTCAATACATCAGATTGTGTTGCATCAAATGGTGATCCTGAAAAGCTTGTCTGGGAATCAATTTCATGGTTAACAGTTGATGAAGACGTAACTGGCATTATAGCTAGTGGATTCGGTCCAAATGAGTCTGACAGAGATCCGAGTAGATCCATTTCAGCATTATTAGATGCACCGGGGACTGCTGAGACAGTTGGAGCCATAGTAGAAGCCAGGGCAGCTTGCATGAGCAAATATGAATTGAATGAGATTACATAGGCAATATGTTTATTTTAAAAAGTGACTAATATTTTCCCCCTGCTATGATCTAAACTTAGTTCAGAGACCACTTCACTATAGCTTCCTTGTTAATAGAACCCTTAAATGACACAAAACCTTTCACATCTTAAAGACATAATTATTAAAATGCTACATATGCTAAGATATTACCAGTATAAAGTGCATAAGAAAAATGCATACCAGATGCAGGACAACGTGGATCAAATTCATCTGCCACTTCCACTTCCTGGCCCTCGGGAGTTGCAGAGATCCCAGAACCAAAGGGTGCTTGGCTAGAATTTACACTTGTGGGAGGAGAAGCAGCTTTAGGAGCAGGTGGAGAAGTTTGAGGAACTGTTGGGGAAGAAGCTCCAGGAGCAAATGATGCAGGAGTTTCCCTGTTCCTTCACACAAGTAGTGAAAAAATGAGCAAAACTACCAAACACGAAATCAAGAACAATCTTACTGCAAATGAACAGATACAAAATAGCACCTTTCACTTTGAACAGGGCTTTGGGATTCACCCACAGCTTCTTCATAACTAGGAGGAGCATCAATGTTTTGTTCAGATAATTTTCGCTCAAGCCTCCTAGTAACAGTGCAAACATCGTAGTTGAGTTTAACAAAGTTCAGCAGCCTTAAAGAAAGCAAGAAAACAAAAAACATTTTAAAATATTTCACCTTCCATCATGGGATTGATCATCAGCTCTGGCACCACTCCCACTGCATAAAAATGCAGTATGGTTAACCATAATTTTAGAACAATAATTTTTAGCTGGCGTATTTGCCAATCAAAGGATATTAGCCACGTCAGATATCTCAGGGTGAAATCCATCCACAAGAAATCCTAGTTCTATGTTAAATCCTAGTTCTATCTCAAGTTTCATATGCACTGTTTATTGATGCATAATTAATTGCTTTTGGTTTATACAGGATATGAAAATCATCAAGAGACTGAGAAAATAATAAGACAAAAACTATAAAGCTAGAGGGAACAGTACTGTGCTGACGATTGACCATCATCATCATAACCATGATTTCTCTCTCTATCTGCACTCCTTCCCCGTGAACCATAGCCATCATCACTTTGACTTCTTCCCCGATAATCGTCATCTCTATACCCATCTCTGCTGTAGCGGTCTTCATATTCTCTACCAAAGCGGTCTCCATCCCGACTGTATGAGTCTCCATATCTTCCATAACGATCATCATCCTTATAGTTGTAATCTCTATCTCTCCCATAACCATTTCGATCATCATCCCTGTTTCCATAGCGGTCATCCTCGTATCTGTCACCATACCCTCCCGAACCAGGCCTGTACATCCCGCCTGTTGATGGAGTTCGGAACCTTTGAAATAAAACATTTTACATTACTGATGGTTATTTTCTCCCAAATGCAATATTGTAATTCAACAATGCACAATGGTGATCTAAATAAGCAATAGTTGCATAATACTTGGATGAATAAGCATATCATTACCAGTGGGTAATAACAATCACTGACATATGAAACTATTTGACAAATCAAACAAGAAATAACTTACTTGTCTCTGTTAGCAGCAGCTTTCTGTCTAACTTCAATTATCCTTTCCTTGTCATTGACCAGGACTACAAGAGATTGTGATTTCCTTCTAACATTATTACCCTGATCCTTTCCACTGGAATCTATATACTGGAACTCTGACAATGTCTACAATACAAGAAAGGAAACATACCTAAAAAAAGTAATTATATACTTGTAAAATAACCACATGAACTAGTCGTCCAAGGAGTTCAGGTGAAAAAATTACCGATATTTGGTAGCCATGTTCCCTTATTTCATCTATTACACGCTCTGATCCATGAGCAACAAGGTATTCCAGAACAGTCAAAGCCTGGGACACCAATCAAATTAGAACAACTCATGTCTTAGAAGCTTTTAGAATGCATTGTTGGGAAAGTGGAGCACTCCAATTATCTAAAATGCATCTAATGAACTAATGTAAAAATAACAAGGCATCCATATGCAAAGAATGAATCAGCTGCATCAGCTCTATCCTTGAGGAAATAACTTCTATGATGATTAAACCTTATAGACGTGACGCCAGTTTTTGCCAGTATCATTAATCCGTTTCCAAAGTACTGACATGATCATCTGGTATTCATGACTGCAATACAACGTTCGCAAATCAACATCTAGGCAACGAAACAGTTAATACAGAATTATCAGAAGAACATTGAGCAAGCTTACTAATTTCTGGTGGCCTGAGCAATATCTGCTAAAATTGCCCCATGAGGACCCCAAGGCTCATTACTGGTTGCATCAAGAACCTGAAAGAACAAAGCGGAGAAATTAGTTCATAAGAGTTCTTAAACAGTGGTAAATTTTTTACAAAAGCCTAGGACCCAACTTCTAGTTCAACTAGCATTGGCAATCTGAGCCTGGCCCCAAAAGGCCCGACCCCCCGCAGCCAAAATGGCATTGATTCGGTATAATTAACCAAACTGACGTCATTTTGATCTATAAGTTAAAAAATCTAAAAACCAAACAACTCCATTGTGGTCAATTATACTAAAGCGATGCCGAGAAACTGCTGAGAATGGGCTGGGACGACTAACATTCATGCAACAATAAATGCCAAATAAACTGATTAGCCGATATAACTTTTACTTGAATCAACCTTACCTTCTGTTCTATCCCAGGAACTTTGAGTACTTTCTTGTTAACCTCTCTCTTACTGCCACATAAACAAACCAATTAACCAATGTAGTTTCTGAATATCATGAATACAAGAAATCCATTGCCTAAAAGATAGAAACATTGAACAAGTTTAGTTTGGTTCCAAACCAGTTAGCATTCCACGTTAATAGATAGCCTTACTGCTAGAGATACACCTCACATACTAAGGCTAATATCTAACCGAGATTCAAGCCAAGGGAAAAGGAAACCACCAAAAGATGAGCGGCAGACTTACAGGTCCCTAACAGTTTGATCAAAGACCTTCTTCATTGTCGCAAGACTTCAGGGCAGGCAGCGTACAGTAGTTCTAAGTCAATTCAACCTTTTGACATAAAGATCGATGATGAATCAGAAAACATATAAGAAAGGAAAAGGCGAATGGAGGTTGTGGGTGGACAACCAAAAACAAAAACGAACACAAGTGATCAGAGTGGAAAGTCAATTCTTTTTCAACAATTCCTTGTCATGTGATGCATAATTTGATGAGCCCTTCAACAAAGAAGCAAGGATCTATAACAACAAATCAAGCTATAGAGCATATATTACCTCTAATAGTAGAGAGAAAATATATATACAGCACAGAAATTTACCTGCGATTAACATCATTGACAATACACAACCAATCCTCAATTCCAATCCAAAAAGGAAAAAAGAAAATCTTTCAAGCTCCAACCTAACTCAAGAATGATGCCATTAACAAGAATCAATCTCAAATTAACCACAGTTAACACAATCCAAAACACAATATCCGCAAACACCCAAAGAAAAATGGATCAAATCCAGAAACAGCAAGAAACGAGAATCGAATGGGTAAAAAAAAAAATCAAGCTGAAACCATCACAAAACAGCACATTTAAAACATTGGAATCAGATCCAAAAACACAACAAAATTCCGGAAAAAGAAACTTACACAGATCCGGGAGCGAGAAAACAAGATCGAAATGGAAAGGAAAAAGACTTCAAGTGCAAGCCCAGATCTGAATAGGCGACAATCGGTTCGATTCCAGAGAGAGAAAATCTCCGAAAAGAGAAAATTGATGGCTTTCGCTTTGTGGATTCTTGGTCGCAATCGCAAACCAAATGAAATAGAATTGACCCATTCGCTTTTGCTTTGTTAATTATTGTTTTTAATTAATTTTCTGACTGTTAATTCGGAGATAGAAAGGGAAAGAAAATGAAAGAAACCGGTAATTAAGACAGCCCAACTAAACCGCAGAAATTTAAGGGGATTATTTAATTACTTTTAACAAATAAAAAATAGTAAGTAATTATAATCTTTTTTTATAAATCATTTATGATAATTTAATACCGATTAAACTTTTTAAATAGCGATGACAATAGATCATTCCAATGACTTATATTCAGGTGTTTTTAATCGGTCGACCCATGATCATGCTTAGGTTCAGACCTACCCAAGATCTAATTCTTTTAAGCAAAACGATAGATGAGTTTGTCTTTCAGAACGCTTGAATCTGAGCAGTCTAAGCTCGAACTCAATTTAAAAAAGACATTATTTTATACTTTTAATTTTAGGAAAATTATTCTAAAAAATTTGTGAGGTCGACTCAATGAATAGTAAGGGTTGATTTATTATTATCCTTATTTTTAAACTTTAACCTCTTACCTTATAGATTTAACTTTCAAATCAATTTTTAAAATATTGCTTTTTTTTTAAGCAAATTTCTTAAATTAAAATACCCAATTTTGCTGAAATTATAAGAAACCATTGACCCTTGTTTTAGACTTTATAGCACTATTGACCGTTGTTTAAATTACATAATAATTTTGTTAGAAAATTTTGCTTTTTTTTCTTTTTAGTAAATATTTTGTAACTTAATCCATTTTTTCTTTTTTTTATAAGTCAAATTTTGAATAAGCTTAAAGACCGGACCTTTGTGACGATGGTCAATTTCTAGATGATGGAGAATTACATAAAACGTGGAGAGATTGACGTCTGCATTCTCCCATAAAATTCTCAACATTTGACTTGAAATGTATGAACAAATTTCCTAATTAAATATTTGATTTATGATGTCATAAATCTAATATTTAATTAGGAAATATTTTAAATTATATTGAATTTTTAATCATAAATCTAATATTTAATTAGGAAATATTTTAAATTATATTGAAATTTTTTACTAATTATTAAAAAATCAACCGTTTAAACCGTAAAAATCTTGAATTATTTAATTTTTTAGTTTAGTTTTTAACTTTTCGATTTGATTTATTTTAATAACTCTTGTTGATTAATTAATTAGTTAATTTTTTTAATCAATAAGTTTTTATAAACTAAAATAAATTGACTGATTTTTATTTAACAAAATTTTTAATTAAACTTTAAAATTTTTATTTAAATTTCGTAATTTTATTCAATCTTTAGCCAATAATATAATAATTCAATATCAGTTGAACTTTTCAACTCTTCAATATTTTGTCTTATCAATTTAACTTTTGATTCGATTTTTAAAACGGTAATTTTAATTGATATCTTGCAATTAACTCATCAATTATTAGTCAGATTAAATTTAATATGGTTTCATGTTTTTTTAATATAAAAAGACTATTTATTAATAACCTACACTAATTTATAAAAATTATGATTAATTAATGTAATTTTAAAATATTTGAGGTTTTACAAGTTTGAATAAGGTAAAGTTGGTTTGTAATATTAATAAAGTAACATTTGCTTAAAAGAGATTATAATCATTCCTCTCATGCTATTTGGTAGGAAAATATGTCGATGGAAACATTCCTCTCATGCTATTACATGGTCCTCTAACGATTTATTTATAAATCTTCTGCTATTCTTCTTAGAGTTTAATTCTCATAAATGTATTTTGGTTGATACTCAACACCAAAACTATTGTTGAATTTAAAGCGCTTTAAAAGATGTTGATATTGCTTGGATGAAGAAAGTAAGGTTAGTTAAGCTATGTGGTGCTTCTTCAACCACCAGCTATCCAAATTTCGAGTCCAATGATGACCTTGCGCAAGATTAGCACACACAGTTCAGATAAATGGTGAGCAGGATTTTGTACCGCATCAAGTATAAGAAGAACTTTGCAACATATAAAGTATATTTGTCTTATAAATTTCTTAAAACTTTGTTTTCTTAAAAAAAGTTTTAATTCTTTTTTAATTCAAAAAATATTTATAAATTTTATTTTTTTTATTTTTTTTACTCTTTAACTTGCATCATGTTTTTAGTGTCACATTTCTATGTAGGTCTATATGAAATAACCTCTTTACTATATAAGAATAAGGTTGCGTACTATCAAATCTTTCAAGATCCTACTTTACTGCAAGACTTCAGATTAAATGTGACTATGACAACGATGATGAGGTTATAATCATATGTGAGTATTTTTCAAAAAGATCAAACTAATTTAAGAAACGACCATGATATGATTATATTATTTTTCTAACGCCTGTAATATCTGAAGTCCCATTTGTTGTCAGATTTGACCAAACACTGAGCAGCCCAAATTAGCTTTTCCAGAAGTTGACCACTTTGTCTCTAATAGAATACCCAGCAGCCCTTGTTTCTTAAAAAAAGTTGAGCTGTCCAGGTCGACCTGACCTGAAGTTCAACATTTTTAAACAAAATAACGTTTTTTATATATTTTTAATTAAAAAAATTTGTAAATTGGGCTTAAATTCACTACCTAGTAGGATCAAATCTGGGCTCGAGCCCAATTGTATACCTTTGCTTGTAAATAACATAATTATGTTACTTGAGTTGGGCTTCTTATTAAGTATATATATACTAAGAACGAACAGAATAGACGATCATAAAATTTGTTCATCCCGTTCGTCAATTTCATCAACGGTCTCTATTCTTCTGCAGCTCTATTCTTCCTTCTGTATGTCACTCCTACGACCACTTTTTAAAGATGGTTCCTCTTATCATCTTTTTTTTTATTAGCTAAATAATATCTATTATAATAAGTCATCTATCTTATGAGTGTAACTCAATTATATAACAGCTCACGAAATTCATCTCATTC
>JAOTAX010000005.1:9022867-9034771 GCA_025629825.1 Erythroxylum guanchezii | reverse complement strand
GGTAGTAATAAGGTGCAGGTGACGGGTGGGGGTGAGGGTGCGGGTGGGGGTGGGGCTTGGGCTTGGGCTTGGAGCATTCCTCGTAAGGTTTCTTGGGGGCATAAGCGAATGGCTTGGCCTTGAGGACAACCTCGTACTCGGTCTTAGACTTAACCTTGAGGTAGGCACCCGTATCACCCATGTGCAATTTGGTTGGAATATTGCATGGGGAATCCTCGGGAGCAGCGTGGAGTTTGGCGGTGCAAGCCTCAACGCCGTATTTCTCGTAACTAAAGCCCTCTACTTCGATGCTGTATTTGCCGTTGATCTTAGTGGTGCCATAGGCCTTGACAACCTTGCTACCTACCTTGCATGTCACCTCCACCACGGCACCTGCCAATTTCACCAATCATCTTAATTAGTATTATTGTTCTTAAACGTCAATAACTAATCTTAATGTACCAACTAACTAAGCTGAACTTAAGGATGTAATTGGACCACTTCTAAATTCAAGAAGACCAAGTTACCCTTCTCACTTCTACACACACCCTTTTCTACTATGTAGAACACAAAGGAATTGGGGACAGTGTCATGTCTTTGTCTAATAATATCATCACAACGTGAACATAATTAGTTAGTAGAAAATTTCCTTTACTATGCAATCAAACTCCTATGCCTAACCTAGACTTGGCAGCCCTTTTTATATTAAAAACAGAAGTAGCCCTGATAAGTCAAAAGTTTCTAACCGTGTCTTATAATGTCACATTAAATGTTGTTCTAAGGCTATTATATATTCAGATAAACCATTTTTTTCTGCCCAAGGAAATCAATTAAGTTGGTGAAATGAAAACATTAATTCAATGAAACTAATATTGTGTTGAATAAAAGTCAAAGACCATAGTGGTCCCTACCTTTGAGATGCTTCTTGTCGTGTGACTTGATTGGATATCCCCAGTCGTAGCACCTGTAGCAGTAGACTTTTCCCACAACTTTAACGATCAAAGGATGGGGATGGGGGTGAGCAGGTGGCGGTGGAGAAGTGTAATAATATGGGGGAGGATAAGCCTTAGGGGGTGGTGGTGGAGACTTGTAGTAATACGGGGGAGGATAAGCCTTAGGTGGTGGTGGCGGAGACTTGTAGTAATACGGGGGAGGATAAACCTTAGGGGGTGGTGGTGGAGACTTGTAGTAATATGGGGGAGGATAAGCCTTAGGTGGTGGTGGTGGAGAGTTGTAGTAATACGGGGGAGGATAAACCTTAGGTGGTGGTGGTGGTGGAGATTTGTAGTAATAAGGTGGAGGAGGAGATGGGGAGGGAGGTGGGGGTGATTTATAGTAGTATGGTGGTGTTGGAGATGGCGATGGTGGTGGTGGAGACTTGTAGTAGTAAGGAGGTGGAGGAGATGGTGAGGGTGGTGGAGGAGATTTATAGTAGTAAGGTGGTGGCGGTGAAGGAGAGGGTGGTGGAGGGGACTTATAGTAGTAAGGTGGTGGTAAAGGTGAGGGTGGTGGGGGAGATTTGTAGTAGTAGGGAGGTGGTGGTGATGGAGATGGTGGTGGTGGTGACTTGTAGTAGTAAGGAGGTGGTGGAGATGGTGAGGGTGGTGGGGGAGACTTATAATAATAAGGTGGTGGTGGCGAGGGTGAAGGAGGTGGTGGTGACTTGTAATAGTACGGAGGAGGAGGTGATGGAGATGGCGGTGGTGGTGACTTATATTCATACGGAGGAGGAGGAGATGGGGACGGTGGTGGAGGAGATTTGTACTCATAAGGAGGCGGAGGTGGAGATTTGTACTCATAAGGTGGTGGAGGTGGAGATGAATAAGGATCAGGATCACCCGACACCAAGCTTACACTACTAGCAACAAAGAGAACAGCCAAAGCCATGGCCATTTTGTGAGGCCAGAGACGACCCCTGGCGGGGCCGCCACGGGAATTTGTCATCGGTGACCGGAACCTTTCCCCTGAATCGCCAATCCCTGCAGACTTTGACAGGTTCTCTCTTCACTTCACCGGAGAGTGAGGTGTAGTGGTTTAGTTAAGAAGATGAGTTAAGCATGCATGAAATATGTGTATTTATAGCGAAGATAGTCGTTAAGAGGTAGCTGTCATTAGGGACCAGTTCGATTAGAGTAAATGAGTGGAGCTTCCTAAGCTGGCTTTGTTTATTTATTTTTTAATCTTTTTGTTGAAGGTGATTGGTCTTTGAATAATACAACAATCGGTTTTCTTTAGCTGGCTAATTCATATCTTGGATTCCAAATTTCTGCTGAGAACTAATCTCCAACTACTCATTAAATATAAGAGCACACATGATACATAGTTATGAAGCAATCGAATATGATAATACCATTTCAAAGTCATTACTTTAATTTATTCAAAAACGCCATTGTTTCCATCACTACAAGTAAGAAGAAATAGGTTCCAAATGTATGTATAATGTTCCTTTCATATTTGCAGGAGTGTTTTCTATATATCTGATCAAATGATTTTGAAGGAGACATATATGTATATAAGATATTGAGGTAGACATTGAAAGAGACAAAGAAGTGAGGGGGTGTAGAATCCCATAAACTGAGCTCCACGAACTTCCAGGCAAATTGCAACGGTGGAATTATAAAAAAGTACAGAAACAAAGTCAAGGCATTGTATTTTATAAACACGTGAAAGACCAAAGATGCACATAACTGATGACTCGGTTAATCAGATTTAGAAGAAAACGAGTCGGCTCATCAGAGACAACTTGCTAATATTCAACTAAGAACACATCTAGTTTCTTTAGGTAAGAGAACACGTTTAGGGGCACCTAGGCACCTTCCCCTCGTTCCGAGTGTCTGATGATCCAAGTCTTTTCTTTAATCAATTTTCTTACTTTGACTTGGATTAATCTATGCATATACAGATATGGAATTGCATGTGGGTTTGTGACTTTGTTCATTATGAGTTGGCAGAGTCACTCCAGCTTTTGCAGTTTCTTTGAGTTACAAAAACAAAAAAGGAAAGTACAAAAGAGAAAAGGATAAAAGAACAGGGAAAAAAGTCACAGAGAATGAATTATAAGTAACTTGTGTCAAATTTCCATTTCGTGCAAGAAATAATAATGCAAGTTCGTCCTTTCGATCATGAACAATGTCCCCACTACTTTGCTGCCTTCATTGGACCACCTGGAAGTCTTCGTTGTTACATAATCATAGTCAAATTATGTACAGAGGAAGCTCGTTATGAATCCGCTCTGTTTGTGCGTTCTAACCACGGAAGCTTCCCCAGTGTCGAAACATGTCTTTGTCGTATTCCCGTTTACATCACAAATTTGAACGATTTTGATACGTGGGTCATAAATTTTTGTACCAACCAGCTCGTATCCACATATATATCGGCTTTACAAATGATCAAAGAGTAATGGCTTGCACATGGCTTTAAGAAGTGTAACCTCCCCAGTTGCTACTCTCTCCAACCCAGAACTGTATCTTTGCTTGGAAGTTAACTTTAATATTACGCATCATTAAAGAGTTAAATTTGGGTATTACAACGCTAGGATGTTGAAGAAAGCTCCCTTTTAAATAACAGTCATATATTAACAGAAGTTAAGGTAATAACAGATTGTTGTTCATGCGATATTTCGCATATGATTGCCGTGTACTACGAGTAATTACAAAGATTTGAGCATACTTATCGGTAGCATGCATACCTTACTTGAGAATTTTATGGCCACATTGGAATACTTCTTTATGTGTTCACATTTTGTGTATATGAGGAGAGGTAATAAACTAAAACTGTAAAAGGATTGGATGCGGAACAGATTAAAAAGTCCATTAAAGCCAGTAGTAGGATAGACTTAAATTTCGATGGTGATAGATCGACATGTTTAAGCAGTCAATGCCGTGTGATGAAACACCTCTTAAAAGTCTCAAGTTGGGTACAGGATGTGAAGAACATTAGAGAATGGGGGGTCGTTGGGTCCTGAGGAAATTTACATGGGATCACATAATTTACTATTATCTCAGAATTTTCCAACCATTTGCTCTCTATTATCCACGTAGAAGGCTGAAGATTCAAGGCCGGGCAGGGTGGCTGGCTAGCTAGTGGAAGACAGCAAACTTTTTACGAAGAAAAAACAAAAGAATAGAAAGTGAAGGTGAAGCCACATGTGAGTCCTTGTCAAGGCATTCAATAATGAGAGAATCATGGAGTAACCAAGAGGCAAAATATGTGAAAAAGTAATCCACATCATGATACAATATTTATGAAATAAAAAAGGTACAGAGTATAAAAACTAGGGCATAAGACTCTCTATTTTATAAAGATCGGGAGAGAATTATCAATTATACGTAATTTTTCCTTTGTATTTTACAAAAAAAATATTTCTACGACTTGAATGTGTAATTTTTCGATAATAAAGGAGTACCTTATCCGTCGCTAATTAGACTATACATATATGGTTTTTGCTAATTTCTTTTCTGTCAACTACTTATCATTTCCTAAGACTTCAAATTAGGCAATGATGGCTCCTAACAGAATCTGTGGTCATCTTCACCTAACCCTGCAACAACATCTGTGTCTGGACTTTAGCTTTTTTCCTATCGTGGCAAATTAAAATCTAGAGCAGTTTTAAGAGTTGTTGTACAGCGTGCTATTTTTATTTGATTACCCACTTACTATTGATCAACTCACTCCTTTGTAATGTATACACAGCTAATTGTGCATCATCTGATTTTGACAGCAGTTTCAGTTGATCATCATCTCAAACAGCCACTGCTGTGTTAACAAAAATCATATTGTTATTGCTTAAAGTTGATGTTAGATCACATTTCACTTCTGTTCAATTCCCCTCCCATCTATATCATGTCTAAAGTTTCGGACAAATTTCTACCGACGAAACTTGAATTGATTGATAGCAACTTCTAATCACTAATATCTCGCCTAGTGTTGATGACTAATGTATTTGTCAAGCAACAAACATACACATATATATATGGACACGTATGTCAAAGTATCAATAATTTCCTTTTAATCTATTGTCCTCAACGGTACAATTTTGCAAGTATTATTGGGTTAACAAGAGATTCACCAAAGTCTAATTACTAGTTTGCATTGAGGTCACGAACCTTGTGTCTCTCATGTTATGTGGGCATCCATCCATCCAATTTCTCTTTGTTCTATTTATTGAATAGATTGATAGATATTTATAAAATAGAGTGGGCACAAAGTAATAGGGATAATTGACCAGTTTCCTTTTCATAATCCATTAAATATTAAATTTAATTAGAGGAGATAGTGGTTATCAATGTGGAATATTCGTCATCTCAGGGACGAATCCAGAAATTTTTTTAAATGGGGACAAAATTATATTTTTAATGAGAGCAAAATTTATTTTTTTTAATGAAATCAAAATTTAAAATAATAATTTTTTATATAAAACTTTTTTGAGACAGCAGGGGCAAGTGCCCCCACTTACTCCCAATGTGGATGTGGATCCGTCCATGCATCTAACCTTATAAGTTTTCAATTTTATATGGTTGGATACTTGTGGAAAATGATGCCCAAATTAAATGTGCAAGGTTGGCATGTGTACTGTAGTGATTAAGACTCTTTGAATTTGTCTATGTTTAGAAGTACTATGAATAAAACGTTTTGAATGAAAAAAACATTTCAACTATTTGATAGTAATACCAAAAGATGATATTAGATTAATCAATAAAATTGTAAACTTATTGAATAATTGATTAATGTATGTATATGAAAATTAGAGGGCAAGCTTTGGAGCAACTACTAGGGTTACTCATTTGTGATTGAAAAGTTACAATTCGAGTCACATAAACAATCTCTTTGTAAAATACAAAGGGAAGACTGTATACAGTTAATGACCTGAAAAAATATGTAACATGGTAATGTTTATAATATAGGAGACGACTGGTTTATATGAGAGAATGATAATAAGAATAAGAATGGATATAATGAGAAATGAGAATAGATATAATCATTATAATTATAATGACTGGTTAAGAGGAATGAATGATTACCATTATTATTGATAGTTGTTAGTTTGTTAAAAATATTGAAAAATAAAATTTTGTATATTTTAATTAATTAATTATAATTAATTAATCATTTAATTAATTAATTAATTATATTTTTATATATATATATATGTGTGTGTGTGTGTGTGTGTGTGTGCGCGCGCGCGCGTATTACATGCGTGACACCTAATGAGTCACTCCTCTCATATGTGGGGGTATAGAATAATATTGAAAACTAAGATATCAATAACATGTGCATTCAATCGTAATAAATAACCAACCATTATTTTTCATTATATATCCATAAGTTCATTCTCAATAACATGCGCATTCAATCGTCAAAAATAACCAATCACTATTTTTCATTACATACTCATAGAGCATCCCCTAAGTTTCTTTTTCTCCACTTAAGGACTACTTTTACCAAATCATGGTTTTGAAAATTAACCAAATATTCTACAATGTGATTTTTAATAAAAATAGTCTCATGAACTCCCAAAATAGTTTTAGAAACAATAAGAAAAATATTTTAAAATTATATTATTAATAAAAAATAATTAGTAAAATTTTTTTTAAAAAAAGCAAAAATAAAAATACCATTATTTGTAGTAAATCTTTTTTTAAAATCATAGTTCAGAGAAAATATCTAAACATTTTTTTAATCATAAATGTTTTCAAAAAATTGGGAAATTATTCATTAAAAAAACTATCAACCAAACTAAATATGGAGACAATCACCATATAATGTATTCATCATCAATAACATCAAGATGCCATCGATCTTCAACCGGCAGCTCCCGCAAGCATGGGCACTAATGAATTGGTTTCTTTCAAGACAAGAAATGGATAACTCTACCTTTCAATTTTGCATTTCACTTCAAAACACCAATTGTAACATTCAAGCATCTTCCTTTATTTTCTTGTCTTCAAAGGCTACATCTTTTCTTTCGCATGTAGTTTGATGCCACAACATGTTACCACTCTTGATTGGTCAGCTGTTCGGCTCTTTTAATACGAAAGACCAAACTGAGAATTTTTAACGTAAGATGAGTTTTTCCGAAAACTATGTGTGTCTTGGGACGGGGGTTGGTGGGGACATGTGCTTTAAAAAAGATTTAATCATTGAGATCAATGCTCGAGCCGTCAAGTCCGGCCATCGTTTCGCGACCCTCACGAGAATACTGTCAACAAATGTGTATAGTATTGCTATTACTACCAATGATGATCTGAGAATCAACAGAGAGTAACTCATCTGCTTCCTGTAAAAATAACAATAACGATAACACCACCAAAAAATTTCATTAAAATATTTAATTAGAAAATATTTAATAATACATATTCTTATTTTAATTAACAAAAAGAACTAAATAAATAAATAAATTTTACTGGAATGTGAGATATTAAAATTAATTCCATATTGGATTTATTTTAATATTACTAATTCAATTTATTAAATAAACAAATACTAAGGAGGAACTCTTTTCTTTAATAACTACACTATTCTTTTTGATTAGGTTTAAATGCTCCGTATCACTTAAACTGTTCCGATCTTATTTTTACTTTAAAGCGACGTTTTATATGTCAATATATCTAAAATGATGTCGGGATAAAAATATGATTAAAATAGATTAAATGGTACAAAGATTTTGATGCCCATTTGATCTACACCCTTTGGATTTATGATTTATGCCTTAAATTTTATAGATAAAGCATGCTATAAAGAAACAAAAGGCAAAGAAAAGTAATGAAAAGATGTAAAGTAGCTAAATCCGGCAGATGGAGGACGTGCTCGTGCCTTTAAGAATACAGCAACAACCTTATTGACTAAATTAATTAGAACTCTCCAAGATGGCTTAGAATTCAGAAACGTGCTTCGATAGAGTCCTGGTTCTTTAATTTCTTGTAGAATATTCAACATTCTATCAATCATGAATATTGACAAAGGGTTTCAAACACTAATAAAATTTAATAAAATCTAACCTTTTTACATAAAAAATGGATTTAACTAACACTTCAAAACTAATGAATTCGAGTTATTTTATCGATATTTTAAAAACCGAACCACAAGTTCAATCCGTAAAATAAAAGATGTAATGGTTAAAAAGTTCAACTAGTATTAGATCATTATAAAACTAACAAAAATTTGAATAAAATTGAAAATTTTAACATATAATTAGAAGAGATTATGGTTATTAATCAAATAATTTGAAGTTTAATTAAAAATATTGTTAAATGAAAAGTAATTGATTAATTTTAATTTATAAAACTTATTAATTAATAAACTAATCGGTTTTTAACAACAAGAATTATTAATGCAAAACAAACCGAAAAGTAAATCAAACAAAAAAGTTAAAAACTAAATTATTAAATTAAATGATTCAGGCATTCTGGATGTCAATAACATCAGGAAGGCAAAAACGAAACAAAGAGTAAAGTTTTGTAGAGTAGAAAAGTCCGCCAAATGGAGCCTTTGTCTTATAAGTTGGCGACCACATCGACTGACTAATGTTGAAACGCTCCAAGGCGGGCTAGAGCAGGCTGAGCCACCTCTACACCAAAACCTGTTCCGATTTATTATCAACCAGACAAAACTCGCTAGTCATGTGTTTCTTCTGCTGTTTTTTCTTTCATACTTCTATATGTATAGCATCAGGACAAAGAACCCTAACTACACTAATTGTACATCCACTTGTTTAGTTACAAACTTGACCTAGTCCCCACATCATATAGAGTTAGGCTTAATAAATCATGCCGGGGCGTGGGGGCGGCTGGGTGGGCGACACCACCTTTTGAGTGCAAGGCTTAATAAATCAAGAGAATTATAGAGGTAAAGGATGCATTGCATGTTCCTTTCCGGCAACGCTCTGGTCCTTGTTTTGTCTCTACCAGGCTGTCTTCTTTGATCACAGAGGTCCAAGTGGCATTTGTCGTAATCATAGGAGAACTTTCAAAGGGATAATTTTTGGACTTTCTGAAACTTAGGATGCTGTGTATTATTTCTCTTCTGAGAAAGACATTAATTGAAAAAATGTGGGGAGAGAGAGAGACAGAGAGAGCGTGTAATCCTTTTCAATGATTATGGATGACTCATTAATGGTACAAGAACACAATTACAGCACTGTCGGTGGTTACTATTTAAACGGTGAAAAAAATGTACTAAAACATGCATGTTGCAATTGAAGATGTAAAGATACTTGAAATGAATACTTAATTGATAAAAAAATTCCTAATTTATGCAATGATCTTCGATATGAAACTAAAAATAAACCAATTGGATGGATTTATAAGAAGAAAATTATATAGATTTTTGATGGACTTGAATTTTTAATATAGGAATAATAAATTTTAAAGTGTTCAATTTTTAAATAATTTTTCAATTAAGTATTTAAGTTTTTAAATTTTTTAATTTAGTAATTAATATTTTTAGAATCTTAAAACTCAGCCCAAAATTTTAGCCTATTTAATATTTTTTCATTTGGCAGACAACTTTTTTTTGGCCCGTTATACGTAGACATTCACGTAAAAATATTTATTGAGTGTTTTTAGTTTACGTAGATAATTAGTTAAAAATTAGTATTTATGTAAATGCCTAAGAAAAAAACATTAAGTTAACTAAATTAACAAAATACTAAACAGAAGTAGCAGTTTGAACTGAGTTGTTAAGGTTATAAAAATTTGATCACTTAATTGAAAACTTTAAAAATTTAGGTACTAAATTGAAAATTTTTCAAAAAATTGAATAATTTAAAATCATAGCTTAAATGCTTCACAAATCTCAAGACTTTAATTAAATGGATGGATGCATGGTCTTAGGCAGAGGGTGATACACGAAAATGAAAACAAAAAAATTGATTCCTTTTCTAATATAAAAATGATTTTCAAATCCAATAATGACCCTAATTTGGGTATTAAAGGTTTTCAGTGCCCTCAATTTTTTGGATATGAATCATGAATCCCAAAGTTGATTTATTTGGACTCTTGGGAATATTATACTTATATTGGGGATAAGGTAGAATCTCAACTGAGTGTGTATAGGTCAGCCCCTCAAAACTAGTTTACAATTTTACCAATTATTGTTAGTTGCATGGATATGATAAAAATAGCTTAGACACAAGATAAAATTGAATATCTTGTAAAGAGCAAAATATGTATATATGTCCTATTGTAATTTGTGAAGTAATAATGCACATGATTATTTAATTAGGGTTTTTGTTTTCATGTTATGCCAAGTTTATATTATTAATGTATAGAAACTTCTATTTTGTATAGAAGTTTGATGTCTATATGTATTAATTTGTATTAGTTGAAAAGTAAGCAAACCTAAATTAAAATATTTGTGCTTGCAGGTGGTGTATGGTTGTTTGTATTCAACAATGTTTTAAAAATCGGATTAGAAACTAAATCGGTAAGACGGGAAGTTTAAAGTTTAAAAGATTCAACCGATATTAGATCATTTTTAAAACCGACTAAAGACTAAATAAAATTAAAGAATTTGAAATATGATTGAAATAGATTGTCCTTACTCATCGAAGAAAGTTTAATTAAAAATAAGATTATTAATTGAAAATTAATTTATTTATTTTAGCTTATAAGAACTTATTAATTTACAAAAATTGACCGATTAATTAATAAACAGATCGATTTTTGATAACAAGAGTTATTAAAATAAATCAAATTAAAAATTTTAAAATGAAATTAAAAAATTAAACGATTCAAAATTTTTACCTAATTCGGTTGAATTTTTTAATCATTAGTATTCAACCTACATTTTAAAGGTAATAATAAAATGTGAATTTTTCTTTTATAAAAGATACAAATATCAAGAATTTCTATAGTTAAGCATCCAAAATCTCATAAAGATGCTGATCACAGCTAGATCATGATGTTTCCTCCTCTTCTTCTTTTTCTTTAACGTATAAAATCATGCCCAGTCTGCACTAGTAACAGCCGACGTTTGCCCGCTATTATGTAATTGTTTGACAACTGGTCACAGTAGGAAGCATTCAAAATCTAATTGAAATGCGTGGCTTGTTCTACATGTTCTATCTCTCTTTTGCTCACGTTATCAAGAAAAACAATAATACGGTAATTTATGTCATTCAAGGCTAGAGTTGTCGAACCAACTTCTACCCATTTTAGGAATCCACCATAAAAGATCAATGATGATAGATTGTGTCTGCAATAATAACAAACTGAAGGAGACAAGGGGATGATGGAGCTGCATTGTGTTACGTGGAGGCAATTGACAGGACTAGTTGCTGTAATGTTGTTGATAGGAATATAATAATTTAGAGCACAAAAGTGAAATTTAATTTCCATGCTCTCTAATCGCATTCGCACCTATTAATTCACCGTTTATCCCTAAAGTTTAATTTTTTTGAATTAAGTTAAATTTGTAACAAGTAACATCGGTTTTAGTTACGTACTTCAGATCGAATGTGAGAGAGAAATAACGAAGAAATGTAAAAATATTTGATTTCAATTACATAATTTCAAACGAACTTTTCGAGGTCAAAACAAACACAAATTCAGCTAGACTTTCACAAGAGATGCTTATCGCAATACGTTAAAATTTTTCTGTAGCTTTCTATATACAAGAACAATTGATTGGATCAGAGTATTCGTATGTTCACGATTTGTTATAATAGTTACAAGAGATCTTAAACTTCTGTATATAGCTTCTATTAAGGCTTCCTCATCACAGGTTTGATATGAGTCTGGCAGGGCCGTTCCTATAGTTTTATAGGCCCGGGGCGAAATTAAAAAAAAAGGGCTCCAATAAATTGACAATATACTTAAGTTTACATATTTGTATGAAACATAAATGACTTAATTTATAAATTTACGTAACCAACTAAATATTAAATGATCATAACACTAACAAATACATAGAGGATCGTGATTTATG
>JAOTAX010000005.1:8975983-8999607 GCA_025629825.1 Erythroxylum guanchezii | reverse complement strand
ATTAAACAACTACAAAATTTGATTATCAAATTATTGTACAACTACACAATTCATTGCAAATAAAAAAGAGGAAAAAATAATTTATTGCTTACCAAGAACTGAAAAACACATATGAGATTGATCCATTAATTTTTTTTAATTGGGAAGATCAGTGGCGACAAACAAGAAAAAGTTATCTTAGAAGCATATTTTTCTATTCTTTTAGTGATATAGGTTACATTCATAACAACAGAGTAGATAGGGAAAAAAACAAAAAGCTAAACACAAAAGGAGAACGCTTGACATATCAATCCAATTATATTCCTCGCACCTTCTTTATCCTCTGAAACATATTTTCTCACACCTTTACCTTTTTCTCTTTTTATTCTCTCCCAAACTCCCTTGTCCCCTCACCTCTCCTCTATTGTCTCTCTCTTTTCTTATCATCTGTTCTCCTCACTTCTCTGAACTTATTATAAGTTGTTTATTTACACATGATCAAAGCAACAAAACCATCAAGTTAACCCATTTTATGATGTACAAAATAGAACCTAAGCTGAAAAATTTCCTCGCTGTCCTAATAGTATCACCAGCCCATCATGTAATAGCAAGCTAAAATTCTGGAAGCCAATACAAAGATATCTCAGAAGGTCTGAAAGCATCTACATGTATAATATTGGAAACAGAAAACAAAAAACCCAAAAGCTTGAGACTTGCCCGTAGTCCAAACATGAAAGAACCAAGAGTTAGAAAAGCATTCTGACAACATCCAAATGATTAAAACATTAACTTTTTTTTTATAAAGCAATGTTCATTGACCATAAGACACCGTCATTTTCAGTTCGTGAAAGGTTAAGAAGCGAAAATTGCCATGTATTTTCAACAACCATATACAGCTTGCAAACAGAAGAAACGAGAGAAGGATGTAGCTTCAAATTTCTATATTTGGAAACATATGTGCGTCAGTACAGTTGAAGGAGAACAATATGTGAACAAAATTGCCAGCATTTGCATAATTAGGTTGCAACTAAGCAACCTTGACAGCAAAAACAAGCCATGAGAACATCAATATTTCGTATATGCCAATAACACACCCAGTAATCAAATTAACTATTTCGAAACCCACTTCGTAGGTTCGACAATTTTCAACAAAAAAAACCACACATATCTTACCTCTTTGGCGTAAAAGAACAGGAGTTGTGCAGAAGAAAAGGGCGCAAGTTGTGCAGAAGAAACAAGCGGGAGTTGTGTTATGGAAGAGAATTGTGGCTGAGAATGTCATTTTTGTTGAGTTAAATAAGGATATAATGGTATCTCAACAAAAGTAAGGTTATCTTGTCTTCCATTTCTCCTCCTTTCCCACCAATTTGGTGGGAAATGTATTTGGACTAAATTTCTCCCCTATTCCCCTCCATTCTCTTACTTTCCCTTGACTTATTTTTGTCCAAACAATGGAAAGCAAGAGAATTGCACTTCTCTTCCTTTCTTTTCTTTTGCTTTCCTTCAATCCAAACAAAAGCTTAAAGCTGAAAGCTTTTAAGGGCAGTTGATCTTCCTCACATTTCATGCAATGATTTTCATAAATCAAAAGATTTCATTTTTGGAGCCCTTCCCCTTGCTCTTGTTGGATATCCTTTTGGTATTTGTCAAAAATTCTCCAATAATATGATCATTACCCTTGTTGTCCACAAAAGGAGGACAACTATTTTCCATTTGAACAAAACCATTAGAATTGTCATTAGGGTTCACTGATAGTTCATCCACATTGGTCTCCTTACCCATATTGGTAGCTTTTGCATCAGTAGTCACCTCTAATGCTTTTTCCCCAGCAACATCTTCGACAATGACTTCTTTTCCACCATCAGCTGTAACCAATAATCCTTTCCCAGCACTTGCTATACCATTTTCCTTATGTCGTTCATTTGTGTTGTTGCTTGGTATAGATTCCTCAATCAGTTTAACCTTTTTGTTAATGATTCTGTCACCCATTAGCTCCTCATAATCCACCCTTTGAAAAGTTTTACTCCTAGGGATCCATCTTTTACCTTGAGAAGCAAGTGAGGGCTTCTATTGGTATTGGACGGACACATTATCCTCATAAAGAGATCCATCAAGTCCCAATCTCATAATAAGGATAGCTTCTGGTAAACCATTGGAAAGATCCATGTTAATGCATATTCTAGCATATCCCAACCTCTTCCTATTCGTTGTATTATCATCTAAACATAGAGGTTTACCTAGAAAACTAGCTATCATATTCAATTCTTTTGTTTTACAATATTCAAGAGGAACATTATAGAGATTTACCCACATTGGTATTGGTCTCTTTTCCTTGCATTCAATTTGAAAACCTGGCTATAAGAAAATGGGAAATTTGCCACGTGCCATGACCCTTCTTCTACAACCTTTAATGCTTGAGCTTTGGAAGAAAAGATAAACATAATGTATTTGTCTTCAGCTATTAATGCCTGAATAAAACCTTTGTTTTTTCATGCTGATTGAGCCCTTTTTGAATGACAGGAAATGCATATTTTTTGTCCCAAAAGAACCTTACGAGAGAGTTCTCTCAAGACTTAACACCTTCCTGTAGGATTTTCATATCAGGGGAGACAATAACATGACCAGCTTCTGTCTTGAGAGGGAAGAAATGTAGAGAGAGATCTGTGGAGCCCCCTACCACTTGCTTCCATGTTCTCCTCACAGGTAAAGTAGTTAAAGAAGAAGAAGATAAGGTTTGGGTTAAGGCAGTAGTGAACTGAGAGGTGAGAGGATGATGCAGTTGAAGATTGTGGTGAAGTAGAGGATTGAAATGGTTGAGGTTAAGGAGGGAGAGAATTAGGTGCTGCAACAGAAGGTGAGGGTAAAGGTAGAAGAGGACAATCCTCCCTAGGATTGTTTTGTTTTGTAGTGAATTATGAAATTTGCAAAGTCAGCATGGTAAAGTAGCCTTTGTCAGGGAGCTAAGGTGGAAAATGGCGGGAACTAAAAGCAAAAAAAGGAAAGGGCGGGAGGGGAAAAGGAAAGAGAAAGGACCTTACAACCTTGCAACAAGATAAGGAAAATATCCAAATCTGAAGAAAATATTGGGGGGGATGGTGAAGAAGAGTTTCAGTGAATAAAAAGAAGGAAGAGTGAAGAATGGTGATAGGAGCAAAACAATAAGAAGCTTAGGGAGTAGTTAGGAATAAAGAAGAATTGTAGGTATGAAAGATAGAAGTTAGAGAGATGACAAAAAATTTCTCTCTGACCTATTTGAAAAGTTATAAGATATGAGGGTGAATTCCCTAACATTTTTACGATGTTTACAAAGAGTTTAAGATTTTAAAAATTTAATGTCATAAATATAACTAAAGATTAAATAAAATTAAAATATTATTAAAAAAGAAGAACTTAAAATTTAATTTAAAAAAGTTTATTAAATAAAAATTAATTGATTTATTTTAATTTATAATAACTTATTAATTTATAAAAATTAACCGATTAATTAATGTATAGATGAGTTTAAGATATTTACACTTAAAAATACTCGATTTGAGATTTTTAATCAAGATATTAATATATTATATTTCTAAAAGTGGAAGTTTGAAATTAAAAGAATAAAAAGCTGCTGAACTAAACTGAAAATTAAGCATTTAATTTAAGCACTGAGATGAGATTCCAACAACCATTACTGACATCACACGGGAGTGTCCGGTTCGGTTATTTTCCACCAGATTAGTTGCCTAACTACTACTCTTCAATTTCTGAAGGTTGAGGGAGAAAACTTATGTGGCCTATCTGTATCTGTCACTCTCTCCCATGATTTCGTCATAATTTCTGCATTCATTAATCAATTTCATTGAGTCTATCTTCTCCTCAATCTCGATCTTGCTTAGGGGGTGCTGCCTTCTTCCTTGTTTCTCTTTGCTTTTTCCCCCCTTCCATTTTGGGTCTTGGCTATGATGACTCGTTCTCGGAGTCGCCTCCAGTTGGGGGCACTGTTTTGCGTGTTGTTCCTCATCGGTCTCGCAATTGCCGACGACGCGTCGTACGATGACGACACTCCCAAGTTACCTGGCTGCGATCACGAGTACAACTTGGTAATCTCTTTGTTTTTGACCCTTTTGTCGTTCTTGGAATTGCACTCCTTTTTGTTGGGTGATTGGAAATTTGTGGTTTTTGGGTGCAATTGTGAAATGGGTTGCTGTCAAGTGGTTGACTTTATACGTGTTTCTTCGATGGGTTGTATTATAGATGATGGATTTATGATTTTTCTTCTTTTTTTGTTTGTTGGTTGATGAATTTTTCAGGTTAAGGTTCAGACATGGGTTAATGGCGTTGAAAGCGAAACTATCACCGGTGTGACTGCAAGATTCGGGGCTCTTTTACCCACTGTGGCTAAAGATGGTGTCATAATGTCTGCTGTTTTCACAAATCCACTAAACTGCTGTTCCAACTCCTCTACTAAGGTTTTTCCTATTAGTAACTTGGATGCTGTCTATATTTGGTTCAGTCTGATTATTACTACTTATGACACGTGCATAAATAAAATATACCTGGTGTCTTGGGCCAGTTAGAATCTGCTTTTGCAATTTGTTTTCTAAATATTACTCTGTTTAGGAAACTTCATCATTCTAAAATTTTAAATTTCCCTACCGGAATACTTGCCTCTTAAACTCCGTGAAGTATGTTGGGAATATGTAAAGTACTCTGTCATCAGCCTAGAACCGTGGGAATTGCAGAGCAGATATGATTAGTAGTATATCTATCATCTTTTTTATAAATTTAACTACATTTCAAAAGTGCCTTACAATGTGATCTGAACCACAAAATTGGAATGTCTGCTCCTTGTTCTGTTATCTAGATATCTGGTTCTATGGCCATGTCTGCACGTGGTGATTGCTCTTTCACCGAAAAGGCAGAAGTAGCACAGTCTGGAGGTGCATCAGCGCTTTTAGTGATAAATGACGAAGAAGGTTGGAAGTAGCGTGTCTTTATGTCTGCTATGAGTTGACTGACAATTTGACTGTAAACTTCTTTTGGAGATCATTCATTTTTCCTTTTTGTGTTTATTATGTAGTTCTTGCTGAGATGGGTTGTGAGAATAATAGTACTCCTCTGGATATTACAATACCTGTTGTGATGATCTCAAAGTCAGGAGGAGATTATCTGAATACATCAATGATGAATGGACAGAATGGTAAGAGTTGGAATTTCCACAGTTTCATCATATTCATTAATTTTAGCATTCTATTGTGTTCTTTAAAATTAACTCGGGTAATGTACATGTATGTGGAAAAGGTTAGAAGAATGAATTGCAGGCTCTTGGCAGGTAAGAACAATATTGAGGGAACATTTTTTGCATGACAAGTGTAGTATAATTATGTTTTCCTGTGACGGATTGCTTTTCAGTTATTGTACTAAAATACAATAATTGGTGTTTGTCCATCCTTCGCTTTAGAGATCATGAGTATGCTCTCCTTCCCTCATGTGCATCTACACATAGATGCAATGCTTTGTAAATGCAGTGTGTTTAATTGTATGTCCATGTCCTTGTTGCAGTGAAAATATTGTTATATGCACCTGAACGTCCCATAATGGACTACTCGGTGATATTTTTATGGATGATGGCTGTTGGAACAATAATCTGTGCTTCAATGTGGTCTGGGTTTGCAACTCCAAAGGAGACTGACGAACGCTATAATGAATTATCAGAGAAGGTCAACATGCAAGTTGCATTTTTATCTTATATTTTTCTCAAGTACTGAGGCTTTGTTTTCCAATTTTCTTTTAAAATGTCTTAGCTTATATTAATGTGATCTTTTGTACATGTATGGGAGCATAGCCGTCCTTTTATTGGAAGCATGTTCCAGTTGCCGGTGAATAGAGATATCTTAATTCTCTTACCTTCTTGAGCTAGAAACATACTTAGAAAATTAATTATAGGATTGAAACTTACATATTGGTAAAAGTCTTTTCCTATTTCATAGAAATCCTCTTAAACTTTAGTTCCAGAATTTAAATGTTTAATATTTCAAACTTTTCCGTGTGGCCTCTTTATATTGTTGAGTCATAATCTTTGATAGAACTCCAACATAACTACGTTATATTGAAGAATGATCAATTTCATTCTCACCCTTTTTAACTTCCAATTTCAAAACTTAGTTGCTTAATTTCTACATTTTTTGCTTGTAACCCAATTCGTCATTGCTTTGAAACATTGGTATAAAAATTTTGAAATTAAAAGTTGTGTAGTTGTCTATGAAATCAATTACTAACTTAGTCTGATACTAAACGTTTCAAAACACTATTAGGGAGAAGTGTAAACATTAAGCACCAAAATTGTGAAATTGGAAGTTGAGGAGCATATAAACTTGATTAATACTTTGAGAGTTATACATGAATCCGTTGATACTTCTAAGGAAAGTGTCTTTAATCCTTGTTAACAGTTTACCATCAGTCTCTAGCTTGATGATGAAACAAAACAATGTGCTTATAAGTAGACATAGTTCTGGACTGAATTCAAGGAAATACTTTAGAGATCATGTTTTTATTCCTTAACAATTGATGGCAATAGAAGCAAGAAGATCATCTATATAGCCCTTAGAGGAAAAGTTATTCAGATTTCCTATGCCTCAATTTTATTGTTTTTTCTTGGATTTTAGCGATGTGTTCTTGTCTACTTTTTAAAGGAATTTTTATGTTGTTTCTGTTCTCATTGTGCAGGCAGGTTCAACATTGAGAGATGATTCAGAGAAAGAAATTGTTGAGATTAATTCAATGACTGCTGTGATTTTTGTTATATCAGCTTCCACTTTTTTGGTGCTACTATACTTTTTCATGTCAAGTTGGTTTGTCTGGATTTTGATTGTGCTCTTCTGCATTGGTGGTATTGAGGTATTGAATTCTCTTTACATATTCATACTTATTAATATATGCTTCTAGGAAACTCATATGCACATGTGATAGCTATTTTTGTGGACTGGGCAAAAATGGACAATAAACTTATGCCAGGTGTAGCATGACATAATTCTTCAATCAAATCAAGTTTTCTAAAGTCGGTTGAATTTCTTTGGACTTCAATTAATCATGTGGAATCCAAAGTTCACTACTTTGTCCAATTTCCTCAGTATGGTCCTCAATGCCATTATTTCCCCCTTATTGTCAAAGATGAGCCTAATGTCCCATTTTACTTGGAATGGTCAACTGATTCGTCTATCTTTCTATGAAAAATCCCTTAAATCTCTATCCATGTCATCTCTTGCAAGACTCCATCTATCAGACATATCATTAATTTCAGAATGGATGTTTTCATGTGTTAATGAGATTAACAATTAGTTACTCTTATGTACTTAATATAACCACTTTTGCTAATTACAAGAACTTTGGTTTTTCCTCTGGCAAAGGATATGTCAAAGCACATTGTAGTGCATTTAAAGCTGCTTTTCACAATCATTTTAATTGTTGGAAATCATTGTTGTACTTATCTATCCTTTGTAGATTTTCCCGATGCATAGTTGCTTTTTCCATTCATGGTATATCCTGAACTTTTTTCTTCGTCGTGAAATATGATGTTTTTCTCTTTTATGGATTTCACACACATTTGATGCATGACCAATAGATGTCATCATTCATGTCTGCACTCACCCTGATATGTGGAAATCTGTGAAAGATATTGATTTGAATGTCCTTTCTTAGCGTAAAATTTGCCATGCTAAGACAACTCTAAATCAGAGTCGAGCTTTTGAGTAAAGAGAAAATGGAAAAAATAGGAAACTAATGAATATACTGGCAAAGTTCAAGTCACTACTCATGTCTGCAGTGTGATTATCCCTCAACTTTCGACGGTCATTGAATTTTCTTTTCTTGTTTTTCTCAGGGGATGCATAGTTGTATTGTAACTCTAATTACAAGGTACACTTGGATTTTCTCGGTTTTTGGATTATGATATTATCAATTTTCATCTTTTTCCATTGCGTGACTTTATTTCTCTTCTATATTTGGCAGAAAATGGAGATATTGCCAGGAGAAGAAAATTGATATGCCTCTTTTTGGAGAAAGTTCTGTCCTCTCCATCATTGTAACTTTGTGTTGTCTTGTATTTGCCATTTTCTGGGCTGTACATCGGCATGCATCATATTCATGGATTGGGCAAGATATTCTTGTAAGTTCTGTTTGTAATATCTGTGCGCTACATTTTTTCTACTTTGTTATACTGCATAAAGGCATATCTATTTTCATGTATGCTGGCGTTCTCCTTTATTCACTTCAATGGAATGTGCTGAATTTGAAACCTTAAATGTTTAGCTGGTTTTGGGAAACTCTTCAAAGTGCATGATGCTTTTGTAGTTTTCGTGCTTGGCATATAGGCTTGTAAGTAGGAAAAGTCCCACATTGGGTTGTTTGGCTGTTATATGATCAAAACATTGCAGAAGTTGCCGTGTGGGGAAGTGCTTGGTGCCTAGACAGAGGGCCTTTACAGCATGATAGAACTGTAGCGAGTTGGTGCGTGGAGTGTACAAGAGAGGTCTTGGTGTGCTTGTAAGGCCTAATGATACAGAAAAGCAACATCATTAAAACTTCTGATAATGGCTAGCTGACATTCTAACATTGTTATGTTGACTTGCTTGTATCATCTTTATGAGCTAATTCTAGAGGTTACTATCTGACATTTCATTGGTTTTGATAAGGACATAATGGATTTGTTAGTGAGATTGTGATTTTCCAAATTTTGGGTAACTAATGCCCATGGAGGTTTCCATGTTTAAAAGTCCCCTGAGTTCCCTAGTAAACTTAGGCTCTATGCTGCTGCACTTACACATGCATACAGGCCCTACCTGTATGTACTATGTAGTGAACATACAATACCCTTATATGATATCCCCTTACACAAGAAAACTTTCATTCGAGTCTTGGTATCAACAATATGCACATTCGTACTTTAGGAATTTTCTTCAACTGTTGGGAAGGTGATTATCTTCTGCTTGAAAGAGAAGATTGGATTATGATGGAGTCCTAGAATGTTAGTTTTCTGGGAGTCCTGGATTCTGGGTGGAACAAGCACCAAATCCCTAATTATAGCAATTCATCTTTCAATTTCTTAACCAAAGGGCCTTAAGGATAAGGGGAGGTTGACAGAAAAGCTTTTAGTTCTCTAGGGCAAGTTATAGATTTGTGATTTATCTGGTTGATATGTGTTGTGGTGTCCTTAAATATAAGAACATTAGTTTGTTTGTTTATTTGTTCTTCTGACTTCATTCTTCCCCATAGTTTTTGACCCCTAGGAAAATTAAAAAGATTTAAGTTGAAAAAACATGAGCCTGTTTATCTTATTGCACCCTAGTGAAACATGGATGTTGTGCAAGATCTCTAAGATCCCTTCCCCAATCCTTTGTGTATAATGATGGCTATCGGGTGAAATATAGGCCTTACTTTCATTTCACATTTTTGAAATGGAATGCACTGGATTTGGTGCTATCTATATAAACTGATGGTGTCCGTATGGGAACCTGAACTAAGTTTGGCAGAATTTGGGTTACTGGCAATTTTGTTCCTAGCATATCCAGCAGTTCCCAAACATATTGTATCCATTTACTTGAGGTCTGATGCAATATCATGCTTTTGGATTTGACTACCTGGACATAGCTATGCTACATTTTCAACAACTAAATGTTGGTCCTTTCCTTAAACAAGGCTTTGTTTTTGTCAGGGTATTTGCTTGATGATAACCGTCTTACAGGTGGCTCGGCTCCCTAATATTAAGGTACCTAAGCTATGATTAGCTTATGCATTTATGATACATCTGATGCTTCTCAGTTCCTTATATTTTATTATGACTCAGGTTGCTGCTGTTCTTCTTTGCTGCGCATTTGTCTATGACATCTTTTGGGTCTTTATATCACCGTTGATATTCCATCAAAGTGTTATGATTGCTGTAAGTAGTGATCTTATATTTCACATTTTGTTCTACTGTGTGGTCAAAGACAATTTGTTACTTCACATTGTGCGCGAATGTATGAAACAACATTCAGATTATGTGTTCTTGACACTAACTTAATAGATTCAAGTAATGCCAGCTGTATGGGAACTTCTGCCATTGTGTACAACATGAGAATGAGAATTGATAATCAATGAAGCATTTTTTAAATTTTGGTTGGCTAAAAAATTCCCGTGTATCAAGAACATTTATTTATTGAAATACAGTGTATTTAGACGACTCTGATAAAAGTTTATGTCTTTGTCATGGTATTTTTTATTCTTCTAATGGTATATTATGCGTAGTGTTTTAGAATTCATACTTTTTTCTTTTATTTTCTTATTCTTCAAAGGTTGCTAGAGGTGACAACAGTGGTGGTGAATCCATTCCCATGCTTTTGAGAATTCCTCGATTGGCAGACCCTTGGGGTGGTTATGACATGATTGGATTTGGGGACATTCTTTTCCCTGGTTTGCTCACATCATTTGCTTACAGGTATTATTTTCAGTGAATTTAGTCCCTCTTTGCATAAATTGAAAGATTTAACCTTTCAAAGCTTGTATCTGTTAGGAGAATTACTGTTCACTTTTTTTCTTGACAAAGTTGTATAAATTTTCTATCATGGCTATAAGCTCCTAGGAAACTTTGTGATTAGATTCTTGATCACATTGAGAGTTGCTGTTCACTTTCTTTCATGGCTATTAGCTCCTAGGAAACTTTGCGATTAGATTCTTGATCACATTCAATATGAATAAACTGTTGTTGACCATATGGATGTCGCGTTGTTAATATTCCAAAATTGGTCTCTCTTTCTCTCTCTTTCATGGTATAAGCTAGCATGCTATTATCATTATCAAATGTCACATTTTATGTATAGTTATAGCTTACGTTTCTCTGTTTCTTATCTCAGATTTGATAGAGAAACTAGGAAGGGCTTGGCCAATGGATATTTTCTTTGGTTGATAATTGGCTATGGATTTGGTAAGCATATTTATTTTCAAACATTGAAATGTTCAAAGATACACCTGTGCTATGTCATCTGTTGCATTTTGAGATGGAAAAGGTTTATTTGAAATCATAATCGGATATCAGCACATAGCACATTATGGCTGAGGGGGAAAGCCCTTGACCTTTGTGTAGGTACTGCTTTGTAGCTTCTGGTTCCAGTCCACTTGTCCTCAATCTTTATATGCCAATGGGTGTTTTCGTATATTTTTTGGGTCAGTCTAGACTCTAGAATTTGGTCTTAGTGCAGCCTTTACTTGCTCTCATGTTCTATGTGCTTGGCTTGGTTTTGAACTGATGTTTAGGGGACAAGATTGATTGCCATATTTAGGAGTTGAGTTATCCCTAGTAAATTTATTGCCTTATTGTTACTTTCTTTCTCCAAGCCTGTCTGCTTCTGTTCCTTCAAATGTCCACGCCGATATTTTCATATGTTTGACTCGGCACTTTTTTCAAACCACATGATTCTCCGAGTTAGTGCTTTACTGTAGATGCTTGAAACATGCTTCGTTTCTTTTGACTTACCACTACAGTCAACTTACACCTAGATGTTCTTGCATAGAAACCTTTCTACTTGGTCCTCAAATACCACTCCGTGGGAACCTTCTAGCTAATTGACAAGCCCAATTTCCTGTATGTGAAGTACAGGAAATTGAGACGATCGATGCTATGGACCTGCTGTAGTGTATCAGATACACTATGGAAAATGTGGTTGTTGAGAAACGTTTAAACACAATTTGTGCATTGCTATCTTAGTTCCTTCTTGTTTTTCCTCATTAGCTAAGCTTCTTAGTCGTAGGGGCTAATGGCACACGTTGAATTCCTTTTCTAGATTTCGCACAGGATTGCTATCAAGAGATAGAGAGAGAGAATTTTATGATTGCACTGTAGATGTTTAGTGATTGGCCTCAGTTTCTACTTTAGTAATGTTTTTATTGCTTTATAAGTTGGAAATCTTATGGTTTAACAAAAATTATGATATGTGGCATTATTTCATACGCTGCTTCATATTTGGTGCTAATAACATACATAATGAAATATCAATCCTCTTCCAATCAGGCTTTTGGCAACTCATATCTGTTGGAAGGGTCACTCTTTCTGAGGCTGCTAACAGAATTTTTTTCCTCTTTTCAGGCCTTTTCTTCACTTACTTAGGGTTGTATCTAATGAATGGGCATGGTCAACCTGCTCTTCTCTATCTTGTTCCTTGTACACTAGGTAATGAGCAAAAAACTCGTAATGATCGACTCTTAATGGAATTCTTCTCTCCTGATATGCTAATAGAGTTATTTTTCCTGTGTCTATGATATCAGGATTGTGTGTCATTTTGGGTTTGATTAGAGGAGAGCTGAAAGACCTCTGGAGTTATGATATGGAATCATCTTCTTCACCAAAGGCTTCTCTTGCAAATGCCTGAAGAGGTATACCAGTCATCTGTTCGAACTTTAGGTGGAAAGAGTATCACACATCTGCAAATCATTTGTGGCGCCATTAAGTGGACGGTCACCTGTGGTTTCTGTTACATAACAATCCTTTTTTCCTCCTAATTTTGTTGCAAATAGTACATTAAGTGGTGATAGAAAACCAGAAGGCAATTTATGTTGATATTGTTTCCAATCTGTCAATGCATTTAATGTGTCCATAACCATCATTCTTGTTAGTTCTAAATCTCTGATCTGCACTAATCTCCATCGTTTGATGCAATTAGGACGTGAATTCCGTACACAACTCTAAGCTGTGTATCTTATAACTATGATTTGTCGTTGTTGTAGAGTTTTTGCAAATGATACATTCCCTCTCTTCTAAACACTGTAGAAATAAGCCAAGGCTAATTGATAAGCCTCACTTGATTTGTATTCTGGCTTCCCAATTCCTCATACTTGATTTGGACTATTCTTTTTCTGAGAACAGTTTCCAAGTTTAGAAAGGAAACAGATATCCTTAAGTGACTAATTTAAATCTTTAATTACTCTGTTAATTGTAACTACGATGGAAAATATTTGGAAAACTTCTAACGTCTCACTTAATCATCTTGTGACATGGGCTTGGCAGTGAGTCGGATTGGGCTCAAGTTCAGAGGGATTGGCCCTAGGTGGCTCGAAATTTGGCCTCACTCAATTTTAGAACTTCAAAGAATTTTTAAGCTTTGGATTGAACTAAGTTTGAAATTTTCAAATAAATTCATGGCCGGGTTCAAGATTAAATGCAACGGGCCAACCTAGCATTAATTGTCACCCCTATTATTTAATTAAATCGGAGGTTTTTTTTGGAATAAAATCAACATTAGCGCAAAAAACAGACAAAGGCATAGAAGATAAAGAAAACTAACCCAAGCTAACTGGCTTATCCCGTACACTCGAAACTTAATAGCCTTTCTCCCTTAACAAAAACAAAAACCGAACAATCTGAATTTAAAATGGAGACTAAACAAGAAGGACGATCAGTCCAGTGATGTGAGTTTGCATATAATAAGGCTACCCTGGCTAAAGCATAAGCCGCCTTATTAGCAATCTTACGCGTCCATTGAAAGGACAAGTGAAGGTAGTATCGCTTGAATGATAAACAATCAAGGGTCAAAATTTCAATCTCAGACCGATTTGGCGAAGGAGCTAATATTGATTGGACAGCTGCCAAACAATCTGACTCCACAATGACCTTGGCAAGCTGTTGGCCTTTTAGCCAATAAAGAGCTTCCCTTATAGACATAATTTCGGCAATAACTGGGTCAAACAGGGCAGGGAAAAAACCTGAAATAGCAGTCACAAACCTATCTCGTGCGTCCCTAAGAACCGCAGCAAAGTCTTCCTTCTGAACATCCTCTGGAGAAACAACGAACTCGTTGTCTTCTTTCTCCCGAATAGAGAGCCTTTTTTACCCTGAATCTATGAATCTAAAACGAAAATCTAAGAGAGACCAACGTAGAGATAATAACTAGACCTCACCTTGCACGTGAACGGTAAGACCAACACTTGCACTCGTAGAGAGAGAGAGAGAGGCAAGACCTATCTACATTTATTATATATATATTTTCCACCTTTGAACATAGGAAATTTCAATGGACTGTCCTTTTTGGTTGAAAGTAATTAATTTGAACATCGAAATGCATAGTCATTGTGTAAGTAAATCGGAGGTTAGATTGAGCAAGAATTAAAATAAAAGGCTTGATTAAAAAAGTAGTGGACATTTGACTAATTTTATAGCTGTTTAAGATATAAAAGATGATAAAAGAAATAATTTGCACAACCCTGATGTATTTAATTAAGTAGCGTCCGATATAGTAAGAGAAACGAAAATCATGATCAATAAGATGGAAATCATACTTCTGTTAATTTTCTATGCGTAGCAATTTTGAACAGTGCGAATACGCACATCGTGTGCGAAAGAGCATATATAGATGCGCCAAGTACAAGTTTTCTGCTTTCTCTCAGATAGCTTGTAGCTGTAACACAGCCACAGGACGGGTAACTAGAAGCAGAAGACACTTCTGAGTGCTCCTGTGGTTGTAAGATCATCATCCCATCCTCTTTTTTGTTGATTCAGACGGTAGGGACAACTGTGTTCCATGTTTTTTTCATTTCGTGTTTTTTTCTTATGGTTTCTGGGATTAGATTTATTTATCCTTGTTTCCTGGATGATGCCAATCTCTGGACTTGAGTTTTATTTTCTTTTACAAGTGATTCAGACTTTCTGAAATTAGAGTTAGCAGTTAGCTATGAGAAGGGAGCAAACGAAACAAAATAGATTATAAAGCCAAAACCAATGTAGAAGACTAGTCACCCTTGACCTGTTACACACGTAATCCTGATCTGTATTGTTACAACCATTTTTGTAGATGACGTCTCTGTAATATTTGCATCCTCGATACACTTGATAAAACTGCAAAGGACCCGCCAGAAGGTGGCCTTCTTATAAGCTTACCTTGCTTGGTAGGAACCTGACGGAACTGAGTTATTCTGTTTGTATATTTATGGCAGACTGGAATGCAAATTCTCATTAACTGACAAGTCTGAGCTGGTTCAGTGACCAACTATACTCTTTAAAAGTGATTTCGAGGAAAATACGGTTCCAACTGCTCCAAGAAAAGCAATAAAAGCTACGAGGGTTGTGTTCAGAATTAGAATAGGCCTTGATATCTTTGACCAGGAGATCTTAGTGTAGAAGACACAAGGCATGATGACACAAGTACTGACACTCACAAGAGACCCTGTCAGGCTAAGGACGTGCTGGAAATACGGTACAGAAAGTGCAAGAGCAAGTATCAGTAGCAGCAGAATGGAACCAACAGTACTGCGAATCATCATCTTATTCCTGCTGCTTATTGAACTTGGAAGGCTATGCTCCAAATGGATTGCGAATGGTGCGAATTCGAGGGCATACTTGGTCATTGGTGCGAGCACAGTTGCCCATAATGCAATCTTTGTGACTATAAAATGGCGAGGCAGGCTAAGGGTGATCTGTGAATTGACTTGTGATCCAAACATTTTAGCTCCCAGAAAGCCTAGAGCTGTGTACAGTGCAGTGACAGATGCAAAGCTGACAATAGATACCTGCAGGAATAAAATGTATCTCAAATTCTTTCCTGGTAATGGAATAAAATGTTTGAAGAATAGGATGCTGTTAGAGCATCGATTCTGGTACATGCTGTGCAGTCAAATCCAACTTAAGAGCATCTCAACATGGTTTCCACGTTTTCAACTGCATAACATATCAATCTTATGTGGGCGTGAATCCCTTTATCATAAATAAAGCGAAGTACAACTTGAGATGTGCTATGGTGATTAAGACTGATGCAGATACAATTTTAGCAACGACGGCGACTATATTTGTATAGCCACAATGTAAAACCCTTGGCAAGGTATGTTCTTACGATTAGATTCCTTAGTTTTAATTAATAAGGAACTAGTACCTTGGCAAACTTGGATGGATCTTTCATGGATTTGTACAAATCGGGAAAGACAATATGACCAGTATAACTGAAGATGTAGAGGCCTGTTATGGCAGGAATCTTGCGGAAGTTAATTACTGGTATCCTATGATTAGTTTTGACACCTCCAAAAATGGCAGTGGATGCAACAGAAGTGAAGATGACAGCTGACATGAGAATCCCTCCTGATGAAAGGACAGATATGGCAGATAAATCTCTTAACCACAAACTCGGAAGTGTTATAAGCACAGCTATCATAGTTAGCATCTGTGGTGTAGATAGTTTTAACCCTGGCAGCCTGATTTGCATCCCTGAAAATACCATTCCAATATTATCATGAAGAGAGATGGTATAGGACACAAGGGCCATGAAAATTTCCATGTAGATGAATGTTGCAGCCAGAATTTTTCCTTTTCTCCCAAAAGCATCATGTCCAATGTCAGTGTAGCTTCTTAAATTTGGATTTTTCTCCAGACACTTTCCTAGCAGATAAGAAGTGTATGTGCATGTCACTCCCAACCCAAAAAGCAAGAAGGCAGAAGCCCATCCTCCATTTTCTATAACATACGGAGTTGATAGCTGACCAAGTCCTGCAATAAACGAGTCATGAAACTTGTCAACATGATAAGTTTGACTTTAAACAAAATCTTGCGTTGTGTTGTTACCTAGGAGCATCGCAATCATGTTGATGACAGAGTGAGCAAAGGAGCTATTAGCCCGATCATCCAAGCCATGTGATATGTTCTTATGATCTTTGATGCTGCAAGTGCACTTGTGCCCTTTATTTTCCTCCACGCAAGCATCACAATTTAAGCATTCCTCCCCCAATTTCTCACTTGCGACTTGATGATTCTGACGAGAGAGACAATCCGATTCAGGGCATCGTAATTCTCTAGTGGACTTGCTCAGCTCACCCCACGTTGGCATATTGATCAAGTTACTTCAAGCTTTCGGCAGAACGGAATCAGAAAAGAAAAATATTTATCCAATATTCAAGCTCCAACTCTACAGATGCTTCCTTGCCTACTTATGGATATGAAGTTGGTAATATTTATAAGCGATGGAAGTAGGCAGAGTCGCAGTCATTAAGTCATCGCAAGAATCTATTTGCAGTACGTGAGATACATCATCATCCATGTCATGGAAATACCAAAATGCACATTAACTACAGAGGGAGATTAATAACGTAACTATTAGCAGCCATTTCAAAGAATATGTCCCTAACGTATGCATGGATTTGATTCTTGGATATGTGGTCTCGACCAAGTTGATGGTATCGTCCTGACAGACGTATATACATGTAATGGGAATTAAGTTGGCCAATTGTGCAGGTTGCCTTTCTTCAACTCCGAAAATGCAGAAGCCATGCATGCATCCATGCATCACCTGGAAAGTGAGAAGTGTTGGCTCATGAACAAGTATAGCAGCTTCACATACCAAAAATAAAGTAACGTGTAACAAATTCTTCAACTCTTATTCCTTTGATATGCAATATCTTTGGGGTATCTTTGCCAGAATGTTGCATGACTGGCACTTAGGGGTAGAAAATGACGCCAAAGGAACAAGGCCAAAGTCTGATATGACCCAGGCTGTTCCGATTATTCTATTCTAACTCTGTTCTATTAAATCTCATCTATATATTTACATAGGATTCACATAAATGTGTGAATGAGATTTAATAAAGTATGATAAGAGAATCATAACCGAAACAGAAGATCTGATCCGATATAACTTGTTAATGTACATGTACTCGAGTGTTTTAAAATAATTAGAAAATTATTCTGTAATATTAAAAATATTAAATAGAAACTTCGTATACTTGTAAATTTTTTAATATAAACCATTATATAATTCAGAATTATATTTTTTTTTCTCCCAAAAACTTGGTAGAAGGTATTCTTTGAAAACTGGTTTTTTTTCAATACCATGAAGTATTTCCTAATATTCTTGAAGTGTAAAGCGCATTTTATGAATACATATATTCCTATACCAGAAAAGAACTTATGCCATGGACAGATCCATCCCCTCATCTCCTAGCATTTTAGGCAGCCAAGAAGTATAACTACTGAATCCCCATCCGCTCCGCCCATGAGATAGTAAAATTACTTTACATAATTGTTTTTGCTTTCATAAGTCAAGTGCAAACATATGCAGATGTTTATTACTATAACTAGTTTGGATGAAAATAGAGCTTAGTCATATCAATGTTATAAGTGATTAATTCATTGTCAACACTAAGTTAAAATTTCGCTAAGGTGCCGAGTTTGGAAAGGCCCGATGATACACAACTTACATAGTAGAGAAGTAAGTGATCAATTCATAGTTGGTAAACACTACAAGAAATCTGTTGTGTATTGACCGAAAAAACCGACGGTAAACATAAGTATTGCGTCTGCAATAAAAATATCGACGGAATAAAATGACGGACAATGGCGTAATTAATACAACCGTAGGTAAATTTAATGATGGAAAATTTATGTGACCTTTCGTCGGTAACCGTCTGTAAATTTTACTGACGGAAGGCTTTTACCGTCGGTACATTTGCCGATAAAAAAAGAAGAGCAGTCGGTAAACCTTTCAATATTATCGATGGAAGAAAAAGAATGATCGGTAAAGATGTTTAAAGTTTACTGACGGTTTAAGGTTTTCCGTCGGTACATATAGTGTTATTTTGTGATGGTCTTATACATTCCGTAGGTAAATACAAGTAAGAATTTTTTTTAAAAAAAAACCCGAAAATAAATTTTATTTCATGATCTTATAACAAATGCATAATTTCAATAGTTATGAATTATCTGTACATAATAAATTTATTTGTTTATATATTTAATTTGTTTAAACAGAAAGTTGATTGAATATATAAAATTAAAATTATCTTAATTGATAATAAAAACATTACAGTGTACATAATAAGTCTTTGTAATTCAAAGCAAATGATCACAACAATCCTAATGTTCTGGTGATCGTCGGTGCTCTGAGATGTTACCCCTCGCCTTCATCTCATCCATCTCTTGTTTCAGTTGAGCTATGGTGTCTATCAATGTATTCACTATTGTCTGAAGCTGATTGATGTGATCAGTTTACGACCATCTATTAGATGCTACTGTACTGGACGTGGAGGATTGCGAATAACATGTGTTGGCAAATAAACCTAGCCCGAAGATCCTTCCACGATGGTCCCTACCACCCACAGCATTAAGATACGTTTGAGTCTTATCAACAGGTGTTTCCTGCTGAGATTGTCACTGAATAATTTCTTGTATTTGTGCACATATATGTCAGAAAAGAATTAATGTTAAAAGTTTGATATTTAATGGATATTAAATATATAGTAGTGCCTAATAAAATAAAAATTCATAAAAATATGAATACTTATTTTAATAAATTAGTTTAACGTATACAATTTAATAAAAAATAGCCATGTAAAAATTCATACATAGAAAGTAAACAGAACATAATCATTTAAGAGAGCATCAATGAAGTAACGGATTGACATAATTAAGGTAATTGGAACAATAATATAAGTCAAACTTATCATATATTAATTTATAGATAAACCGAATGTTAGGATATTTGTGTTTACTGTTGTCTCTATTTGGCAAAGACTGACAAAGACTTGTTAACTTTGCAGATAAGTAAATTGCAGAAAGTAAACAACACCAAGATTTTTACTTGGTTCTATAACTTTCAATGCTATCTACATTCAAGCTTCCCACTGATGTGGTTTCCACTAGTATGAAGAAGAATATGAGAAATTGTACAGAGATTGAGTGCTTTAGAAACACTTGTAAAGAGTCTTCAAAACTCTCCTAGTACCCACATGTAAGTACCAAAGTACTCTGATATTTTTCTCACTCTGTTCTTACACTCACAGATAATTGAATACCATGAAAATGTGAAAATGCAATGTCTGTATCCCTCTACTTCCTGATGCTTGTATCCTCTTCCTTTTATATTTGAAGTGTATGCAGAGGCTTTCGGGTGAGTCTGCATGAATCATACAATGGTCATTTGCCTCCCACATGAGTTACTAATTCTCCTGCTTCTAGTCTGCATTTTGTATGTTGAGGCTTCGAACTTGTATTAAAAACGACTGTGCATTGAGTTCAGATGCTTAAGTTTTTTGTCATGTGTTTGTCACGTGTGTATGTCTTAAACTTCAGTCTCACTTTGTTTTTGACAGACAAGAACTTTCGAGAGCTTCTTGCTCTTACACACTTCGACCTTTAGACATTTCTAAATTTTCTTCTTCGATTCTTCAATTTCCTTCTGTTATTGCTGCATCTGAGTGTTGATTGTTGGAGTAAACGTGATTCCCATCACATTATTCCCTCCTACTCCATCAATCTTCGCTCAGATGAAAAACCCGAGAGTGATTTTGAAATCCAAAACCCTAATTTTTGCCACACTTGTGAGATCGGATAAAAGAGCCTTCGATGTCAGGGGGCTTCACTAATTTGTAAGTAGTCCTTATAGAAAGTGAATTTATTTTGCGTTAATACCTTCGTTCCGAAGTCTGATGGATTTCTTTCTCCTATGATTTTTTCCAGGTTGAAGATCTCTTTTGGGATTTGGTCTTTGACAAAGTGTAATCGCACATCTATGTGCTTGGATCTGTCATGGAGAACAGGATCTCTACTCAAGTACAAAGCACTCTGACTATCCATGTAAATGACTGGCTTTGTGATGTCTGTGTTGATTTCTTTTAGTATACCTGATAGCCATGTTAGCTCCTTTACTCCTTTAGTGATAGCATAATACTCTGCCTTTGTGGTTGGTAAACTCACTATTGATTGCTGTTGTGATTTCCAACTGATTGTGTTTGCTGATAATGTGAAAATGTATGCTGAAATAGACTTTCTTATCTCCTTATCTGTTGTATAGTCTGCATCCACATAACCGCATAAAGACAAATAATTGCATTTAGTTAGTTCTGTTTTAGAGAAACATAATCCGTAGTTAATTGTTCCAGATATATATCTAAGAACACCCTTAAGCCCTTGCCAGTGTTCTAAACCTGGATTGGTCACGAATTTACTTAGGATACTTATGGAATAAGTTAAATCAGGCCTTGTGCATATCATAAGGTACATAATACTTCTAACACCTACATCATAGGAATAGTGAGCCATTGCTCTCTTTTCATCCTCAGTCTTAGGACTCTTGTTAGATACCATCTGTAGGTGAGATCCTAAGGGAAACGAACTAGGTTTAGCTTGTTCCATGTTGAATTGAGCTAAGATATTTCTTATGTAATTCCTTTGAACAAGTCAAAGCTTTCCTTTTTAACAAGTCAAAGCTTTCCTTCCCTCCTCTTTCTGATTATTTACATTCTTTGAAGCTTCTGACGCTACAAGAAAAAAGTTGTTTACTGACGGAAAGTTCCATCGGAGGATGACATATTTCCGTCGACACTGTAAGATACTGACGGAATTTAACGTCAGCCAACACCGTCGTTAACAAGGCTGTCGATATTATATACCGACGGAAATTGGTTTACGTTTCCGTTGGTGTATTAACAACGAAGCACAGTAATGTACCGACACATAATATTCCGTCGGCATAATTTACAGACGGAAATTGTTCAATGCTTCCGATGGTGCATTACAACGGCGTACAACACTTTGCCGACGGAAAATAGGTCGTCGGGACATTTTACCGACGGAACAGATTGCAAAAAACCATCGGAGCCAAAGTTAATAAAATTGAGAAGTTGGCATATGTATTGACCGAAATATAAATTCCGTCGCCAAAAATAATATGCTACTGGTGGTTCGGTGGCTGCCGGAACAACTGATTGCTTGCCTTCACCGACGGGAAACGGAATACCATCAGTAAATAAATTAACATTACCGACGGTATAAGGCTGTCCTTCGGTAAATATTTTTTCTCTTACTGACAGTACTAGAGGATCCGTCGGTGATAGGTTTGAAGACACTTTTAAACTATACCCATTTCATAATCTTGTGATAAATGCATATTTTCAAGAGTTTTCACTTATTTGTATATACTAAATTAATTTGTATATATATATAATTCGTTTAATCAGAAAATTAAATGATGATATTGAGTTAAAAGAATTTAAATTGATAATAAACACATTAAAGTGTACATAAATTCTTATGTTTGTAATTGAAACATAATGAGTTAGACTATCTAAGGTCGTAGTGATCGCGAGTGGTCCTCTTTAAGCCTTCTCTTCAACTGTTCCATCTCTTGTTTCAGCTGAGCCATCTGCTCCATCTCTTCTCTCATCTTAGCCATCTGCTCCATTTGCTCTCTCATCCGTTGATCCTGCTCTCTCATCTGTTGATCCATTTACTCACCCTCTTCCAAATGAGCTATCTTCTCCATCAATGTTTGTACTATGGTTCGAAGCTCGATGACTTCGTTGTTGTTCGCTAGCCTAGTAGACGCTGCTCTACTGGACATGGAAAATTGCGAATAACATGTGTTGGCATATGAACCTAGGCCGAATATCCTGCCACGACGGTCCCTACCACCCGCAGTTTCAAGATACGTCTGAGTCTCATCTATAGGTTGTTCCTCCTGAGACTGTCGTTGAATAGTTTGTTGTAATTGGTCCTATAAGGAAGCAATGTTTACATTATAAAGAAGGGATCATTATTAAGACACTGAAAAAATGCATTAAGTTGACATACATTCAGTTCTCTACATCGGTTGTTGATGAAAGTCACGCTGTCATGCTTCTTCGTGTGAGCATGCAAAAACAACTGAATTTGTGTAGGTTTGACGCCCAATGACTTTTCGTACATGAATAATCTAAACTGTTAGATGTGAACTACAATTTAAAAAAAAATTGGCAGAGTTTCCTCTATTTGTATGATATTTACCTCTTGTTGAACAAAGATAATAACTCAACACAATCATAAATGGCACCAGACATCTATACCATTATCATTATCTATAATACAACAAAGCAAAATAGTTACAAAATAAGTGTAAAGTTGAGATACTTACAAGTCTATGTGTATGCTCCTGGTGGGTTATTGATTCTCCCGTATGTACGGGAAGACTCTTTCTACCCGGGCCTCCACGTCTGTTGGCTGAGTTACGCCCTGAGATGGACATAGCCGTAGGTGATTCCCAATAATCCAGCCAACGACTCCAAATGTCCTTCGAAATATAACGGGGACGTGCACCAGCCTTGTTTATCTTGTTAATGAAGTCGCGATAACGTGTACAAGCTCACTTCTGCCAACCGACAACAATCAATTTTTTCCACTGGCAAACCAAAACCTCTAATAAGTTTCTTCATATTATAAAAACTGTCAACCATTGTATGATCAGCCGGCAATGATTCATTATACCACTCCAGAATTTTATCAAAACTACGATCCGAAATATGCCCTTCACTCTTTATGTTCAATATTCGGGCAATTGAAGACAATTGCGTCATTGTCTCATAATTTGGCCACAATTCTCGATCAGCAGACTATAGTAAGTCAAAAAAATTTCTTGCTTGTGGGTTAAGTTCTTCTTCAACATTTTTCCTATTTGTCTGAAAGGTATAACCGACCCCATCATATACCATTTGCATGTACGAATTTTCAGTTCCATCAACAAAATTCCCTCTAAATCCAACCTCCCCTTTATACTCATTTAAGTTGTCAGACGATTGTGTTTTATTCCCCCTAGAGGTGCTAGAAATCAACGGGTCACCATGTCGTGTCCACTCAAAATAATTGGGGACAAACCCTTTTCTCAGCAAATGCAAATTAACTTCATCAATAGTAAGGA
>JAOTAX010000005.1:8955617-8965967 GCA_025629825.1 Erythroxylum guanchezii | reverse complement strand
CGATTAATGATTTTGATGGAAATCAAACAATAATAATATTAGAAAGCGATGTACCATTTCGGTAAGGCCGAAGAAAAGTAAGACGAAGCTGTGAAAGCCAAAATGAGACGAAGCAGGGAAAGCCAAACGGAGACGGAAGCACAAGTGAAGCAAAAATAAGATGAACCCCGGAGAGAAAAATAAGACAAAGCGTGGAGACAAAAGCAAGAGAAAGTCGAAACTAAGACGAAGGGGAAACTAAGATGAAGCAGTTGACTTTAGAAAAGTGTTGCTTATATTAAGATACAAAAGTTCAAATGAAGCAAAAATAAGATGAACCGCGGAAACAAAAATAAGATGAAGCGTGGAGACAAAAATAAGACGAAGTGGAAACTAAGACGAAGGGGAGACTAAGATGAAGCGGTTGACTTAAGAAAAGAATTCCTTATATTAAGATACAAAAGTAAGACGAAGCGGAGAAGCAAAAATAAAACGAAGCGTGGAGACAAAAGTTAGACGAAGTGCACAGAAAAAAGTCCCAAAGTGAGACGGAAGCATAAATGAAGAAAAAATAAGACGAACCATGGAGACAAAAGTTAGAGGATGCGGAAACTAAGACGAAGTGGAATAAAAATCACAAAGAAAAGTAAGACGAAGCAGAAACTAAGACGAAGCGGTGGAATGTAGAAAAGCGTTTCTTCTATTAAGATAATTATTATATCAATAAAAACCATATGTTATATAATATTAATCTTTTATTATGTAGCATATTATGCACATCTGTTAAGTGCGTGGAACCACGGAGATGAAAATAAGAGGAAGCGCGGAGACAAAAGTCAAAGGATGTGGAAACTAAGACGAAGCGGTTGACTTTAGAAAAAGTGAGACGAAGCGGAGAAGTAAAAATAAGACGAAATACGGAGACAAAAGTAAGACGAAGTGTACAGACAAAAGTAAGGCGAAGCGAAAACTAAGACGAAGCGGAAACTAAGACGGGCCAATTAAACCATATTATGCTATATAATATTAATATTTTATTATGTAGTATATTATGCACATCTTTTAAGGTATATGGAATCCAACTTTATTTCTTTGATACTGATGAAGAAGAACTACAAAAAGGATCAGCAGTTCTGATAAACTTCGTCAAAATACATTGAAACTCATTATGACAATTCTTCAAGATAACCCTTATGCTAGGTTCACCGATTCTGATAAACTTCATGGAAATACATTAAAGCTCATTATGACAATTCTTCAAGATAACCCCCATGCTAAGTTCTTTCGAAGTCTTAAAGATATTCCATCGTTTAAAAATCAGGAAATTGTTCTCTGATGTTATCCTGCTCTTGATCAATGCGTTTACAATCTTCCTATTGCATCACAAGTGGCTGCGATATAGACAAAAACTGATGAAGAACAACATGATAAATCTCCTCATTTCCAAGTTTACACTCACTCAGGTCGGAGTTATACAATTCAATCTTATTATGCATGCTATGAACCGCTTCAATATCCACTTTTATTTCCGCGGAGCGAATCAGGATGGCATCATGGCATTAAGCCGTTACCACAGCTGCAGAGAAACAAAAGCAAAAACAAGAAATTACCAATCATTATCGGACAGAGAAACTCCAAGACAAAAAGGAAAAAAATAAGCAAAAACGAGAACTTAGCAGAGTTGCAGAGAAACAAAAGCAAAAACAAGAACTTAACAAAGCTAAAAAGAAACTCCAAATGTTGAATAAAACATGTACCGCAGCCGATAAAATCGTAGGCCATCTGTACACACAATAAAACCTAGATGAAAGTGGAAGGAAAAAACGCAAAGACAAAAAGGAAAACAAAAACACGACTGCAGAGAAACAAAAAAGGAAAACTTACCACAGTACGAAAACTTACCACAGCTGCAGAGAAACAAAAGAAAAAATAAGCAAAAACACAACTGCAGAGAAACAAAAAAGGAAAAGTTACCACAATACGAAAACTTACCACAGCTGCAGAGAAACAAAAGAAAAAAAACTGAAACAAAAGCAAAGGACGTCGAGGGCGGAGAGATCTGTATCGCAGCCCATCTGTACACACAATAAAACCTGGATGAAAGTGGAAGGAAAAAACGTAAAGACAAAAAGGAAAACAAAAACACAACTGCAGAGGAAAAAAAGGAAAACTTACCACACTTGGAAATAAACCGCAGGCCATCTGCAGACACAATTTAAAAAAACTGAAACAAAAGCAGAAAACAAAAGAAAAAACGAGAATCGTATCTATACTGCAACCCATTTGTACACACAATAAAACCTGGATGAAAACGGAAGGAAAAAACGCAAAGACAAAAAGGAAAACAAAAACACAACTGCAGAGAAAAAAAGGAAAACTTACGACAGTTGAAAATAAACCGCAGGCCATCTGACTGAAACAGAAGTAGAGGACGTCGAGGGCGGAGAGCTGACAAAGAACGAGAGAGGAGCAGAGGAAGGTAAGGGCGGAGAGCTAAAGGAAGAAAGAGAAAGCTTTGCGGAACTCCAGGTAAAGCGAATGAATGAAAGGAAGAGGGAGAGTAATAATAAAGACACAACATTAAGCCGTCAGGTTAAACGAACGAGCGAGATGGATCGGTAGACATAACATTCAATGAACAGATAGAAATAATAAAGACACAACATTCAATGAACAGATATAAGCCGTCAGATTAAATGGACGAGCGGAATGGATCGGAAGACACAACATTCAATGAATAGATATAAGCAGTCAGATTAAATGAACGAGCGAGATGGATTGTGTGGTCGTCCATCCCAACTCGTCCTTAGTATATATACTTAACAAGGGTATAATAGAGTTATCGAAACAGAAGATTTGGTCCTAACAATCAAGGATTGAAATCACATGTGTCACTTACTCTGTTCCAACCCTGTTTCAGTTTATCTCAGTAGTGTGTGGCTTAGATGAACTGAAACAGGGTTGGAACAGGGTAGGTGGCACAAGTGATGACGTCCCAACAATCAATGATTGTTTGTTAGTTGTTATAATATTATCTATTAGTTTATTTGTATAATATTGTCCGTTTAAACAAGCAAAATAATATAAAATATCTAACTAAATCAAATTGTTAGTTTATGCCTGCAACCAATCAATTGGTTATAGTTAAGTGACAAAATATTTTAAAAATATTCTTTATTTTGTACATATTTAAATGTAAATGATAAAGTTTATGTGATAATTAAATATTGCAAATGAAATTACGATGAGATTATAATTATGACATTTATATTGCATTTATATAATATCCATAAATTATTTTTAGTCATTGTTCTATTAAAATTGGACATTAATATAACGTAAAGAGACTATTACATGTTATGTTTTTCCTTAGTAAAGAAGTTATTGATTTCATAGGCAAAAATATAGAGATATTTTAACAAACATGTGAGTGTTTATTAGATAACAAGTTTATTAAACTAATCCCATATGAAAAATCGATTTAGAATATTACTTGTATGTCTACGAAAATTATCATTGTAAGGATTGTATAAGTGATCATTTGACTTCAAATTTTCATAATTATCTTGTACAATAATTGTTATGTTTTAATACTATTTATCACATATTTTGATCATGGATGATTCATTTAGTAGTCATTGAACGTAGCAAGAATTATATGGAGGTTGTTGCATGATCAAGATAAGATTCGTTACCTTAAAGTAATTAGGAAGAATGTTATATGGTTCTCGATAAGTATTGATTCAGGAAATCCTTGACCAAGGTAAAATAACATTTTGTAAATAATTTACAAATGTCGTTAATTGAATCAATAGCTAATGACAGAGAACTAATATGATTGGATTCAAATTAGAGTAAACATTAATTTCATATTTTATGTCTAATTGAAACATAACATGAAGAAAATATTAAATTATACAAAAAAAATCATGCACTAAAATGTTAGTCAAAATTGCTTTGACATGTTTAAATATTTAGGTAGTCATGATGTGTTGTTAAACATTAATCTTGATATCATCTTCATCATCATCACACTCAGTCCGAAGTCCCGCACTGAAGCGAGGCCTGGGGAGGTCTGATAGTATGCGGCCTTACCCCCATATAGTAGAGAGGTTGTTTATAGTAGACCCACATGCAAATGAAACAATATAAAAGTAATGCATTTTACGGAGAAAATAGTTAAAACAACATCAATAAATAGAAATCATAATAAAAATAACAAAAGATATAGATATATATAAAATAATGAAAACAAGACTAATAATAATAATACTAAAAATGCTAATACTAATTAAAAAATGAATAAAAATACGAAAAGACAATAAATAATTAGATGATGATGATGATAATGATGATGATGATGATGATAATAATAATAATAATAATAATAATAAAAAAGAGAAAATTAGTAAAAATAATAAAAAATAATAAAATAATAAAATAGCAATAAAATAAAATAAAGATAAATAATAAATAACTTGCTAACTAAAGGGAGCCTCCGTTATTAACAAAGAATACCAGTAGGAAAACAAATGACATGACTTATTTGAGCATGAAAAACTATTAAATGGATATAAATTGTTTAATTGGAGAAGTAAAGATAAATTAAATTAGTCTAATTTATCTAATCCTAATTATAATTTGGAGTTATAATTTGTATCCATTGCTAGCCAACATATTTGAGAACCGAATAGGTCTCACATAGAAAACAAGTTGAAGTGAGCAAAAATATTTCAATTAAGTTGGATTTGATTGTAAAGTTTGAAAAGTTTTATGATTAAATATGAGATATTTAATAAATAAGGATCAATATGAAATATTTGATCTTATTTTAACATAATTGACACTTAATTAGAATTATTTGTAATTCTAAATAAATTTTAATTGAAATCAAAATATAATTTCAATTAAATTACTAAAATGTTCATGACTTATTACAAATAGATTTAAGTTTTAATGAAGCTGACACTTCTTACTTAATTCTTTCTGTAAAAGTTACAGAATTTTCTCAACATATTATGCATGTACCATTAAAGGCTGGATATTTATGTGACTACAGTAGCTGAGATAAGCCAATTTAAAAAACAATTCGTCAAATAAGATAAGAAAATGATCAAACTTTGGAATAAAGAATAAATTAAGATTCATAATTTATTATAATTCATGTGTTGATTGTTTTATAAAATTAACATGATCTTGGTTTTTGAAAAATCAATGTATCATTTAGATGCAAAAGATTCAAAAAAAGAATATGAAAAATCTTCGTAATTATTCTGTTAAGGTCGAGATCGAATCTTGTCCTAATTTTCCAACACAAATGAGTCTAGATAAATCTAATTTGATTAAAATAGCTGAAATTGATTTAATATTTGAATTTTAAGTAATTTATTAAAAAATAAAATAAATGTGTTAACATTTTTTCACTCTTTTAATATTACTAAATTTTAAATAATTTATTATAAAATAAAATAAATATGTCAACATCTCTTACACCCTTTTAATAGAATATTTTTTAAATAAATAAATTATATATAAATATAAGAAATTTAATAATATTACTTATTTTTTAATTATATTAGTTAGAAAGAGTTTCTCGACTTTTTTAAATAGGATACAAATATTTCGATGTTCAAACATGATAAAATGTACTTATTTCATAACTTTTTACACCCATAATACTCCCTGTATTGAAACCTTAAATTTTAACAATAAGATAAATCAAAACACAAAGTCTAAAAAATGAAATTGTATTTTCTCAAAGACAATTATCTAGTTATGTTTATTTTGAGTATAAGATTCTAATATTTTTTAAAATATATATTTTATTTAAAGTCCAGTATTGTTGAAAAGCGGTATTGGTTTAGCGTTGGTACCTAAAGAATTAAATAAATAATAATATTGTACATAGTTTTTTTAATCTTATCAAATGAAAATAAAGTTTTATAAAAAGCAATGAAAGAAAAGTCGAATGGAATATTTAAAAATTGATGTTCTCTTTAATAACCTTAATATTTAGATTATATTTATTATTTAAGCAAGGTTAAATTTGTAATCTTATAAATAAAATTAAACAAGCTTAAGAATATATCTAAATGATAATAGTTTTGAGTTAAATTTAAACAAAAAAACAAATTAAAGTTTTTTAATTTTAAAAAAATCATTTTTAACTTAAAAGACTATTAAGTTTTAATAGTTTGGTTGGCGATGAGCACAAAATATTTTGGTAAGAAATTTTCATAAGATTCAATCCCGCGAATAGCAAAATAAGAAGAAATTTTTTTGTTAACTTTCCCAAAAATCATCGTTACTTTAAATTCTATAACATGATTGATGCATGATTATAATAAAATATAAATAAAATGCATCTTATTGTGTAGCTTGATCTTTTTCTTGAAACTTTTATTGAACCGTTTCTAAAATTAATTCATTGCAACTATTGGAATTATACATTTGTTTGACCTCTAATGGTATTTATACAAACAAGTTTAGAAAACTTTATAAGTGGTGCAAGGAGGAGTATGCAAGAAATGTTAATTATTTCAGAGCTATACCTATTTATAATAAGGTTTGGACTTTTAGCAATTTAATTGAATATAATTCTAATTTCAATTAAAATCACTATTAATTTTAATTGGATATCAACTGAGTTCAAATAATATCTAATATCTTATATTGTCCTTATTTATTAACTATCTCATATTTAATTATAAAATTTCTAAAACTTTATAATCAAGTCTAACTTAAATTACCTTTGCTCTAATCAATCGTTCTTTATGTGTGACTCATTAGGTTTCTAAATATTTTAACAATGGATACAAATTATAACCTTAAATCGTATTTAATACTAGATAAATTAAAGGATTTTAATTTATCATAAACTCTCTAATTAAATAATTTATATCCATAGATTAAGATTGATTTTTAATAGCGTGTTATGATCATCTAAATATTAGGAATGTCAAAGTAGTTTTGAGTAAACTTTTTGTGCATGAATATTCTGTATAATTCAATATTTTCATTATATAATATTTCGATTAGACATAAAGCATGGAACTATCATCTACTCTATTTGAGTCTAATCATAATGGTTTTTTTTTATCATTAGTAATTGATTTTATTAATGAAATTTGAGAACTATTTTAAAAGTATCATTCCTCCTTAGCCAATGATTTCTCAAATAAATACTAATCGAGAACAACATAATATTTTCCTTAATCACTTTAGGGTGATAAATCTTATATTGATCGTTTAACTATATCCGTAAGTTCATGTTATATCCAATGACTATTGATAGAGCTACCCTTGACTATGATAGGGTATATATACTATCAAAATATAGCAATCATTGTATAAGATACTTTGGAGATCTCAATTCAAAAAATTACTTATATAATGAATTATACCAAGTTCATTAAAGAATTTACTAATCTAAATAATCATTTTCGTAAAATAAAAAATGAATTATGGCTTAATTAGCAATTGATGCCATATTGGAACCTTTTTTACTCAAAATAATGTTATTTTAAGTAAAATATACCTTAACTAAGATTTACTTTTAAAGTTATCAATCATATAACTTTGAACTCAAATATCAAATCATTATAGAATAATTGATATCACTATATTTTATAAGTATCAAATATCTCAAATACAGACACCTTTGGTATATTATCTATGTAATTTGATTATAATAGGTAAACAATTTCTATATTTATTTCTATGTATCTTATTCCTAAAATTAAATTATTACCTTTTCATTTCTTGAACTATCAATATCGTATTTCAAAAATTGAAAGTATGAATTTTTTGTTTCTTTATAGGTAGTGATTAGTGAATCATTACATAAACTCACTAAAAAGTGCAATTATACTCCTACTAACTTTCTCACAAACATGATAAATTTACAATCATCTCCAAAATAAATTCTTTTAATCCGGCTTGAAAGCGTATCTTTCAACATCTCGTAATACATCAAATATATCAATAAAGACATTAGTTTTAATTGGATGTATTGTTATAAAATTTGAACTTTTTAGAACTTTATTTTAGTCCCACTACTTATTTCAATAATTATTCTCCTATAAGTATTCATTGAAACAAATATTTTATTCATTAAGTTTACAAGATTATATCCAACTCTTTTGGATATCTCATAAAATTTTAGTATCCAATTTATCTCTAAACATATTAGATAATATAGGCTTCAACTAAATATCACATCTAAAAATTATTAACTTAAACTCTTTTAAGGTTTTACCATTCTATATCTAATATGAAATCTTATCAATTGGTTTAATTGTAATTTATAAAGGTAAATTATTGTAATAGGAATGACTATAGAAAAATAAATAATCAATCATATAATATCTCATATTTTATTTTCTTCCCTTACATAAATTCGTAATGTTATGAAATTTAGTTATTGAGGTATTTGCTGAGAATTTTATTCACTGTAAATAACTAAAAATTTTAATTCTCAATATATTGATATTATCAAAATATTTTGATATTCTTAATGCTTAATTTCTACTTATATTTAAATACTTTAAATTTTAAAGTTTAAAATTAATATTTATTTAATAAATATGACTTTATCATACGAATTCATTAGTAAATTTAATAAAATACAAGTACTTATCCTTTTATAAATTTTCATTTCACCCAATACATCATTAATAAGTAGAATTATAGCAAATTTTACACCCCCTATTTTATATTGTTTTAAATTATTTATATAACACATTTGGATTACATTATTGCTTTTTTTAATTATTCAAATTATTTAATTATATATTTTTTTATCTAAAAAGAGTTTAAATTGTACTAAATATTTTTGTGTAAGTTTGGTGGATTTAAGAAAAGGAATATAAAAGAAAATCCAAAAACAAAGCCAAAAAAAGTCCAAAAACAAGAAAACAACCCAACAAATTACGAAACTAATAGCAGAAATTCTAGCCCATGACCCAACCCATCAACCAAAGGAAATAAAAAGCCGAAAAAGCAGAGGAGAAAAGAAGTCCAAAACGACGCAGCACCAAAGGAAAAGAAGTAGCCACCATCGCAGCAGCCCGAATCAAACGCAAAATGCACAGCAGGGGCAGGAGTAAAATGCGGTAGATAGAAGAACAAAACGGCAACCCAGTAGAAGACAACAACAGCCAAAACGCAGCATGTCGGGAGAATGAAACAACGCAGCATGCCGGGGAAAAGCAGAAAATGCAAGCAACAAAAAAGCAACAATCCACAACAAAACGACAGCATAATAGGAAATAAAACGACAGTAGAGACAATCAGCTAAACAAAGAAGCCAGGGAAACACAGGGGACAAAACAACAAGCGCAAAGGAGAAAACAATAACCAAAACGCCAATAGTGGAAGAATAAAACGCATCAACGAAAAACGCAGCAGCAGATGGGTGAAAGTCCAAAACGCACAGTAGAAGAAACAGAACAAAACGCAGCATAGAAGCAGAGAGAAAACGCACAGCAAAAGGAGAAACACGCCAGCAGCAAGAAAAATACGGAAACAAAACGCTGGGTAGCAGAAGCCAACGCAACACAGAGGAAAAGAAAGAAACCTAGCGCAGCAGAGAGAAGCAGAGTGCAACAGAAAGGAAGAAAGCTTCTCTATTTCATCAATTCAATAAGATTCGTCAAATCTCTTCAGATAAGTAGAAACTCATCGAAACCTGTTTGAAACGGAGGAGATAAAGAGGGAAATCATCTGAAACCAGAAACAATGTGGCAGCTAGGATGTGTCTCGCGAGGCTATAAAAAGGCAGCAACGAGAAGGCAAAAAACATGAGCAAGCATTCCACGCAAGGGTGAGAGTTCCCAGGGGTTATGTCATCCATCCAAGACGGTTGAAGTTAGGAGTTGTATCAAGGAGGGATTTGGGTTGAAAGGGATCAAATTCTCACCTATTTTTAGCTGGTTCAAGGTTTAGTAGTGGGAAATTCAGACCTTGTAAGGGAATTTTTTTAATCCTAATTATCTTATTACCAAGTTAATTTAATATTTATATAATGTATGAATTCTTTGATTTATGATTTATGTGATTGAAGACGATTTTGATCATGTAAATGTGAGACTTAAAACACTAATTCATAATTTGTTGTATAAGTTGAAATTTATTTCTTCTTCGAATAAGTTATTGATTGTTGGGTATATCTCTTAGTTCATAATGCTCTTTGAGTTGAGATTGAGTTAGTTTGATTATAAAGTTAGTTTTATTCACTTAACCTATTAAATAACTTGGATGATTTAAGTATATAAAATTGCAAGGTAAACAAGCGTTTTTCACTTGCTTGTTCAAATTTATGTTTTATTTCTTTAATTCTTAGATTTAATTTTATTCGTTTTAAGCATCAAA
>JAOTAX010000005.1:8924525-8945251 GCA_025629825.1 Erythroxylum guanchezii | reverse complement strand
ACCATAAGAAGCCGCCTCTGGCGTCTGGGTGCTGGAAACGACGCCGTGCCTGCACTGAAATCCTTCATCTGTTATGCAAACATGGATGGACGCCATATGCAATACAGAAGCTGAGTGAGCGAGCGAGCGAATCAGTCATAGTAAAACGTATTCGTTAGTTTTATAGTTAAACGACCGTCAACCCCAGTGATTTAAATAATACTCTCTCAAGCTGTTTCTCTCTCTCTCTCTCTCTATACTCTGAGCTTTCTGCTCTCTTTCCATTTCTCTGTCTCTCTCTTTCTAGGCCCTAGTGTATTTGAGCTAGGTTTTAGTTTACGGAAGATACATCAATCGCGATCGTCGTTCAATTTCGGTTTGTTTTGTTTTTCGATCCTTCCTACTCACTCATGGATCTTCCCAGCCTCGCCGTTGTCTTCCAAGCCGCTCTCAGCCCCAATCCTAACGAACGCAAAGCCGCCGAGCAGAGCCTTAATCAGGTCTTTTCTTTATTTTCTCGAATTCTGATGTTTTGCGTGTTTGTTTCTGATCGTTTGTTGATTACAAGTTTCAAGTTGGAAATGATCATTGTGCTTGCTTGATGAGAATTCTCTTTCAATTAGGTTTATATGAGGATCAAATTTGGTTGATTTTCTCTTTTATGTGCGCAGTTGCAGTACACGCCGCAGCATCTGGTTAGATCATTGCAGATCATTGTGGATAATAACTGTGACATGGGAGTGCGGCAAGTTGCGAGTATTCATTTCAAGAACTTCATAGCCAAGAACTGGGCGCCGCATGATCCCGGTGTGTAATGGTTACTCCAGTATGTTAGTGGTGCTATGCTATTAGTGGATTTGGTCGAGGAAAATGCCGCTCTTGCACTTCATTTGTGTTTAAGCGTGTGGAAGGAACTATAAATTCTGTCGACTAATAGTTGTTTGCTGTTTCGTCTCATGCTTTGATGTAGATGAGAAATCAAAGATCTTGCAAAGTGATAAAGACATGTTGAGGGATCATATCCTTGTGTTTGTTATTCAAGTCCCTCCTTTGCTAAGGTACTTTCATTCAGATATTCTCCTGTTCCATTGGTTGTGATTGTTTAGTTTGTTTTTGTTTTTGGTCAAATAGGCTTACAAATTCAAGAGGTTAATATTATGAAATGAATCAGGTGCTCAAATATCAAATATCTTAATTTACAGGGTACAGTTGGGCGAGTGCCTCAAGACTATTATTCATGCTGACTATCCAGAGCAGTGGCCTCGTCTTTTAGATTGGATTAAGCATCACCTTCAAGATCAGCAAGTTTATGGGGCTCTCTATGTGCTGCGAATTCTTGCAAGAAAATATGAGTGAGCATATGTTTATAAATTCTTTTGTTTACTTTTTGTACATAACAATTGCATAAACTTTTTTTTTTTCATTAATTGGGGCTTACAATTTTCATTTTGCAGGTTCAAGTCAGATGAAGAGAGGATACCAGTTTATCACATTGTTGAGGAGACATTTCCTCATCTTCTCAACATATTCAACAAGCTTGTTCAGATATCCAACCCATCAATTGAAATAGCTGAGTTGATAAAGCTCATTTGCAAAATATTCTGGTCATCCATATATGTAAGCTTCTTTATAGTTTAAGAAAACACAAATCACGTTCTAGTTACTCACCAAATTGAATGTAGTACATTCTACCAACTCTGATTTGATTGAGTCAATTTTCATTCAATTAAAACATTTTTGCTCTCCTTAAAGTATTCTTTGAGAGGTTAAACAATCTCAACGTGATCTATTGTTTCTTTCCCATATAGGTTTTGATTTTTTCATGTTGAGTTGTTCTTCACTTCCTACTGTATTCCTTCTCTTCTCCCTCTTTGTCTTTCAAGTTTGTGGTGATCCTGGAAATATGTACCAATTTTGGCCATCATTGCTATAAAGATTCGATGGGTTTCAAGTTTCATAATTGATTGCAGATTAAACTACCTGATAAGCTTTTGTTTTAGCTATAACTTTGATATTTCCTGTTGTAGTTACACTAGAAAACTTTCCTTCTCCTGTACAAATATTACCATGAGCCATCCTTATTCAATAATCAGTAGCTAATTATTAATAAGGTGACACTTTTTCCTGTTAAGTTCGCTTGGATTCTGGTCATAATCAGTTCCATGTCTTCATCAATTGTTTATCGTCATCTTTCTTCAGTTGGAGATTCCAAAGCAGCTCTTTGATCCAAATGTCTTCAATGCATGGATGGTTCTTTTCTTAAATGTTTTAGAGAGGCCGGTTCCTTTGGAGGGTCAGCCTGTGGATCCTGAAGTTAGGAAATCTTGGGGTTGGTGGAAGGTGAAGAAATGGACTGTTCATATCTTGAACAGGCTGTATACTAGGTATGTCTTCAACTAAGGACTATCTTATGAGTACTTTTGCGAGCATGTAGCTTATTTAAAAGCTTTTAATGATCATATGAAACCTTGTAGGTTTGGAGATTTGAAGTTGCAAAACACAGAAAATAAAGCTTTCGCCTATACATTTCAGAAAAACTTTGCAGGGAAGATTCTGGAGTGCCACTTGAACTTGTTAAATGTGATTCGTGTTGGCGGCTATTTACCTGACAGAGTTACAAATTTGATTCTTCAGTACTTGAGCAACAGGTATGATCAATATGCTGTTTCACATATTTTGTTGTTCTTCGATATTTGACATTTGATTCTATCTTCTAATGCAATGTTGCAGCTGCTGGTCAACTTCCCAGTTTCTGTACTATATGATTGTTTATATCTTTCTTGACTGATATTAAAATCCATGAATGCATGCATTGCTTCTTTTATTTGATAATTCGACGGAAGTTTTATGATATAACTTATTAATCCTCTAGTCCAATGAGAAGTGATAAGAGCTTTAAAGAGAGTTGGCAAGTATCTGGATGAATTAAAAATTTGACATCCAGTTCATCACTTTGTTAAGTTACCTAATTTTTTAGTAGAATTTGAAATATATATCAATAATAATGCATGTGTGGTTAAACTTCATCCAGCTTTAACTGAAAAGAAATGATTGTGCTTTTGTGTTTGTGGCGCATGTTGTTTCCTGTCCTGACTGATGAGATGACTCGTATTGGGTTATTCTTTTATGGTTATTGCACTGCTGATGTTGTTTTTGACTTTTATGGATATTCTCCAACACTTTCGCGTAGTATCTCGAAGAATAGTATGTACAATCTACTGCAACCACGGCTTGATGTTCTACTTTTTGAGATAGTGTTCCCTCTTATGTGTTTCAATGACAATGATCAAAAGCTTTGGGATGAAGATCCTCATGAATATGTGAGGAAAGGTTATGGTGAGTATCTGATCTTAATTAAGTGAAGCGATTGAATATTGCAACTTTTATTTATATGTAGCTTGCTTGCTACAGATATTATCGAAGATTTATATAGCCCTAGGACTGCTGCCATGGACTTTGTCAGTGAGTTGGTTAGAAAACGTGGGAAAGAGAACCTTCAAAAGTTTGTCCTATACATTGTAGAAATTTTTAAGAGGTAACTTCTTTTCTTTTTCAGTGTGAAAGATAAGAAATAGATTCTGTGGTATGACTGTGACCTTTGATTTTGTTTCTCTTCTATTTTCCTGTACAGATATGATGAATCATCTGCAGAGTTTAAACCGCATCGACAAAAGGATGGTGCTCTGCTTGCAATTGGAGCGCTTTGTGATAAATTGAAACAAACTGATCCTTACAAATCTGAGTTAGAGCGAATGTTAATACAACATGTCTTTCCTGAATTTAGCAGTCCTGTTGGGCATCTCAGAGCAAAGGTATTTTTGACCTTTACTTTCTTTGACATTTTGTATGTTGTTTGCATTTTACAGGCTTTCAGTTAACTTGAATCCTACTTTGCATGGATCATGTATCATGATGTTTTGCTTTTAAGGTCTGTGTTTATGTAGTGGTTATTTGGCTTAGCTTAATTATATATGTGTATTGTGTGTGTGTGTGTCCATATACATTCATGTATTTTCCTACTGTGTGTGGACATCAGGCGGCGTGGGTTGCTGGACAATATGCCCACATTAACTTCTCAGACCAGAACAATTTTCGGAAAGCCTTGCATAGTGTTGTTGCTGGATTACGCGACCAAGAGCTTCCTGTTCGTGTTGACTCAGTTTTTGCACTGAGGAGCTTTGTTGAAGCTTGTAGAGGCAAGTGACTGCTCCACCACAGCACCGCCCCCTCCTCTCCTCTCTCTGTCCCTCTCTCTCTCTCTCTCTCTCTCTCTCTGTCTTTCTTGCTGTGTTTGTGTTTGCATGTCAAGACACTTCCCCGTATACATCTCCATCTCGTCCTTTCTCCATGTCTATACTTCTTCCCCTCTCTCTCAGTTTTTCCTTTTTTTTCTTCCTGTGGTGCAGATTTGAATGAGATCCGCCCAATTCTTCCTCAACTACTTGATGGTATGTTTTGTGAAACTTTCTGATGCTATCTACACTATACATTGCCATTTATGTGCTTCCTTGCAACATGTAGCTGCCTTTAATCAATAATGAATTTCATGAGGCTTGTCTGTTTTAGTTATTGATTGTTTCTACAATGAACTGATTTGATATCTTAGTTGAACTTTCATGAGCTTCAGGAGTTCTTAAGAATCTTATCTGTTTGTAACATTTATGATAACAAATGTGAGCAGTTGGGAATATTGTACTGGAGCTCATATCGATAATTGTACTGGCACGGTATAGTACTGTTATCCATCAATACGAATACCGCTTTAGATAATTTTTTAAAATTGTAAAATAGTCCCTTAATGTTTATATAATTAAAATTTAGTCCCTATTATGGTTAAAATTTAAAAAATTGTTTCAAGTTTTGACACAATAATTCAATTTATTAAAATTAACATCAAAATATTTTTTTCTAAACATAATATAACTATTTATTAAAAATGTTTTTGTGTTTTAAAATATTTTTTTCAATTGTCACCCAACTTTTTCTAATTTTCAATTCATACCCAATAATTTTTTATATTTTGGCTTCTATCTCTGTACTGGTCACAAGCTGAAATTTTGCAGTACATCCCGGTACAAATGCCTGATACAGTAAGTTATTTCAATATCGTTTTCTGTCTGATATGTTCCCAACATGGCATGTATGGGCCTGTATAATATGGTACACTTAACATTCCTGTGAGTATTTAACCATGCTGACCAGGAAACCTTGTCTTTGTTTAAGCCTTAAAACTTAATTTCTAAAACTATGTAGTGTAATCTGGAAACTGAAGCTGAAATGTGCAGAGTATGATGTTCTTCAATCCAGTAATCTGTTTCACTTTTTGTTGAGAATTTATCTGGAGTCTTGAGGTTGTGGGAGTTTATTAAGATTCATGATGTACCTTTTCTTTTCTTTGTTCATCCTGCTTGTCCAGAATTCTTTAAACTAATGAATGAGGTTGAAAATGAGGATCTAGTTTTTACACTGGAAACTATAGTTGACAAATTTGGAGAGGAGATGGCACCGTATGCTCTGGGCTTATGCCAGAATTTGGTAATGTTTGTTTTATTTTCATTGGAGAGTATTTGTGTACTCTTTTTATTACTGATTGTGACTCTTTAAATTCAGGCCGCTACATTTTGGAGGTGTATGAACACTGCAGAAGCTGATGATGAACCTGATGATCCTGGTGCTTTGGCAGCAGTTGGTTGTTTGCGTGCTATCAGCACAATTCTCGAATCAGTTAGTAGGCTGCCTCATCTTTTTGTCCAAGTTGAGCCTACTTTGCTTCCTATAATGCGTAGGATGTTGACAACTGACGGTCAAGGTATGCATGATTTCATTGTCATGTTAACCTTAAATCTTGGGGACATGTTATGGTGTTAGCCAGGCGAATGTACTTCGTCATTTTGTTTATCAATCGAGTCCTTAATTACGTAGTTCGTTTTTGTTTTCTACATTCCTGCAGAGGTATTTGAAGAAGTCTTGGAAATTGTTTCATATATGACCTTTTTCTCTCCAACAATATCTTTGGATATGTGGAGTCTTTGGCCCTTGATGATGGAGGCATTGGCAGATTGGGCTATAGATTTCTTTCCAAGTATGTATTGGTACATTGCCTCTCATTTACTATGTTTCATGTTATGGTGGCAATTTGTTACTTGCAGTCTATCATTTAACTTGTCAACTTTGCTGGGAACTAGTTTTTCTGATTTGGTGATATATTACTTGTGACATATTTTCAATTTTCATTTCTACTTAATAACAACACTGTTAATGCTGTGATACAGTCTCCTAAATTTTACTTTGTTGAGCACCATATTCTTGTAAGTTCTAATTATTAATTCCGTAATGGTATCTAACGCAGACATTTTGGTACCTTTGGACAACTATATCTCTAGAGGAACAGCTCATTTCCTGACGTGCAAAGAGCCTTATTACCAGCAAAGTCTTTGGAATATGATTTCATCTGTTAGTTTCTTCTTGATTATAAGGAATTTACTTTGCTATTTTCTGCTCTATTAATTGCTGGAAAATATAACTATTACTCCCTAGTACATGTGATTGTTTTTGAGTTTCAATTTTTTATTGATCGTCTTACTTGCTATTAGTGACCTGCTTCATGTTTTTCCTTTTTTCATATTCTTGGCAGACCATGACAGATAGAAATTTGGAGGATAATGATATCGAGCCAGCCCCAAAGATCATTGAAGTAGTTTTCCAGAATTGTAAAGGGCAGGTGGACCACTGGATTGAGCCATACCTTAGAGTTACCGTTGAGAGGTTGCGGAGAACCAAGAAATCATACTTGAAATGCCTTCTTATGCAAGTGGTAAGGAGGCTAGCAGTGCAGGTTTTCTGTAAGAATTTTCGGATATATGGTGCTAAGGTTGAACAACTTATGAGTATTTGCCCTTTAATAGTCTCGTTCCTTTTAATTCATTATAGGAAATGTCTATGATAAATTAGTTGGTACTTTAGTGGTATTTACCTAATTCATGTTGTCATCGTGTGCTGCTTTCCTGCTAATCAGTATTCGTTTATTCCCGTTGTGCTCAGGAGTGTCCTCAACTTGTAGTTCTTGACATTATTACAAGTGAGATACAGTAAATAGAACACTTTGCATACTTGTGCAGATTGCAAATGCGCTGTATTACAATGCGGCTTTAACACTCAGCATACTGCATAAACTTGGGGTGGCCACAGATATTTTTGGCCTTTGGTTCCAGATGCTGCAGCAACAGAGAAAGAGTGGTATTCGAGCTAATTTTAAAAGGTAATAACATGTTTTTCTGTTTTTACACACTATGCTTTATATAGAAGTGGTAAAGTGGCAATTTTGAATTTGGACTTGGTTTATTTTCCTGATCTTCTCATGTTCGTTGTTGCATTATCTCCATGCTTGACCTCTACTTTTGGGAGTGCGACACTCACTCATCTAAATGATTTCTGGTGCAGGGAACATGATAAGAAAGTTTGTTGCTTGGGTTTGACGTCATTGCTTTCACTGCCAGCTGATCAATTGCCTGGCGAGGCTTTGGAGCGTGTTTTCAGGGCTACACTTGATCTCCTAGTTGCGTACAAGGATCAAATTGCTGGTCCGTCACTCATCTTCATTCATTTGTTGTTATACATATGTTTATACTAATGACTTCAACTCTTCTTCATATTATGTCTGCGGGCAGAAGCTGCTAAGGAAGAAGAAGCTGAAGATGAGGATGATATGGATGGTTTCCAATCTGATGATGAAGATGATGATGATGGGTCTGACAAGGAGATGGGCGATGATACTGAGGACGGAGATGAAGCAGACAGCATTAAACTCCAAAAGTTCGCTGCTCAGGTGTGTAATTTTTCTCACAATTATGCCACTTTATTTTTCTCGTATTGTTGTTAGGATTTTGCAAGTAACTCTATAGTTTGAACCAAATTTTTAGGCAAGTACCCAACTGTCACTTAAAAGAATGTGAAAGATTTTTGACCAAAAAAATCTTTTCTGGGGGAGACTGTTAATTTCCTTTTTTTAACTCTTATCAATTAGCAATATTTCAAAATTTTCAGTCTGTCCTCACAACCTTGTTTGTATTATTGGAAGTATTTTAACAATACAACTATGAAGTAGGCCCAGATTGATATTAGTATATTTCCTTATACTTTCTCTGGAAAATATTTTAGGCTGCTTGTTAAGCTTTAAGAAAACAATTGGAGGGGGGGAAAACTATTGAAGGGGGGACAGATGCCAAATTTTAGAAAGGGGCACAGTACCTGTGAACATATCCTCTTTTGTTGCTGTTCTATCGGCTATCAGGAATTATAGTCTTTCATTTACTTTTTATATTTCTGTGGAGATTCTATATCATGAATTACCTTAAGTTCAATATTTGTATCCATGTAATGCATGTTACATGGTTTTCAACTGCAATGTTAATGTTACAGGCAAAAGCTTTCCGCCCACGTGATGATGATGACGAAGACTCTGATGATGACTACAGTGATGATGAAGAGTTGCAATCGCCAATTGATGAGGTTGACCCTTTCGTTTTCTTTGTGGATACTATCAAAGGTGAGACAGATTTTCTTCCTTAATCAGTTCTCTTTTGGCACTTTAAAATCATAATTCCTTCTAGCATATAACTGAAGCTTCTTTTCCTTTGAGTTCAGCCATTCAAGCTTCAGATCCTTCAAGGATCCAGAAACTTACGCAGACGCTTGATTTTCATCACCAAGCGTTGGCAAATGGTGTTGCCCAGCATGCTGAACAGAGAAGAACAGAGATTGAGAAGGAAAAACTGGAGAAAGCATCTGCGGCTGCTGCTTCATAAGATATATTTTACACAATGTGGCACAAGTTTGAATTGCTTCTTTCTGTTTGCTGCTGCTTATCAATCCATCAGGGTAATGGTCATTCTCTTTGAAGATTTTTGTCGGTTTGGCAGTCACCGGTCAATGGGCATGCAAGTGCTGAGCTTCCAAGTCGGAGCTTTACACGTCTGAGTTGGAACCTCTCAAGCCCACAGTGGGACTGGGATCTCTTGAGTCTGAGGTCTCTATATCATTTGCTTGGGTTAGTCATTGTTGAGTCAAGTCTGGCCAAGTAATCGTCAAAATGGCCTTCTCTCTCCTTTCTCCATTTTCCATTTTGGGTCGCAAGTTCTTCTTACGTAGTCATTTTTGTCGTTGTTTTGTTTCTTCGGGAAGAAATTCATTCAACGTCACCGGGCCATAAATATTCAAAGTAGCAAAAGCCGAAGGTGGGCTTCACGCATAAAATATAGTGTCTGTTCATTATCACAGGAATAGGAATCCTTTTTTTGCGTTGTTGATGGCTGTAATTTTGTAACTTTTTATGAGGAAGGCTATATTTTTCTTATCCCTTTCCCATTTTCGGGGATTTTGTAACGAGTATAGTCTATAAACACCAAACAATTATGGGATTGTACAATAGTTCATATTCTTTGTATAATGCGTATAAAAAGAAAAGGGAGGGATGGTTTGTGTATGAGCTTTGGTGTGTTTTCCTTAGTACAACAGTCCATATGGATGTATAAAATGGTTCTTATGGCAATGTTTCAAAAACTGAATTACAAGTTAGCAGTGATAAAATAAAATTTTAAGGTTTAAAAGATTCATTCAGTATTAATTTCTCATGAAATGTTAAAAGATTGAATAAAATTAAAAAATTTTAAATATAATATAAATAGATTATTTTTATTTATTAAAAAATTTAAAATTTAATTGAAAATTATTATTAAATAAAAATTAATTAATTTATACAGAAATTGATCAATTTATAACGATAATAGTTATTAAAATAAATTGAACTCAAAAGTTAATTTAAAAAATTGAATGGTTTGAAATTTTAACGGTTAAATAGTCAAATTGATTAAATTTTTTAATCATTACCTAAGGATTAAACGGATATTTTTGTCATGAGACTTCTTAAGACAACTATGGGACTCTATATGTATGCATACATGAAGATGAAAATGCATACCATGGGTTGTTCTGATCTGTGTTCTGCTGTTCTGTGTATTGAAGTACAGATAAGAAGGAAAAAGAAAAGATAGGGGGGGAATGGCTCATGAGAAGACCCATGGTAACAATCAAGGAGGAAGCTGTCAGTAAAACAGGTTTGATTGTAAGCATTATGTTTGTGTTTGTGTTTCAGATTCAATACTATGAAACTTGGAAGTAGATTTAAAGAAAAGAAAACATTTTCATGAAAACTAGAAATTATTATTACCAAAACATTGGTTTTTCAAATTTAGTCATTATTAGAATAGAAAGAAGAGCCTTGAAATAACTAGAAAAAGTGTTTTTTTTGTTTGTGATCATAAAATCACATATTCGCTTTACAAAAACCTCTTTATAAAAAAAATTGTCAACATTAATAACCCTCCTTTAACCTTGGCAAAGTAAAGAACCTCATACACCATACACCAGGTACCTTCAATTCAATTTAGTCATTTCTAGAATAAATTTGCATAGATAAACTGAAGGTGATCCTTGTTATTGCATAGTCTTATGCTCCAAATTATGAGCGACTTTTCATAATTTAGTCTTAAAAAACAAGCTTGTCCAAAAAGGTAAGAGAGGAAATTTTTGATACACACATACAATATGGACTGTACATAAAATGGTAGAAGTTGGATTAGAGAAAGAACTCTTAATATGAATAGGAAAGACTAACTATTGACTTCAAAATTCAAGGAGCTTTTTTAGTAAACAATGATAATACACAATATGTCTATACAAGATAGATAAAGAGAAATGGAGAGCTTACGATAAACATTTACTTCTGTTTAACACATAAAATAGGAACAATGAATGCAACGTACAGCCACACAAACTTGATTATAACACACACAATGAGTTTATAGGTTTCTAAAACTGGCATAAATACGATCCACATTTCTTTAATTTGAACTCAAAAATCTTAATTGTACATACGTTTTTTATTTACCATGGCATCATTCAATGAGGGTCTAAAAGCAGCAAGGAATATGCTTAGGAGGATGCAGCAGGAGTAGGGGAGGATGGGTTGAAAGCAAGTTGCTCAGCACAGGTGAGAACTTCATGGGGACCAGCCTCTTCTCTGCCAACTCCCATCAAGTCGAGGTAATACTGATAATGAGAGACGATGTCGTTCATGGCATCAATATCACCTTGCCCACAAACCATATCACCATAGAGAATATTCATTGTGGCACCAAATCCAGGAACCCGCTTGGACAATGTGTCGTTCTTTGTGGGCTTCCAGTTACCTACAAACGCATCATGAGCTGAAGGTTGTGATTTCTTCATTGGGGTCATCCACCTCCAAATTGCAGCTTGAAAGGCAAGAGTAGCATTCTGCTCAATGTACTCAGGATGGTTCAGTAAATCCACCTTCAAAGCTTCTCCAACAGCTCCATAATTATAGTTCCTACAATGACAGAAGCAGCAGCAGCATATAAATCCCAAGTATTATCAGTTAAACAGTTAACAATCAACAGTAGATTGTTATGTAACTATCTCTCTACAACAGTTAGACCATAAATATTGCAGTAAAACAAATATATACGTACACCTACCAGTATATTGGTATAGCACCACGGCCATAGTATTCAGCCCCAGGGCTGCAAGGAAAGGTGTATTTGTAGAAGTCATCACAGTAGGACTGACTAGGACTCATTTCTCTGTTGTAGCAAAGACCCCAAGCCAACGGTCCTCCAGTAGCAACTCCATAACCACCTGCAAAATTATCACCAGCAACATTATTGTTATCAAAACAAATCAAAGAAACGAAAACAGACTAAAAACATGTTATCAACAACTAATTTAAAAAAGACAAAACAAGATTTCCTTAACCACTTAAGCACATAAATGAACAGAAATCCACCAAATATTTCTTTCATAGCCTGCTCAATACATTCAAATCAAGCAAAGAACTTACCAGAAAACATCGGAACCAGAAATGGTACAAAAGAATAAAATAAAACTACATGTATAATTCATTTGTAGCGGCTAGATTTTTGCACAATCTCGAACAAGACATAACATCCAAGGGCAAGATAAGAAAGTTACTAACAAGAGGTTTTGCTGCCGACGTGACCAAGAAAAGCGGAGACCTCCTTCATCTGCATAAGCTTGCCACCGGTGGTTCCAAATCCAAGAGGCTGATAAAAAGTAGAGGCAGTAATGAAAGACTGATAATCCCAGAAACCAACGGCGTGAGCCACTGGAGAATTCCTCTTGGAGAAAAGATTCTCGAACTGATAAGTCTGGAAGAAATCTGAAATTGTCTGATTACAACAGTACACGGACCATTCCTTGCATTCCCACCCTCTTTTACAAACCTTCTTTCCCTTGACCGTTTTCACCACTGTCTTTTCGGAATCATCACCAGTTACGCTTGCCACAGTCAATGCACAAATTACCAGAAGTATCCAGATGCCCTTCCTCATTTTCTCCATCTCTGATCTCCTGTAGACCCAACATTTGCAAATCCCAGATAGGAAAGCATTATATTTTGCTTAAAATCCATAAAGATCAAAACTTCTACCGAAAGAGAGCATGGAAATCATTACACATTGCTTAAAATCCAGAAAGAAGAAAACTTTGACAGTAAGATAAAACCTTTAACTTACGAGAGAAGAGCAGAGGTAGCTGGATCTACTCGGGGATTGTTCTTAGAAGAAAGGAACTTAGTTTTGAGGGAGTTTTTAGAGGGGTGTAAAAGAGAAGGAACCCAAAGAGTTTGCTCAGATGTCTCTTTCCAGCATCCATGACTCAGTAGTTAGAAGTTTGCTTAAGTTGGCATTAGGTTGGACAAGGATGGACGGTGGAGATTGCTTGATGAGGAATAGTTGCTCGAGGTTTAGTGACAACAGGCTGGATTTCACTTGATGAACGGAACATCTTTGCCTCAAGCTCCCACCGACAACTTCTTTCTTATTTGCTTCTAATAATTAATTTGTTCTGTTGGAAGAATTTATTTTTCTTCCAATTTTGTTGTCGGCTAAAGTACTTATCATTGTCATCTTCAACACGGACCAGATCTTATGTTCCACAAACCTTACGAGCCCAAAGGACTAGGTGTGCTTCAATGGGGAAGATATGTTCCTGTCCTTATTCTCAAGCAAGCTACGATTAGCAGTCACTTTTTATGGAACTAAAATGCAATGCTTTTCTCCGGTATGTTTGTTTGTGCTTTTAAAGTTATAAATTTTTTAATATTTTATTTTTTCAAAAACCATTTTTTAAAAAACTTTAATTAAAAGACAATAATAAAATATAACATTATCATAAATATATCAATCAAATATTATGTAATCACATTCTTAAACTCGTAATTAAACTCAACTTAAATTAAGAATTATTATTCATATTCAAGTAATCACCATAGAATGATGAAATTTGATGTCAACAAATTCCAATAAATGCTTAGGTTCAAACATATGAAGATCAACCATGAAGCACTTAACAAGTGCTCGCCACCATAATTCTTCAATTGAAAACCAACCACATCACGTTAGCTCTTTGATAATTGGAAAGCAGTATCATACCAAAATTTGAACTCATTTTGTGAAGATAGGTTCAAATTCCTGTGGAAAGCGCAACTCTTAAGCAAGATCCAGTTTACATGAGCTAAATAAGCTACAAGTGCAAGAGCAAGCTCTCAGAAAAGCTTAAGTTGCCAATGTGAGCACCTCTTAACAACTTGCAATAATAACATGAACTACAAATTACCAATTACCAATTACCAATTACGCACTGAAGGTTTGCTCTGGAAGTTCATAAAAATACACTGCAAAAGTAGATACAGGATCGGAATACTCTGAACAAACTGATAACACCAAGATACAAAAAATTTCAGTGTCTAACTCAAAAGTTAAAAGCACTCTTGCTCTTAGTGCAATTTCTTGCCAAACATTTATTTTTCAGAACATAATGCACATTGGGAATTACTAATTAGCCTTAACTAACCTCCTTTCACATGACCAACTCAAAATAATATGGAATTAGCAGAAAGCAGAGATGTAAGAGTACTACATTTCAAGAAAGTAAGATTTAACATAGTATGTAGATGCCCCGAACACCAAATTTTTATTCCCAAGATATAAAAGTTATTTTCACAAAGATTTACACGATGGAATTAGTACCTATCTACGGTTAAAAATAAGTGAAAAGGAACAGGGTACAGTTAAGAAACTCAACGTCTATATTTTACGGATGCTTAATGGAAGTTACAGCAATCAGCTTCTTTTACAAATTTGATTTTCAAGACCAAGTAAATAGCTAGAGGAAGCTGATCACTTTATTTGCATTTTCTCAGCGGGAGACTAGAAAAGAAAGCATGAAAGCAAAGATTAAAAGCTCCAAAACTCACTTTCTTTTGGCAAGATGTCCTTGAAGGACGGCAGTTTATGTAGAGGAAACAATCCAAGCTTCACAAGATCCAAATCAGCATACTAAATAATGACGAATTTCTGCAATGAACAGAAGCGTACAAGTGTAAATTATTGCACAAACTGTAGAAGGAAACTTACATTATCAAGAAACAGATAAGCCAGACAAAAGATTTAGTAGAACTGCAAAAGTAAAGTTATATTCAAATTATCAAGAAAATCTGGTATGCTAAGCTAAAAGATTTAGTAGAAAAAGCATGAAGTAGAAGAATTAGCGCGTAGGATAAACAAAAAGAAAACAAATTCTAATTGAATAGACAAAACAGTTATAGTGAAGTTAGGTAACAAAGATGTAACTGAACTTGCCGCTTAAGGACTATAACTAGTAGGTGGGACAGCCAAGTCCGTCTAGTGCTAGAAATCATGGGTTTGATTTCGAGTCACCAGATTCCCAAGGATTTTCATTACAGGTACAATGTTTGCATTACATCTGGGTTTACTACCAATCAGTTGAGCACTAAGTCCGTCTCTTGATTTTGAGTAACTGGCTCGTAAATGATTTTTCCAGAGCATGTTGATTGGTGAATTATTATGTGCACCTGAAGATGTACTCAATGTGCATTCAAAAGGTAGCAATTGTGGGTTCCCCATTGGGGGCAAAAAAAAAAAGGATGTAGGTGTACGTGTTCTTGATAACAATTATGAAGCCCTTAGGTATTTCACAAAAATTCTGTCCACAAGCATTCAATCACCATAATACAACTATCTAAGAACAAATTTCAAATGTTAAATTTTGAGGGGTGACGGAGATTGCAAGATAATACTGACCATAGACCAGAACATCATCCCTATTAGTATCAATGCCAAAATTCATACTGCCCTATGATTTAAGTAAGACGTTGTCCATCCATGGACAATATCAGAAGCCATTGCAACAACATGAACATCTGATCCTAATGTTTATGTTACCATGAATTACAAGTCAGTACCCTACAGACAAAAAACAAGAATAAAGAGGAGATTTCATCAGTAGAAAAATAAGTCGTAAACATACCAACCATTTTTCATTCTTCTCTCCAGTCTGTTAATTCACTGGGATGCACATATTGCTTTGCCACCTGCTCCTCTGCTTCAATGTCATTAACCACACCTCGGCATCTTGGAAATCCACAGTAGCATGCCAATTGTTCATCAATTGAGAAAAACCTGTCAATAAAAAAATTCAGCATACATCTCAAGAGTACAGATGAATTCTAGATGTTGAGAAATTGAGCAAAACCTATAGTCATATGTGAGTTCTTCCCATCTTCTAATATCTCTTTTTGCAAATATAATAATGTGCTCATTACCATTCACACTTATCACTCTTGAGTAGCAATTGGGCTGCACAACAATAAACAAAATGAAAGAAGTACAAATTGGTGCTCTTCATAAATGAAGCATCCGGCAAAAAAAAAAAAAGAATTGAAATTGCGATATGCCAATGAGCTTTCATCTTTTATGGCATTAGTCAAACCAAACATCCATTGGAAGCTTACCCAAATAGATTTTCTATCAATTACAGTTGCAATGTTGAATAATGAAAGAATTATTAAGAGAAAATGCACACCTCACATGAGTGATTTATCAAATGAGCAATACTTCCTGCTCTTGTAGCATCAATGACGCATTCATCATCAATTCGAAACATATAAGTCCCAGCACCCTGAGTTTAAGGAATTAGACAAGATTTTGGTTATGAAAGCCAAAGCAAGGGCTTTTAAATGGTAAGAATTAATCAGTCTTGGGATGACAGCCACACATTTCGTTGCCAGAACTATAAGCAATAGACAAAGGGACAGATGAAAACACAATGCAAATAATCATACCACCAATGAATTATATATGAATCGTTCTCTCCTATCAGCAATAGGCGGTCTAACAAGTTCCCCTGTATATTCAATCACCTGAAAACCATCCAGATTTTAGAAGCCTCGCACCAATATACTTGTCAATTTGGGTATATATTAATATCCAAATTAATTTCACCATACTCAATATGCAAACTGCAGATTAATTTTACCATGTCTCCTGCCCTATATGGCTGCTTAGCAAAGATGCCGAATCCATGAATTCCTGATTTTCCTATAAACAACAACAAAACAAATCATCATATAAAGCTCCAGAGCCCAAATGGTCCTCCCAGCACCTGTAGGAATGCTAAGAAATTTACCAAATGTCAATCTCTTCCGGAACATCTCCCGCATGTATTTATACTTCTCAGCCATAGAGAGAATATTGTCGGGAGAATCTAGCTGACAGGCCTTAAACCTTTGTAAATTAAAAGAAAATCTAGAGGCAGCAACTCCATTTGATGGCAATTTACCACCAGAAGAATCATGCTTACAGAAACCACCAACTAGATAAGGCTGATTCTCTATAAACAAGCGCTTCAAGGATGCAGCAGCAAGGACCTCGGGTTCTTTCCTTCCTCTTCTTCCAAATTGACAGTAAGGCTCTATTGTAGTTCAAGAAGATTTAGAGAAACTATGAGTGTTCTTTTAAGATTTAAAGAAATTATGAACAGACTTTTTTCTTAACCAGGTATTCACAAACTAAACCGCTGAATCTATAAACAATCATAGGTTTTGGAAGGCTGCAATAACTATATGAAACTAGTAACTCATGGTTCATGAATATAAGTTTATCTGAAAGGAAGCCCTTGATCAACTCTCTCGGAGTGAAGTAATATATACAAATGAGATACTGTGTTGCATCATTGCAGGCAAGCATCTGATACTTAAAACCACATAAGAAGCTTAGAAAGCATACCACTACGAGCACAGCCAGATGGATTACATGGCGGAGCATAATTAGAACAGCAATGAGCAATCCTACTAATCCTTTCATCTGTGACTGGCCTGTCATTCGATGGCTGTTTGTGCCTTTTACAGAAGGAAAGCAACTGAATACATTGGTGATCTTCATCATCATCAAGAGAAAGGAGATGCAGTCTGTCCTCATCCTCAAGCTGTTAACCGTACGGAAAGGTGCATTTTTAAGTAAATATAAGCTATTCGAACTACCACAGATATTGGTAGCTTAATAAATGAGAACATAAAACAAGCATCTCTTAATAATTGCAACAAAGGAAAAGAATACCTCAACACAAAGGCCAGCAGCACGTGCACAAAGAGGATGATATGCTACCCGGCAATTATTGTTTGAACACTACATGGAAAATGTAGTTAAAATTTAAATTAGAAACATGTGCAGTTTTTTGAGAGAGAGTGACATGGATGCATTGTGGGAAGGACCTACTACTTGCAAAGATGAGTGTTTTATTAGGAGTCTATTAGAGGAGTATTTTATTTCAATAGGAGGCTATTATTTCTGCGTTAGTTTCTATTATAGTTATGTTAATAAAAACAGTTTGAATAGGAGTTTTTCTAAGAGTCCTAAAACAACTCGAATAGGAGTCTTTCTAGGAATCCTAGTTTAGGTGGAATTTTTATGTTTCTTTGCCTATATAAGGCTATTACATTATGAAATAAAAAAAGGAAGAAGTTATATGATCATAAGCTAATTAAGAGTAGAGTAATTTAGCCCAATCTCGGCAGACCTTGTCTTTGACAAGTGCTGCCAGTTTTTCATCACCAAAAATAGGTTTTGCAAGGAAAGGAACCAACGTAAATAAGGGGAAAGAGATTAACTTTCCTGAGAATCGTCCTTGGATTCGATCTCAAGCACGGGCACATAACAAAGAGCAAGTGAACAGATGAATATACTAAACACATCGCAAAAATGGAGCAGTATGGACTACTTTGTGTTTTGCTTACTTTGTCTGATTGTAAACCATGTAAACATACATCTATCTTGTGATGCCATGTTAATCTACATGCAGGGTGCGACGAAGTTGTACAGATAACTTCAAACAGCAGATAAAAATTTTTAGGAAAAAATAAAGGAACCAAAAGAAAAGAGTTCATCTTCAATTAGACAGCATGTGACATATAGCCATTGGTCCCCTCAAACACTGCTTTTGTCCTTTTTACCCTGTTTTTCCTGTTACCTAAATCAAAGCCCATAAAGACCTGATGCGTAAAATTTATTAACAGACAAGGCTAGTGGTTTGCTTTCTCATGTAATATCTTCTATAACATGCAAGACTTGCAGACTGGGCTTCTCAATTACAAAATGAGCAGTTGATATTCATTAACAATTACACCAAAAAAAAGTATAAAGCAACAAACCCTTACCATAATTGGGGACAAAATATTTATCAAAAATAGGGATTTTAACTTATGCATTAAGCTAACCAAATCAACATAGACAATAACATGAGAGGAATTGGAACTTACATACTGCAGGTCATACATGATAACAACTGACTGAAGTAAACAAGCATTGCAATGATCTAGTATCATAAGATAAGCAAAAATCTTACCTGGATGCAAGCTCCATAAGCCACACAACAGATGCTGCATAAAAGCTTCCAACGATCCTGTTTTTGAACAAGGAAATTTTTCAGAAAGCCCAATATGGGTGCTCGTTCCGGACAAGTGTAAACTATCCAGGAATAAGATTTTAGAAATTTAAAGAACAATATGTTACATCTATATAAGATTACAGCTATCACGTTCTACGAATGAATTGATGCTGCATAAAAGCTTCCACTGATCCTGTGTTTGGATAAGGAAATTTTCAAAAGGCCCAATATGGGTGCTCATTGCAGACAAGCGTAAACTATCCCACTATCCAGGAATAAGATTGTAGAAATTTAAAGAACAATGTTTTACATCTATATAAGATTACAGCTATCATGTTCTACGAATGAATTGTTCAAAAAATCATGCACAGAAAACAAATAAATAAATCATTATAGAAAAGATCAGCATAACCTAACTATTATCCCAGAAAGGCCGTGGGCTTATAAAAAACAAAAGATCATATTAACCAGCATCCATACCTTATTAATCCTATTTAGGCCATCAATGGGCTCCATTCTCTTGACATCAGATAAACAAGTTTCTGCAATGCTTTAAGTAAGTCCATCTATTCTCAATTTCTCATGTAGTACAGAAATAACTGAATGCATCCAGGGTACAGTCACAAACCAGGTATCCATATGGCACAAGCCAAATGAGCCCAGCGGCCATCAGTAGTTGGCTTCATAGCACCACCTGAGGGAAGTAAAATAAAACATTAAGATGAAGTATATACTTCATTTCCTTATAAGTGATACAGATGCATTATTTAAACATTCAAATGCTTTACCAGTCACAGGACAAAGGCAGCAGGGTGGTGGAGACCCAGGAGCCCTTGGACAGCATAAACTGCATAGCCAAAGTACACCATCAACATGTTCTAATTCCCCATAGCATCTGGCATGGACCTGAGTAAACATTATGTCTATGAGGTTTATGGATTAACTAGAAGATAAAATTAGGAAGATATGTAACTTTTCACAACAAAAAGTAAAAAGCAATTAATTTGACCTATAGCAACTAATAAAAGGAACGGTGAATTATGTCTAAAAATGCTTCTCAAATGAAAAGGCCATAATGCAAAAACCAGCAAAACCAATATAGGAGATTTTACCATCATTCTGCATTTCTCACACTGCAACAATAAGTTGTTTTCATACTCCTGTAAATAAACAAAAGGAATTAGACACTCCTCATCGTACAAACATTGAGTTTCTCTCAAGTTATGGTCTACAATTTCAGCCCTCAGTAACTAAATTTGATAAATAGTAGTAAAGAGAAAAACATGACAAGAAATGTAATTAAAGTCATGATACAGCCAATGAGGATAGAAGATTCTCTTGTACCTCTTCCATGTGGCAGACATTGCACTTATCAAGATCTTTCCAATCAATGCGAACAGGTCTATAGCCAAAAGGCAAGTCTTGATATCTATCAGAGGTAAAATTAGACGTAGATAACTTGGAAGAAAGCCTAGATTTTGACAATCCCTGTTAAAGCATAAGGAATCAGCATTCAGCAAAGTGTACCATGAATATACATCTCCACAACAAACAGACAATTTATCAAATTTCAAGAGTAGAAAATAAGTCACCCTCAGAACGTCAAAGGAACAAACATTAGTTATTTACTTTAAAGTTTCATGAATGCTGATCCTAGAGTCTATTATTTTACTATTGGAGTTAGTAACACAATCAGGGAAAAAGAGAACAACAGAAACAATGGGATATTTTCAGTGGAAGCACAAAAAAACTAACCTATGAAGTTATTAATTGGCAAGCAAACTCATGAAGTTCAAGATTGCTATGAAGCCATGCCAATCAAAAGATGTTCATTTTGATGATATCCATGCCAAAGGTTCATTTACCGACAACATTTGTTCAGCATATAAGTTGATCAGTATGTTTCT
>JAOTAX010000005.1:8882968-8917790 GCA_025629825.1 Erythroxylum guanchezii | reverse complement strand
AACCAAATTAGCTAACAAGCTCTACTTTATAGATAATTACTAGCCAAGGTTGAATTCAAGCAGACACAAAAACCACCAGAACAAAGTAAAATCCAACAAAAAAACAAGAGATTCCTAGTTCAGGTAGATCGAAAATCCGGACAACCCACGAACCAAAAAGACCACTAATAGCAAAAACCAAAAAAAGAATCAAACTTTATCCTAAAAGCAAGAAAGCCAACTGGAAATCAAAAGGAAGCCACCTCTTATCGAACGATCTTTCATCGACGGTGCTACTTTCTTCCTTTTCTACGTTGAGGCTGAACTCCTCCATGGCACCGAAATCGACTTCAAACCTTCTCTCCATTTGGTCTACTCTCCTTCGTTAATGCGTGGGAGTGAACGAATGAAGCAAGGACACGAGATCGCATGAGGGTGAGATGATAAGAGAAAACGAGAGTAACGCAACAGAAAGGGGGAGAATAATTTGGAAAAAACGAGACGCAATAGACTTAAGAGTAGCGAGGGCAAAATGGAGAAAAAGCCAAAAATATTAGCTGATGGGGGTAAAACGCTCCTATAGAGGAGCTGGTTGAATATTAGCTGGTTGAGTTGAATCAACCAACCCAACCAGCTGTTTACCAAACAAAATTTTTAGCTTCTTTTCAAAGTCAACAAGCTATGAAGAGTTGACCAGCTAAAAAAGAGCTGATCAGCTCTTCACCAAACGAGGCCAAAATGCTCCTATAGAGGAGCTGGTTGAATATTAGCTGGTTGGGTTGAATCAGTCAACCCAACTATTTATTTACCAAACAAAATTTTTAGCTTCTTTTCAAAGTCAACAAGCTATGAAGAGCTGACCAGCTAAAAAAGAGCTAATCAGCTCTTCACCAAACGAGGCCAATATATGGTATGAATATTGACTGGATCTCCATATTTCTTAAATAAAAATGATGTTGACTTAACATGACTTAAAACGATATCATTTTATGTCGTCTTCAACTTCTGGATGCTAGAGTTTCATAATTGAACACTGGACTTTTGGGGGCATGTGGGAATGTGTGGAGGAGTTAGATGATGAAGTTTTTATAGCCATGTGAACGTCTTGAAGAGTAAATAGTCTGTTATATAGCAAATATTAATTGGATGATCAAGTTATCTTTGAGAAAATCAAAATTAGAAGATCGAAAGAATACCTTTTAAAAAAAGTTCTAATATTATATAAAAAGAAAAAAAGTTTGAACAAGAAAGATGCTTGTACTTTTGTAGGTCTAAACTATTACATAATGGAAGTCTTTATATAAGTTACCGTTGCATAACTCTTATGTGAAATAATAGCCTTGTTTGATAAATAACTGATCAACTATTTTTTATTGAAATGAGAGATATTTAGTTGTTTGATAATGTCAAACAAATGATAATCATGTTTGGTCATTGGCTGATTGGGTTGACGGATTGAACCTAATCCGCTATTTTTAAAAATATTCATATGAGGAGCATTTTGCTTCAGCGACCGAGAAATTAAAAAGCAAAAAGATGATTATGTCCAAAAGTTATTACATATTACTCAAGATAGGAGATAAGAAAGAAAGAGAGATAGAGATAGATAGAGATAAAAATAGATAAGCATAAAGTGTGAATTTAATTCGAAAAAATGCTTTGGTTTATTAAAAAATTAAACAAAGTTGAAAATTTTCTTTAATAAAATTTTGTGCTTCATATCGATATCATTATTTTTAAAAATTATTCTATTTTTAATTAAATAAATTAAGTATCATTGAATTTGGTATTGTGCAATACAAAAACAACTACTAAATTATTTTATACTAACCAAAATTTTCTATAATGTTAGATTCAAAGATGATTCATTGTACCTATTAATACTTAGATTAAATTATGTGATTAAGAATAATTAAATCATTAAATTAAATATATATTTTTATATTTAAATATTTTTAAACATATCAATGTTTCTACAAATAGTTATTGTGTCTAAAAAATTATTTAAATGTTAATTTTAATAGATAAAATTATTAAAATAATTTTTTAGTTTTAGTTATAAGATAAGACCAATTTTATTAAGGGATTACATTTTCATATAATTAAAAATAAAATTTTATGCTCATTGACTATTATATTTTTTCAGTTTAGTTTTTAACATTAATTTAAATAATTATTTTTATTTTAAACATAAGCAAATATGTTTTAATTTATTTAATTTTAACTTACTGACATAAACAAATTGAAATGTAAGCATAAAATTGATATTGGACCAATAATTCTAATTCTAGTTCAGTAGAGTAATTGTTTTGCAAGAATTCTTTCGTAATGACAGAAAAAAATAACTTCTAAAAGGATTTCAGTTGCTTGTTTTAAAGGTATTCGAATAAAAATCAAATGAAGTTCATTAAATTTATTTACTAATCTTAAAAATTCAATCAATTGTTGTCGATTAGCAACATTTAGCAAACAAGTTGATGTTATATTCCCTGTGTAGACCTTTTTTTTTTGCGTATCGCAACACCACTATATTATGAAATGAATTCCGATATTATTTTTAAACAATAAACTAATATTTTCATGTAAAATTCAGAAACTATTAGTTCCAAGTTATTAATATACATTAAAGTTAATTTTTGCATAAAATTTTAACATAAACAATTAAATCCACATAAATTGATAACAAATAATAGACAAAGAGCATATAGCAATAAGCATACGTAACGAATCATGCATGATTTCATATCCAACAGGAGAATTATGGATGAATGAATTATTGAATGGTCATAAAAAAAGTTTTTAAATATATTTAGGATGAATTAAAATATATTTCATTAATTATACAGGTTTTGAAAAACAATTATGATTTGGTGTCAATTATACATGGTTTTAGAAACTATCTTTTTTTAAAAATCATGCTCTCATAAGTCATTTTATGTATAAATGGATAATACTAAATAGTTAAATTTATCATACATTTTTTAAAAAATAGTTGATATTATTTGCTAGTCAAATCAGCTATATTAATTAGTTGTCGACTAACTGTAAATAAAATCAGCTAACAGTTAATACAATCCGATACGCTGATTGCTAAATATGTCAAATATTTAGAATGTAAAGAATGCAGTGTTATTGAATGTATCTATATTACCTCATCAATCTCCTTTAAAACCGATAAATACTTGATTGATAAAGTCTGGTGTGGGGACAACGAATGTATGTATGTAGTATTGGTGCAAACGGAATCTTGTTAATCCCTTTCAATAAGGAGTGTTTTTGCATGCACGATTGATTAATGTGACAAGTTCGGGATCTTCTCCTTCTTTCTCAGCAAAATAAAGAATTGGTTTTGCCGCTTCCCACCTTTATTCATTGCCCACCACTTCTTGTAATGCTGAAGTCCCATTCATTTTCCATTTTAAAATCCAGATAAAGTAAGCTGTCTAATACATTGAAACGCTTATGTGAACAAAATTACAATGAGAGTCAAAAGTAACCAAAAAAGGAAATTGGAGAGTGGTGGCTTAGCCTACAAGGGATGCCACTGACACGAACCCAACCAACCAAAGCAAGATTATAGCAATCAACACAAATTCATATATGTTATATTATGTAACAGATGGAAAATGGGGTTAGTGGGCTCACACTAACCCTACTACTACTAATGGAATCTTCTGCAATCAGCATGAATTAGGTCGAAGGTGTCTCAGTTTAACCTACTAACTACGCCAACCCACTCCATAAGCCCTTCCCAACACCTCTCTCCCTCTCTTCTTATCCAACATGAAACAGCCAAGTGTTGGGTAGATCTCAATGTTTCCGCATGTAATTATCATTCTCGCTTCAAAAACAAGACAGTAACAACCAGTGTACCAGACCACTTCCATTCCATATATGTTTAACTTGTTGCTTGGAACTTGTGTTTATAAATATCTTGTACCCGTTCACATCTGTTTCTGGTATACTGCATACCCTCCTTTTCAGTTTGTTTCGTTAACTTTTTATGGTCTGTGAAGAAACGACATGAGACCACGCAGAGAAAGATCAGCAGTTCTTCCGTTTTCCATTGGCTGTAACTCTCAGTCCAGTGTAGAAGTTGCCAACACAAAACCATCTGCAACAAGTATGTCTCTAATCAATTCCTTACCATTCCTGGACAGGGTTGATGGGTTTTTCTCCTTATTTGATTTTGGTTCCTTTTTTTTGCCCCCCCTTCATTTGTTGATTATATTGTAAAGGGAAACAAGAAAGAGAGCAGAAGCATGGGAAAGATAGGATAAGGAAGACCGTGAGTTTCATGGCTCTTCCAAAGCCTAACATATCTCGTGGACTACACAAAATGGTGAGGAGCATTAGAAGTGTCTCCCAAGTACTATTTGGTGAGTAGTTCGTTCAGTATTTACAAACACCACGGATACGATATTTAACAGGTGCACAGAAATCCTGTAAACGAATATTGAACCTGTGTTCTTGATTAGAATAAAGAATTTCAGTTTGTCTACCTCCAGGAAACTGGAGACAAGACTACTTGACGAGTCTCTCCTACTAAAAGTAATGGATTGAAAAGATGATTTGCATAATGCAAGAGAAAACAGATCCTTTTGTTTCTCTCTTCTTTGTTAATTACTGCAACCTTCTGGACTTACCATGTATTTCTTCTTTCTTTTCTGAGAAATTGTCTCGTTTCCCTTTCAAGACAAGGCTTGTTTCTCTTCATCATGTCAAAAGCAAATCCAATGTCATATGAACTCCGTGATATTGGACTTTTAACCTTGCTTACAGTATGGACTTTTAACCTTGCTTATTATTTCTGTATCTTATTTCCTTAGAAGATAAGGCTTCCTTTTCCTTATCATACCAAAACAATCATGTGATGAATAGACCTATCCTCCTCTTTTCTTTGTCTTATCAATACATGATGACAACTATTTAACATCGTTCCAAGAAATACTCAACATGTCTTCACATGTAGGCAAGAGTAATTACTTTTTTTTTCCTTTTTTTTTTTTTTGTGGAGCTATAGTTTACAAAGAGGAAGAGGAAGAGGAAACAGAAAGAGAAATGGAGATAGGATACCCAACTGATGTGAAGCATGTTACACACATAGGAGCGGATGGCACAACTACTACCAATCCTGTAAAGGGCTGGGAGGGCTTGAAAGCTCCTGAAGTCATTTCATTTCCTGCAATTTCTTTAAGGCAATTTGAGCTTTCAATGGCTGCTCAAGCTCAATCTCAAGCTCATCCTCATCCACAACCCAATCTCTGTTCTTAATCCTTCCAATATTTGACTGATACCACAGAAATGAGATTGTAATGTGTATAAACAAGTCCCTTTTTTTTTTCTTCTTTTCAATTGGGAAGTTCACATTTTTTGCTTCCAGATTTATTGGCAGAAAACATATTGAGTGAAGAATAATTAATTTAATTGCTGCTTATTCATTTTAAACTATTCGTAACAACTTTCCCGATAGTTTAAGATAAAGCTTTGTCCCGATTCAACTAGTTATTAGGATTTTTATCGAATTGCTATTGTTGCTATTGTTGTTTTATATTTATTTTAAACCATAATTCTAACAAATTACTCAAGTATAAACATTTCTTTTTTTTAATAAGTAGTAAATACTTAATTTGGCATCATTCAAGTTAATCACATAATCATTAAAAAAAACTAGCAATTTGATTGGCAAATTCTTCTTGAGTTTTGATCATAGATATTTATAGCATAAAAACTCAATATTTCTCCTTAAACATACTCAAAACATTTTATAAAACAAATCAACAAAATTAACAATCTTTATTATAATATTTAAAATTTGGATATTCTATCAAAACATTTTTTAAATTAAAAGATTAAAAATAAAAAATTTCAATTTAAGGGGCATTAAATAATAAGAACAAAATGACTTATATACCAATTATTAATTCTTTTAAAGGAACAAAAGTTTGATTAAGATTGTACTATGTGTAGTAGAGGTCGAGCTTTCGAGTAATTAGTAAGCTCAGTGTTATGTATCTTGTACCGTATCGATCCGTATAGTTATTGGCTGAAAAATAGTACAAAATAGGATGTTTTAATACTGGGTCTAAATACCGACCTATTTCACTGGTATCACCCAGTATTGCTAGTATTTGAAATACCGATCAGTACTGAATTTTTTTAAAAAATTAAAGACTTTTTAGTAAAAAATAAAAATTTAAAATAACATCAAAGAATTATTTGGTAAATTTTAAAAAAATTTAAGAATTATTTTATAAATTTAAAAAATTGTCCTAAATGGTACCTGATATTGATATTGATTGATATTAAAACAGTACCGTACCAAAATCTAATATAATATTAAATTTAGTATAATATTCATGACATTCGATAAAATTACTCTTTGTAACTAAAAAATTATATATTTGAGTCACGAAAAGAATCTATAATTATCAACCGAAGACTCGATCTTATATGTACTTACGTGGTAATTGTCACGATAAATAGGGATATTTTAGTAATTTAGACGAAATGCCAATACAAGCACTAAGTAGCCGGAGAATGTAACGTTCCGAGAAATGGCCTTGTGCCGATCCGCACTGTTTAACTCCCCTCTTCACTGTACCATAACCAAGTCCACTTTATCCTTCCCAAGTTACCCTCTCAAATTCTCTAAATTTACCAAGCTCCCGCTCTTCTCTCAAAGTGTAATAATCTCCAGGTGCTTGTGTCTGCCTTTAGTATCATCTTCCATGGAGTCTCCCCCTGAAGGGTATAGAAGAAACGTTGGCATCTGCCTCATAAATCCATCCAAGAAGGTGGGTGCTGATTTAACTTAACGTAATGTGCTTTGATAAGTTAACTGTTAACATGATTTTGAGCTTCTTTATGTTTGACTTCTGCAGATATTTGCTGCTTCCAGGTTAGATATACCCAATGCTTGGCAGATGCCACAGGTATCTAATTTTTTATTCTTTCTGTTAAATTCTGTTTCGGGGTACTTACGTTGGTGATGTTGAGTGGTTTCTCTTTTTGTCTGAAAATCATTTGGTGTTTGGAAACATTGAATTCTGGTTTTGGAATCAATTTATGGTTGTTAATAGTTTTGAACGGTCAGGACATAGTCAATGGCTGGTTTGCGCAAGAAGATGTGGCAAACTATCAGTTTGATCTTGTTATCTAAATTTGATAAAAACCTCTACTTTTGACGGAGGAGAAGATGGGTAGTTTGTTTGTTTCTCTTAGTTCAAATTTATAAATGGTTTATTTGATTTGGATACTTGGGGCTTTGTGTTTTTGTCGACAAAGTCGTCTTAAATGAAACAACCAAGAAAAGAACTGGCTGTCAAGGTATTTGAGAATAGAAATTAGAAAGTTAATGCCTACATATTGATTGCATATTGAGGTTATTGAAATTATAATTGGACTATTTTCACATTCATATTTCACCTTCGGATTGGTCATGTGAAAGGTAGAAAGAAATCATAGCATTCATCCTCAGCTAGCTCATATTAATAGAGCAGCAGGTTTTATAATTTGAAAGTTTTGTCCCTGTAGAACAGGCTAGCCTCTGTATTTGAGACTTTTTTTTTTTCAGGAAGATGTGGCTTCTCTGGGTGAGATGCTGATAATTAAGTAATCATTTGAAACAGGGTGGCATTGATGACAGTGAAGATCCAAAAGTTGCAGCCTTAAGGGAACTGAAAGAAGAGACGGGAGTAAGTTCCGCGGAAGTTCTAGCAGAGGTTTGGCTTTAAATGCACTTTTCTCTTCTACAAGATTTTTGTCTATTGAGTTGACAATGAAGCATGTGCATACTCTACCTTGCGCTTTGGTCTGGTTCAATGTTGCGATTTGACATTTACTTAATGCCTATTAATTCGAGGTGAGCATTTAACATCTAATCTTCTGACAATAACAAGGAAATAAAGTGAAGAAGTTATACCACATGCAAAAATTAACTGAAAAAATTATCTGACCTTTACAGGTCTCCTAAATTTCTGATTGAAGAGATTGAACCTTTTATCGTATTATTAGTTGTTGAAGCCACAAAAGGTATATGTTCTCTTTGGACAACAATGCAGTTTCACGAGTCTTGCAATTCATTTCAGGAGCAACTGCAAGCAGTATAAGATGGAGCTCCCACCCACGAGGGTTGTGGTGGAGTGGCATGGGCTCCTCCATCCTTAACCAAGGTCTCGAGTTCGAGTCTTGAGAATTGAGTCGTTTTAAAACTCGTGAGGGAGAGCTTCGCCGCCCCACAAGGGTCCTACCCGGATCGAATCCGGACTAGTCGGTTGCCTATGTGGCACCGGATACCGGGTGGCTTGACAAAAGAAAAATAAGATAGAGCTCCTATTCCAATTGTATTATGTAAACATATTATTTCATTGAAGACAATCTAGTTCATTATTCATACTAAACTGGCCATCAAATCCTAAAATTTAGTAGTTGAGTGTTTAAGCTAAGTTCTATGTTTTCACTAAACTTTCTCTAAAAGTACAGTTTGGCTTTTTTTTAGACAATGCTTGTGCAGCAGGTAGCCGCATGCATTGCTATAGGGAATAGAATCTTTCAACATACACATTCATCTGTTTTTATTGAAATCTATAATTGTGCTTTGATGGGGAGCGCTAGGTTGAATTTGAAATGGGGACATAAGTTTAATGCAAAAAAGGTTCTCATTCCAAATTTTGAGATCTGACTTTTTGGTCTGTCTAGTACTTCGATCCAATGATTTGTCTCATGATGTTGTGAGGTACTTATTCATTGGTTGGTGAAGCCTAAAATTTTGCTGCAGATTATGCTATTTGTGAGGCTTTTAGTTATATGCTTGATACTTTTTGTTTTTGGTGGCCTTTTGAGTATCAGGCAATCTTCTAATGGTTGACTCATCTATAATAAGTTGTGGATATTTTTGGTGCCAAAGTTGAATGCGATCTTTTGATTTGATCAATGTCTCCCTCAATTTTCCTTTTAAATTCTTAGCAACTTCAAGTATAAACTGGATGGATTATATGTACAGGTGCCATATTGGTTGACCTACGACTTTCCACCCCATGTTAGAGAAAAGCTAAATCAACAGTGGGGATCTGCCTGGAAAGGTCAGGCACAAAAGTGGTGAGTATCTGAGCGGTTTGGTCTACTATGATTCAATAATTACTTCATACACACCATTTCTTCAGCCATTTGGCCGAGTGATGTATATCAATTCATGTCTGAACTGATTCCAACTCTGTCTAAAAGCCTTTAGGTTTGTAATTAATCCCATTTCAGTTGCTCTCAAATGTGATGCCAGTGCTTTTCATTTCTTTACCATTTTGACTTCTCCCATTTTATGGTAACACATTAACTACATTGGCAAGTACAGGTTTCTACTTAAATTTCTAGGGAAGGAGGAAGAGATTAATCTTCAGGGTGATGGCACCGAGAAACCTGAGTTTGGAGAATGGTCATGGATGAATCCGGAGCAAATAATTGACCTTGTGAGTAGATGTTACTCGCAGATTGTTCATTTGGCATCAATCAAACAAAACATTTGGCAGTCTGGTGTTATCATTAGTTAATTGCTTATTCTTCTTTCATTCTCAGGCTGTGGATTTCAAGAAGCCTGTCTACAAGGAAGTTTTGACAGTGTTCGCTCCCTATTTTCAGTAAACTCACAATGGAAAAGATACCAAAAATTTCTGGACTATCAAGTGAATCAGTGATATTGAAAATTGGCATTAGAGTTTCAAATTGAGATCCCAATTTGGGACGGAATAAACTTTGTTGTAGTGTTCTTCATTCATAAGATGTGGATGAATGATTGAACACTGGTTTACGTAGTTGAATTGAGAACTAGACTACGTCGCGCGTATCAAATAATAACAATAACAATATTTAGTATAAATCCCGCGATAGGAAGTTCAGTAGTATACAATCTTACCCGTAACTAATAGAGAGACTGTTTCCAAAACTACGTTGCATATATCAATACAATAAATTGTATGATCATTTTATCATAGAAAATTGTTTTGGTTATGAAATTCCAACTTCAATTCTCATATAATATTCGAATCTGCAATGCTTTTCCAAACAAAGCCTTGGGTTTTGACTTCTAGTTTAGTCCTCACTATTCGTATTTGCTTTATCTCAATGGCTCACAACACTACTGATCAGACGTTTGACCCGACGACTGCCGTCGTGTATGGTGGCTGACTAATGCTTCTCTAAAAATAAAGTCGAGAGCTAGCTTTTCTCCGTTGTAGAACTCGAACAACATTTGACAGTACTCTTCTGGATCTATGGTTCTATACTTTCGATTTTCTTTTTCTCCTTAATGTCGTATTATTGTTTTCCCTTCACTCCTGACTATTATCTAACGCCGGAGCCCTGTTTTAACTCTCATAAATTAGAGACTTAGAATATTATGCAGTTGGTGTCTTTGAAGAATTAAACAGTTGTTCTTCAAGTTGTTGGGTGGTTGGAATGACAAATGAGACATTGCATGCGACACAAGACTTAAGTCTAGTTTAGAACATTATGCAATTGGTGTCTTTGAAGAATTAAACAGTTGTTCTTCAAGATGTTGGGTAGTTGGAATGACAACTGACACATTGCATGCGACACAAGACTTAAGTCTAGTTCGTCCATTGTTGTGGACTTGTGGTATGAATTCTGGTATTGGGAATTATGAAGGTAATATAGCTGGGAGTGGAATTCATAGTTTGTCTTCCTGCCTTTGCTTTTTGGCAGCCGTGCACTTGTTAGCTATGGTTCTTGAAAAGTCTCGACAATTACCTTTCCCTTCTTTCAAACAAGTGAAAAGACATTGTGAATGGGGATGTGGTCCAAGGTTTGAAGTAAGATGACAAATCTGTCAGACAGACATGTACGACAAAGTAGACATCAAGTATAGACAATGATATTTTGTTACGAAGTAGAAACATGGATATGAATTCAATTCGATGTTGGAGTTTTCATGACATGTTTACTCCTTCAAGACCAATAATTCAATGAAAGCTTTTTCTATTTGTTCGTTTCCTTTTGATTATTCTCAAAATTATCAGTTCTTGTTTCTTCTAGATTTTCATTCAAATCTGTGTTTTTTTATTTGTTTTTTTGAGTTAGTAAAGATTTTGCAAAATGCAAGTGTGAATTGCTTTAATGGCAACCATGGATGTTGAAACAAGAGGGTATAGATAATATTAGAAAAAAACCATTTTATTTCTTTGATTATATGTAATTTATACTAGAGTATAACCTATTTTAATACTACTAAATTACTAGATTTTTTGTATATACTAACTTATCCAATCTATAGTATATCTTATCTAGAAGATAAAGTTATCTCTTAGAAGATAATCTCCTAAGCTAACTAAACTTATCTAAAATAATTATTCACCACTCCCTCTCAAGTTGAGGAATAGATATTTATTATCCCCAGCTTGCTTAAAATTGTCTTAAATTTAGGCATAGGCATGATCTTTGTGAAGATATCGACTTCCTGTGCTTCAGTAGGGACATAGCATAGATCAATACCCCCTTCTTCTATTTCACATTTGATAAAGCTCCTGTCAATTCTAACATGTTTTGTTCGTTCATGTTGAACTAGATTCTTTACTATACTGATGGCTGATTTACTATAACTAAAGACTTTGGTGGGAAAGGAAGTGGTGATTTGTAGTTCCTATATCAATCTCTCTAACCAAATAACTTCACAAATTCCTTTGCAATTACCCTAAACTCTACTTCTACACTGCTTCTTGCTACCACGGACCGCTTCTTGCTTCTCCATGTGACAAGATTACCCTATAGTTTAGTACAATAACCAGATGTTGACCTACTGTCTTCAATACAACCAGCTCAATCTGCATCTGTGAAACCTTCTATGCTTCTTTTCTCATTTTTTCGAAACATTAATCCTCTACCTGGACTGCCTTTGAGATATCTCATAATATAGCTGACTGCCTCTAAATATCTTTGAGTTGGAGAGTGTATAAATTGGCTAACAATACTCACAAAATAAGCAATATCTGGTATGGTTAGTGACAAATAGATATTTTCCAACTAACATTTGGTATATTCCTTTGTCAACAAGAGGATCTTCTTCATTTTTCTTGAATTTTCAGTTTCTCTCCAGTGGAGTTCCCATAGGTTTGCAACCCATCTTTCTTGTTTCCTCTAGTAAATCAAGAATGTATTTTCATTGAAATATGAAAATACCTTCCTTACTTCTAGCAATCTCCATTCCAAGAAAGTGCCTTAATGCTCCGAGGTCTTTTACCCTAAATTCCAGTCTCAATTTTTGTTTAAGATCTTCGATCTCACTATTGTCATCACCTGTGATTATAATATCATCCACATACACATTGAAGATAATTTCTTTCCATTTTTTCCACACTTCACAAACATTGTGTGGTTAACTTGTCCCTGTTTGTATCCAAACCTGTAAAGAGTGTCATTGAACCTCTTAAACCATGCTCGTGGAGACTATTTGAGGCCATATAAGGATTTTTTTTAGTTTGCAAACTCTTCCCCTTCCTTCTTCGATTTCTAAATCTGGTGGTATCCTCATTTATATTTCCTCATCTAACGTACCATTTAGGAAGACATTTTTAATGTCGAGCTGATGAAGTTCCCAATCTAAATTTGCATCCAATGATAGGACTCTAATTGTGTCCAACTTCGCAACTGGAGCAAATGTCTCCTCATAATCTATTAATAGGTTTGTGTAAAGCCTTAGCCACCAATCTAGCCTTATACCTTTCAATCTCTCCATTTGCCCTATACTTCATAGTGAACACCCACTTGTTACCAACCACCTTTTTTTTTCCTTCGGGTAGATCCACAATCTCCCATGTTTTATTATCAAGTAAAGCTTTCATTTCTTCAAGTACAACTTCCTTCCACTTAGGTTCTTGGAATGCATCATGTACATATTTTGGAATTCTTACACTGTCAAGTTTAGTAGTGAAAAACTTTGAAGATAACTTTGAGTAAGTCAAATAATCTGAAATAGGATATTTAGTACATGATCTTATCCCCTTTCGTAGTGCAATTGGCACATCTAAGTCACTTCTTATAGTCTCTCTACGAGTCAGTTCCTAATCCAATGATTGGCCTTATTGAGAATATATTAAGGTTGGTTTTTCGGGAATTAGTTCTTCCACTAAATTAGACTGGACAGTTTCAGGTTCCATGGTAGGTGTTTGCGGGTTTTGTAGGAAGGTTTGTGAGATAGGAAGTGATATGCTTGGGTCCCAATAAATCTCTTCTGAAGAGAGGTATTGGTGAAGTATGGTTGTTTTTCAAAAAAAGTGACATCATATGAAACGAAGAATTTGTTTGTAGAAGGTGAGAAACACTTATAACCCTTTGGAGTGGGAAAATACCTAACAAACACACATTTAATAGCTCGTGGGTCAAGTTTGCTTCTATTGGGTTGATTGTTGTGTACGATAATAGTACACCCAAAGACTTTAGGAGGAAGAGAATTAAGGAGCTTAATGTGAGGAAATTGTTCTAGAAGAACACCTAACGAGGTTCGGAATTGAAGAGTTTTTGAAGGAAGATAATTTATCAAGTATGAGGCAATTAGAATGGCTTCTCCCTAATAGGAATTTGGAATAAAGTTAGTAAACATCATAGATCAGGCTAGCTCTAAAAGATGACGGTTCTTTCTCTCCGCTATCCCATTTTGTTGTGGGGTATAAGCACAAGAGCTCTGGTGAATGATCCCATTTTCACTGAGATATTGAATAAAATCAGTTGAAAAATATTTTCTCCCATTGTCTATACGTACTACTTAAATAGAGGTCTGGAATACATTTTGGATGAGTTTGTGGAACTGCTTAAAGATATGATAGGCTTCAGATTTGTCTTTCATTAGATATACCCAACATGCTCTTGTATGATCATCAATGAAACTGATAAACCAACGAGTACCGGTTAGACTTGTAACTCTAGCGGGATCCCAGATATCACTATGAATTAATAAGAAAGATTTTAAGGGTATGTATGAGTGTATGAGATAAGTATTTTTGCTTTGTTTTGCAAGGACACATTGCTCACAATATGAAGAAATATGATCTTTATTGATGAAAAGGTTTGGATATAAGATTTTCAAATATGGGAAACTGAGATGACCAAGGCATTGATGTCATAACATAACATCAGAATTTGATATAACTGAAAGGGAAATCCTATTTGGTTATTTGGATTCAATAGGAGTACTCTTTCCTGAGAAGTAGTAAAGCCCATTTTTCTCCTCAACACTGCCAATCATCTTCCCCAACACCGGTCTTGAAATTCACAATGAGATGGAGAGAACGTCACAATACAGTCCATATCCTTGATTAATTGACTGACAGATAGTAGATTATAAGTTAACTTAGGCATAAAGAGAACAGTATTTAATGTCAATTTTGGCAAACAAATTCCCCCTTGACCAATAGCTGGTGACCTTTTTCTATCTGCGACCTAAACATTAACTTTCTGGTTACATGGCTCATATTTTTCAAAGACATTCAAAGACCTAGTCATTGGTTTGATGCACTTGTGTCCACAATCCAAAGATCGTGACTTAGGGACTTTGATAATAATGATTGACATAGGTTACCTTTATACACTAGTGTTGCAGTAGAGGTTTATTGGTTATGTGAGTCTTTCTCAGTTGTGATTTTTGTCTGATTCAAGGGTTGCTGAAGTGGTTCAATATAATGGGGGGACAGGTTTAGCCTTGTGGATTTACTGATATCGAATTCTGCTACATGTGCTGCTCCACATTTTTGCTGAATTTTTTGGCTTTTAGGTTTCCAATATGATAGTTTCCTAAGTAATTTTCAGTAGGTTTCACTGGCGTGGTAAGGCTTATCACAGTGGTCACACCTTTTGTTCTTGGTTTCTTACTCTCGGGTTTCGTAAGTAGACTCCTTTCGAGAGTTTGCCACTAAAGCTGAGCTTTGAGAAGTTTGTTCAGAAGTGTGTGAGGTAAGTATGGTCTTTTTCCTACTCTCTTCCCTACGAACCTCAGCAAACGTTTCTCGGATTGATGGCAATGGTTTTAAATCGAGTAACCTTCCTCGCACTTCATGAAGTCCAACATTAAGTCCCTGCAAGAAATCAAAAACTCCTTTCTTCTCCAATAATTTTTCATACTTTTTGGCATTCGCACAACACTCCCAATTTACTGCATAAAATAAATCCATCTCCTGCCATAATTTAGTGAATAAGTTATAGTACTCGATAATAGACATATTACCTTGGTGAGCATTTTTGATTTTTGATATGATTTCAAAGCGTTGAGAAGTGTTTTCCAAATCAAAATATATTTCTTGAACAGTCTCCCATATTTCTCTTGCAGTTTTGCAAAATAGATAGGTTTTCCTATTTTTAGCTCCATTGAATTTATAAGTCAAGCCATGGCAATAGAATTCTCGGCTTCCTACGCACCGTAAGTGATTGCTGTTTCGTGTGGTTGAGGAATTGCCCCTATTAGATATTCAGCCTTGCCTCTTCCTTTGATTACGAGCATGATTGATTGGGACCATTCTCAGAAATTCGTTCCATTTATTCTATGTTACGTGATTTGCAGCGAAAGATTATTAATAGGAGGAGATGGAGTTTGGGCTGAAGGTATTTTGTAACTAGGTGTTTGGGATGAGGTTTGGAACCCATCGAAGGAACTGAAGGTTGGTTGAACTCCAGCCATAATGTGGCTGAAAAAAAAAAGGTTACTGAAATCGGTAACTCTGATACTATAAAATAAGAGGGTATAGAAAATACTAGAAGAAAAAACCACTTTATTTCTCTGATTATATGTAATTTATACACGAGTAGAACCTATTCTAATACTACTAAACTACTAGATTTTTCGTATATGCTAACTTATCCAATCTATAGTATATCTTATCTTATCTACTAGAAGGTAAACTTATCTCCTAGAAGATAATCTCCTAAGCTAACTAAACTTATATAAAATAATTATCCAACTGATCAAAAAAAAGATAATAATGCAGTTGCAGAAGATAATTCTTTTAGAACGGAATGGAAGCATGCAATTCCTGTAAATGGAGAAGATGATACAAGAAGAAACAATTTGCAGATTGAGTAAGAAATTTGTTGCAGTTTTCAAGCTAAAATGAACAAACAAGCATCATTCTCAATAGAAATCCGTTCTTTCTGGAGCTGGGGTCTTGATGACCAGCAATATTTGCACCACCTCAGCCATGGAAGGCCTGCTTGATGGCATTTGGGAAGTACACAATAGGGCCAACTTAAGCACAGGCAAGACTTCATCCTCTGGGTACTCCCCCATGCTGGGATCAACACAATCCCAGACATTCCCTTGTTCAAGCAAGATCTTGACATTTTCATTCAAGATCAACACATTGTCTTCACCATATGCAACTGGCCTTCTTCCCGTGAGAAGCTCAAGGATTAGAACTCCAAAACCATATACATCACATTTCTCGTTGACCCTCAAGCTCTGGCATGCTAATTCTGGTGCTACATATCCCAGTGCACTCTGGAATCTGTTATTCATAAAATGCGTATCAAGCCTTGTCAAGAGCCTCGCAAGTCCAAAATCCGAGACCTTTGGGGTGTAGTTCTCATCAAGAAGAATGTTACTTGGTTTTATGTTGTAGTGAATGATTGGTGGACGGAAAGAATGCAAATAAGCTAGTCCTTTTGCTGTTCCTAGGATGATCTTCAACCTGTTAGTCCAAGTCAGAGATGATGAAGAAGGTAGCCTCTCATGGAGTTTGGTTTGCAGGCTGCCACTGGGTATATACTCTGATACCAATAGCTGTAACTGAGGAGTCCAGTAGTAGCCATTCAAAGGTACGATATTTGGATGCCTAGCTTTTCCCAAAGCTCGAACTTCTCGATCAAAATCTTCCAGATGCTGGATAATATTTGAAGTTACAAGTTTTCTGATTGCTGCCACTATTCCTTGTGAACCCAAGGAAACCTTGTAAACAGTTCCAAAAGCCCCTTCACCTATCTCAGCAGCCTTGTTAAGGAGTGATTCTGGATTGCTAACCCAATCAAGGGATGGTTTTGAATCAAAGAAAACAAGTTTTCCCGAGGTCAAACTTTCAATTTTGGAAGAGCTGGAGCATATACTCTCCAGGGCACTCTCTATAAAATTCGAAGCTCTGCGAGCTGATCGGTTTAGCAGGCTGATAACTATGGCCCCAACGACAATCAGCAAAGCTGCTGAAATTGCAATGATAGCAGAAATACTGAGGAACCTGTGGTGGTGGAATATTTTTGAGTTGGAGGAATCATCTCTCGGCCTATTTCCCTGCACTTGGTTACCGTATGCATATGGATCAAGGACTAGAGGCTTGGGGACATTCATCTTACATGGTCCTTCCAACAAAGGTGAGCAAAGACCCAAGTTCCCCTGTAAAGAACTGCGATCCAAGCTTTGAAATATGCCTCCAACAGGAAGTCTTCCCGTCAGCATGTTGTAGGATATATTTACAGCAAGAAGATTCTCCAATTTTCCAAGATCTTGTGGTATTTCCCCACCCAGGTTATTGAATTCCAAGTTGAGAATCTTAAGTTTATGCAGCTTTGTCATTGACTGCGGAATATGACCACTTAGACTATTGTGTGACAAGCTCCTGCAGAGATGTGAAGAGATAAAAGAATTTAAGACATTCACATTAGAAACAACAATAATTCACAACAAAATCAAGAAGACTAATAAATGGAAACAACCCCGACAAAGTAAGTGATCAGATAGGAAAAATAGAACATTGCTTTGAAAGGCCACACTGTAGTAGTTCTAACATGTGGTTAAGCTTTACTTATTTCTTTCTTCATTTCAATCTTTTTCATCTTTCTTTTAGCGTCAATGGAATGTTATTTCAAGCAAGATGATTGTATGTGAACAACCAAAAGTAGAAGAAGTCTTACAGTAAGGAGAGTGATGGACAATTTCCTATCTCTTCAGGAATGGGGCCAATGAATGAATTGCCATCTAACTGAAGAATGCTCAAGCTGCGAGACACGCATATACTTGTAGGTATTGAACCCAACAACGCACTGTTTCGAAGATCCAGAACTGTTAGATTCTTGAAGCAACCTAGTTCTGGTGGCATTTTTGATTGAAGGTTGTTCCAGGATAAGTTCAGGTATCTAAGACTGGATGAGAGACAGAAATCTGCTGGAACATATCTAGAAAGATTGTTCCTTGAAAGGTCCAATGTGTGAATTGATCCGAAGAACTTACTTGAACCAGGTGGGATTGAACCTGCCAGTCCGTTGTTTGAAAAATCCACTTCTTCCAGGTCAAGCTCAAACAATCCTTCGGGTATGCTACCATATAAATTGTTACCTCTCATTTGGATCACCGACAACATGGTACAGTGCACTATAGACTCGGGAATGTCACCTGTTAACTTGTTACTAGACAAGCTCATGTACTTGAGTGAATTCAGGTCACCAAGTGATGATGGGAGGCTTCCAGTTAGTTCATTGCTCGACAAGTCTAAGAATTCAAGACTGTTAAAGTTGCTGATCCACTGAGGGAAATTTCCTGTCAACATGTTGTTGGATAAACTGAAATAGCTGATGGAACTTAGTCTCTGCATGGACTCAGGCAAGGATCCACTGAAGTGATTGTCACTTAAATTCAACATTCTCAAGTGTGGGCACAGGCCAATATCTATGGGTAGTTTTCCTGAAAATTGGTTACTCTGTAACTTGATAACTTTCAGGTTGTGAATTGCTGATATCCCATTAGGCACAGACCCTGAAAATGCATTATAGGACAGATCCAAAGTTTGAAGGTTTTTAAGTAACCAAATTCCAGACAAAAATTCTGGGTTACCAGATAACTGGTTGTTGGAGAGATTGAGATAGTTCAAAGAAGAGCAGCTCGCCATGTTAGGTAACGGCCCTTGAAGCGCATTTCCAGCTAAAGAAAGGTAATGTAGAGAGGTACAGTTTAAGAAAAAATCATCAGGGAGAGGACCTGAGAGGTAGTTCTCAGAAAGATCAAGAAATTTGGCGGATCCGCCATTCACGAGAGAAGATGGAATGAGACCTGAAAGGCTATTGTGACTGAGGTTAAGTCTTTCAAGATTGCTAATGAGACCGAGTTCAGGACTGATAGTTCCGCTAAAGTTGTTAAATGCAAGTGATAATACCTTCAAGTACCTTAACTTTTGCAGCCCTTTACCCAATTTTCCTGATAAGCCCAACCCATCAAGTAACAGTTCACACACTTTGCCAGTAACTGGATTGCACTTTATGAACTTCCATGAGCAAGGAGAGTCATCGTCTTCATTCCAGGAGCTCAGATAGGAAGATGGGTCCTCAAGGCCTGACTTGAAAACAACTAGGCCTAGAACATCATCGTTGAGTTGGTGAGATACATCATAACTGCCGATGCAACCCTTAAGAGAAGCAAATAATGTCAGCAAATATAGCAAATAATGCAAGAACCCCATTTGTTAGCAGCGCTTATTTTCTTGCCTATGTTGGCTATGGATTTAACACCCAAGAAAGATAAGCTATGAGAAGCTATGCTCCAGCAGAAATCTACTGTTGATGAACTGTTAGATAATGCCTGGCTGGACATAAAACGATACAACACACCTCTGCTCACTCCGGAAAGAGAGAAACTTAACCACACACGGTGACAATGACGTGGTCCTCAAAGAGAAGCTACGAGTGGAAAGTAGAGAAAGAATGTTAAGGGAGAGCATGACGAGTTAAGACAAATGCAAAAACAATATCAGACAACATGGCTCCCAACACATGCCTACCTCATAACGTGGTCTTACTTTTGTCTACAAGCTTACGTAAAGTTTCTATCACTCTTTCTTTGCCATGACCATTTTTGTCTCATCCTTCTGCAGCTTCTGCTCTCTTTCTTCGTCTCCCGTCCCCGTCCCCGTCCCCGTCCCCGTCCCGTGGCTTTCACTTTCCAATGTTTGAAATATCATGGCTGTTTAGCTTAACGGAATACTTTGGATTCTTGCAAGCCACAAGATCTGCTAGGATTGGTGGCGTAGTTTTTGGAGACACTACAAAACTTTGATCCGGAGCTCCTTCTGTAATGAAGTTGAAGCGTCATCATAAGTTTCAGAACTCAGTTCCTTAATCACTTGCAATGACAAAAAGAAACAGAAGTCATAAGACTTGCATTCTTCGAATAATGAATTGCAGAAGGGTTATTTAAATTAAGAAAAAGAAAGGATTGGAGAATGTGAATGAATTACACACATCCTTTTGTAAGTTAAAAAAATATACTTTCTCCTCCTTCTTATTAAAAGCCCCATCTTCTTCACCATCATCAACTTTTGATTTTTCAGCAAGAACTTAAAAAGCAAGGCTTTTAGCAATTCCATTAGCGACTATCCCCATTGTTCTTCTTCCTCTTTGTCTATACTTCTAAAATTTTCTTTGTTTCTACAGTTGGTGCAGTTCTAGTTGCCTGTCTAGCAACTACAAAACCTTGATCCAGAGGCAAGATCACATTCCTCTTCCCTTCTTTACGGATATTTTTATTGGGCTTCCTATGCCTGTCCAGTTTTTCCCGCGCAATCAACTAGTCCAAATTCCTCTTTTCTCATGCAAGTACCCGTATCCATGGCAGTGCACTTAACCTTTGCCGTAAACACTATGATCACGAGTAGCTATCATAGTAGTAGTCATTTGTTAAGGAATTAGGATCCCACATGTAGCAGAAGAAATTTGAAACTTTTTTTTGTGTGATTTTCTGAAAGATAAGATCACTTTAAATGTAACAGTCCATATTATATGCCCTTAGATATTGTCCGTTTTGGGTTGTCTATCCGGCCAAAGCTTTCACAGTTTTTCTCTTTTTTCACTTAGAAAAATGCGTCTATAGGGGAAAGATATTCGTACCTTTATAAAGTGTACTTCGTTTTCGTCTCCAACTGATATGAGATCTTACAATCCACTTCTCTTAAGGCTCAACGTCCTCGCTGGCACAACGAATTGAAAATTAACTCTAATACCATTTGTAACAGCCCAAACTACCCACCTACAGATATTGTCTACTTTGGGTTACCCATTGGATCAAGGCCCTTACGGTTTTGCTCTTTCCGCACTCGAAAAAACACATCTATGAGAAAGAGGTATCCATATAAGGATACTTCATTCTCCTTTTTAACCGATGTGGGATCTCATATAAATTCTGTAAGGTGATTAATACATTAACACGATAAAATATGAATGTAAATGATAGCTTATTGTATAGTTTGATCTTTTTTCTTACAATTTCTCTAGAACTATTTTTTTAAAAAAATTCATCACAACCAGTAGAGTCGTCTATATTTTTGCCCTCTAAATATATCTACATGAATAAGTTGAGAGAAATTGTAAGGTGTAGAGCAGGCTAAGCAAAATGTGATAACTCTTTTAGAATACACACCTATTTGTAATAGAGTCTTGACATTTTAGTAATTTAGTTTAAATCTAATTTTAATTTTAATTAAACTTTAATAGACATATAATTAATTATAGTTAAATACTAATTGATTCCAAAATAAGATTCAAAATCCAATATATATTTTTATTTATTAAATATCTTATATTTGATATCGAAGTTTTTCAAACTTTATAATCAAATTCAACTTAATTAAATTATTATTTTTCACTCATCAATCCATTTTTTGTGTATGATCAACTAATTTCTTAATTATGTTAACAATAAATATAAATTATAATCTTAAATTATATTTAAGATTAGATAAATTAAACTCTTTTAATTTATCTTTAATTTTTTAATTAAACAATATATACACATAGATCAAGACTGACTACGGAGATATTAGAAATGTTAAAGTGGTTTGGACTAATCTTTTCATATATATTTTTCATAAATTCAAGCATTTTATCATATAATATTTTGACTAGACATGGAGAATAAATATATTCTATTTGAGTCCAATTATATTAGTTATCTAGTATTAGTAATTGATTTTATTGATGACATTTGAAAATTAGTTTTAAAGAGCATTCTATTTTGACCAAGGATTTTCCTAATCAATAGTAATCAAGAACAATAAAAACACCTTAATCACTTTAAGGTGATGAGTCTTATATTAGTCACTACTTCCATATAGTTTGCGCTTTATCTAATGACTAAGATAGGTTATGCGCAATATCAAAATAAATCAATTTTTATATGAAATAGTTTGGAGATCTTAAGTTAAAAGATCACTATACAATCATCACAATGAGATTTTCATAAAAATACAAGTAATATTCTAAATAGAATTCTCATATCAGAGTAGTTTAGTGAACTTGATCTTCAACAAGTACTCACACATTTATTTAACTATTTCCATACTTTAGTTTAAGAGATTAACTACTTGTTTTATAAAGAAGAAACACAATATGTGTTAATATGTCTGCTATATTAGATTGACTGTAAGGCATAAACTAAACAATCTCTCATTTGCATTAAGTAAATTGCTTAAGTATCTTATACCGTATCTTCATATAACTATTATGTTACTATTAGGATAATGATTAACTGAAAGAATTTTATAAGATTCTCTATGGTGAACACTTGTTTGAATTTTATAACTTTCATCTTTAAAATTATCATAATTAAGATAAACTGTCAAAATACATACTTGGATCTTTAATAAGATCTGAAGTCCTTTCACATGCCTAATGGATTTAATGTTCTATTGTATATTATTGTTTTAACGATGTAAAGAACTACATCAAATTCATTAAGAAATTTTTTTCCTAAATCATCATTTTCACTAAATAGAAAATGTATTATACCTTGATCAACAATCAATGCTACATTAGAACCTCTTAACTAAAAATAATATAATTTCAAAATATATCTTAGCTAGAACCTAATTCTAAAGTTAATAACCATATAACCTTGAACAAAAATATCAACTCATTATATAATAATTGATACCTTAATAATTTATAAGTATTATATATCTACTAAACACTTTTAGTATATTATTTACGTGCATGGATTATAATAGGTAAACAACTTATGTATCTATCTTTATAGATTTAATTTTCAAAATTAAGATTTTACCTTTTCTGTAAGAGTTGTTTTTGGACTATTATATCCTCAATAATTGAAAATGTGAATTATTATTCTCTATTAGTATGTTTCTACATGCTCTCACTAAATAGGGCAACTATACTCCCAATAACTTTTTTATAAACATGAAGAATTAATAATCATCTTCAAACAAACTCTTTGAATTTGTTATAAAAGTGAATTTTTCAACATGTCATAACTTTTTAATTATAAACAAAAAATATCAATAAAAATACTAGTTCCACTTAAATGTACTGTTATTATATTTAAACTTTTCAAACTTCGGTTTACCCTCACAACTTATTTTGAGAACCATTCTCAAACAAGTATTCACTAAAACAATCATTTTGTCCATTGGGATTTGTAAGATCATATTAAACCCTCGTAACATTTTATTATCCAATTTTGTTCTAAATTTATTTGAAAATGTATGCTTCAACGAAGCATCACATCCCATAATGAATGATTTCAACTCTTTTAAAGTCTTATCATTATATATCTAATATAAAAATTTGCTAATTGATTTAGTTGAATTTACCAAAATTCAGTTGATATCCTAAGCTTAGTTATAGAAGAGATAAAAATTACATCATACAATATCTCACATTATATATTCTTCTTAATATAAAACCATACTATTATAGAATTTAGTTACAATGTTATTCACTAGAGAACTTCATTTCTTATAGATAACAAAAAATTTTAAATCTTAATATATCAATTTCATCAAAGTTTTTCAACATTCTTAATGCTTAGTTTTTACTTAAATTTAAATACTTTGAACTTCTTAGATTTTAAATAAATATTCCGTTTAATATGTATAGCTTTATCATATAAAGTCATTAATAAATATAATGAAATATAAGTATTCATTATTTTATGAATTATTGTTACATCTTGCACATCATACATATATTTAACAATTAATCCATAATTGTCCTTTCAATAAAGGTTAATCTAATTTGTATACAACTCTGTGGCAATCATTATGTTTGTTTACCCAATAAAAGGATAGTTTCCATTATCTAACTTTATATTTTTACCACTTATCTTAAGGGTAAGTCTCCTTTGATCCAACACATATAAATTAATTATATAAACTTGAGTCAACTACTTCTTCTTAATAATCTATTTCTTACCATGACTTAAACATGGTAATGTTAAATCCAAATTTAGTATCATATACCCAAAAGCACGAGTGAGAAATATATATGATCTCTGTAATATCTAATATATACAAGAAAAGTCATGCAATCATTTTTCTTCTAATGGCAACCATTATTATGTCTAAACCAATGCCTTCAATTATAGTTTATATTTATGCTTTTAGTTAGCTAAACTAAGTGAAACAATTTCATCAAGGTATTATATCTTTTAGTTCTACTTCATACAATCAGTTGCATTGTGCTATCATCCATCTTATATGTTGCCATTATTTATAAGATATTAGTTAATTCAAAATATCATTATACTGTAATTTCCATATCATATTGACATATCACTTAAACTTTGTCACCAATTCCTCAATATGGATTAATAGTAATATTGCATAATAGACTTATAACCTTCCTTTATAACTTTGAGAACATTTCTCAAACCTATCATATATCTAAGAAATTTGGTTCATTAAAACTTAGTATCAAACATACTAAACAAAGGTAATTTCTACTCAAAAGACAAATATAAATGTAAGAAAAAGAAAGTAATAGTTTATATGTAATGATAATAAAATAAGGTTAGAACTCTAATCATATATTTGATTACTTTCACTATTTTATTCAAAGTAATATCTCTCACTACTATTATGAAAAGATTATTCTCGGTGGCATCACTAGATCTCTCTTTTTCCCTCTCATCAACTCCCTCGACCCCTCTTTAAACCCACATTCCATTGATACATCTTTCCATCGGTATAAAATAGGTTGCATGCCTCAAAATTTCTACTAATCCTCTTCAAGTTGTTACGTAAATCACTACCTTTTTTATTTTTTATTTTGAAGAAAGAAATAATGTATTAATTGTTGGCCCTTGAATTTTTTTTAATTAGGCATGATTTAAATAATTTTTGAGGTTTTGATAGATTAATTATTTTTGGAGTTATTACTTTGTGTCAAAGTTATTAGACATAGGTTCATTAAATTGAAGTGGTAAGAATGTATAAAAGGCAAAGTTGGCAAGTCACTTAAGTTTAAATAGACATAAGGCATAAATGGAGGGCAAAGTAGACATTTTATGCTCATTAAGGGTAGAATGGGAAAAAGAAGAGTGGTCTTGCTCTTGAGAAAGAAGAAAAACAAAAATAGAGAAGGAAGGAGAGAAAATACGAAGACAAGAAGAGAGGAAGTGAGATTTCAGTGGTTTGAGAGAAAAGAAGAGAGTTAAGCTAGGGTTTCATCTTTTCTAAACTTTCTAGAGAGATTATGAGGTTGAGTAAGAAGGGAAAAATATAGAGGAAGATAAGAACTTCTATTTGAGCTAATAATCTCTTCATTTGGTGAAGATTCAAGGTAAGGTCTTACTTAATCTTTTGGATTTTTGGAAGGGTTTTGGTTCATGAAGCTTAGAAAATGCATGAGTTTAAGTTTTCTAGAAATAATTTCATTGAATATGCTTTGTGAGTTTCAATTTTTGCAATCCTATTGAAGTTGGGATTTTTGCCTATGAAAAGGGAATCAAGAAAGATAAAGGAGCAAGAGGAGAGGCACATTTGAGCAAGTTTTTCAAACAAGAAATTAAGGTGAGTTACATTTTTATAATTAAGTAATGAGTAATTAGTGTCTCTTTCAAGAAATGGAAATAAATGATTTCAACTACTTCTAAAATGTGCATTTATTGTTCTTTGAATACTTTGAGAATGTGCTGCATATTTTGTATATGAATTTTGTTTGATTTATGAAAATGATTTTTGAAAGGATATCAAGCTTAAGAAATCAAGTTTCCAAAATGTGCCTTTTGGGCAATATGTTTTACAAGTCATGAAATACATGTTATGTGAGTTTGTGGTGGTTCCCTAAGTTAAGTTAAGTACACTTTAACAAAAAGCTTCTCCCGCCTACTCACTAATAGCATGGAGCTCCTTTATGGACTCCCATAAGTTCACGGTTACGTAAGACCATTATGTGAAAATGAGTAGTACATTCTATTTTTGGATCCACCCGAATCAATTTTGATGTGCTTATGTGCTCATGATATGTTGACAAGAGTGATGTATACATGATTTGCATTAATGTGAGTTTTTACAATAACATTATTATTTCAATGGTTTTGCTTATTACCGGTTATAAAATTGTTACCCACGAGCTTTAAACTCACCTCCATTCTCCTCCTCATATTCAGGTGATGAGCAAGAAATCAAGTAATCAAGAGCTAAGGCATCACTCCACTTTTGTAATGTTTTTTTTGTAATTTAAGCTAATTTTGTAAAACAAGACTTTAGTTACATTTTGAGCAAATTATTGTTCATGTATCTTTTGTAATTTGGGATTTTGAGATATTGATGTATTTGTGGCTTAAAATGCCCACTAAAGTTTTGTAAAACTCTAATCTTTTGATGCTAATGGAATATGATTGCATTTTTGCTCATGACTCTCAAAGTTTGTACATTGCATTTTCAAGTTTTCATGAGGGAAAAATTCGTATTCTGACTTCAGGGAAAAATATAGGTTGATCTAGGCTAAATTAGACAAAGGTGCCTTTAAAAAAGCTGTAAATTATCTTTCTAGCTTTCCAACGATATATAGTATGAAATTTTTGGACAGAAGAGTAGAAAGTTATGATCATTTGAAGTTACTGATTCCATTTTAGACTAAGCCATCGTCTGGTGCTCATCAATTGGTGCATATCGTCTGGTGCACCAAGCCATCGTCTGGTGCTCATCATCTGGTGCACATCGTCTGGTGCACCAAGCCATCATCTGGTGCTCATCGTCTAGTGCACATCGTCTGGTGCACCCAGCCATCGTCTCATGCACCAAACCACGTCTAACCTTCGTCTGGTCCAATTTTGACACTATAAATGACAAAATCTCTCTTTGGTGTCTTCAAAAAAGTTGTAGATCTCGAAGTTCTCTTTGAAATCATCCTAAGACTACCTTAATCCGATATCTCTAGTGAAAGTTATGTCAATTGTCCCAAAATAGGTTCAATATGACTGAGGACAAAAACTATGTTTGATTCCTTTAGCCATAACTTCTTTGTCTGACCTTCAAATGAAGTGATTCTTGAACCAATAGATTCCTAACACATTTTTCTATCTCTACATACAAATTGGTAGCCTTTGGTATTGATTTGAAAAGGATTGATGGAAAGAAAGTGAGGGGAGACGATTGGAAGAGCAGGATTGGGTTATGAACATACGTTGAATTTTTAAGCATTTCTTGATCTGTAGAGCTTCAAATGAGATTATTCTTATTTCCAAATAAACTAGAAACATGGAGTTACAAATTATCTGAAGGAATCAAATTTTAATTCAGTCCCTAAGACTTTCAATGTTTTGGATGGAGGTTGGGTAGAGTGTACTATCTCAGTTTAAGAACAGACTGAAAATGTTTGGGCCCTAACTTTCACATTTCTGAACCAAATTGAATGATTTTGGTATCATTAGAAACATAAGACAATGGGGAACAAATGTTCTGAAGAGGTCAAATAGTAATTCCAGTTTGAGGTTTCCCAAAATCAATTCAGAAATAGGAGAAAGGAGTTTGTTTTTGGATATTTGACTAGTGTGGGCACGTCACCCTTATGGGATGTGCGTTCAGATGTTACTTAGGACGTCGGGCCTGTGACTCACGAGAGTGAGATGCCCAACATTAATATTATAAGGCAATAATTGAAAATTTTTCATAAATGACTATATAATCAAAGACCAAACTATTATTACATCATTGTGATTAAAAATCACTAATGGCTAAATCTAGGAATCAAGAAGCTAGTTGATTCTCAAAGTGAGTTGACATTGAGAACTAAACCAACAGTTGTCTTTGTCAGCAAAAATGTGTTTTATGATTTTGCTACAAAAGACCTGCAAAGAAGTTTCTTTGGTGATGAGAATCGTAAAATATCATATTGATTCTTTCTTCCCATAAGTCAACAATTAGGTAGCTAAAAGTAACTTTGAACACCTATAAATCCCCTCCATAATTCATTGGAACATTACTACAACATTCAATAATATCTAACCAAGAATTTGATGGATTAGCTAGGTTACATATCTGAGTGGTTACAGTCTATAGACATTGGCTGTACTGGCATTGAAAGAAATATGATCCACATTTTTAGTGGATAACTTGCATAGAATGCATGTTTAGAAAAGCAGATAATATGTTATTCTTGTTGTGTATCTCCCCAAGTCCCAAATACTAGTTATATGAGTTTTATTTTAACTGTTGTTTGAAATAAAATGAAATTAAGAAAAGAGAAAAAAAGGGGTAAAATACCCAAATTATTCTCGGTAAAATATTGCAAAGGTGGGCTTTGTTTTATTTACAAGTGGTGGCCTACTAAGTGAAGAGTTTTTTAGCCCATGTGTGGAAGGGGCTATTGCCTCATTGCCTGGTGAGTAAGGTGGTTGTTTTGTTAGCTTATTGGAGAAGCTGCTTTATGATGAGATAAGAAAAGGCTTTACTCTTTTTGCTTATGATGTGTGTTGTTGTAAAAGCCAGAACAGAGGAGGAGAAAAAAGAGAGGTCTACGCCATTTCTGGCATGTGGGACGACAACTATTTGATGAGATAATTAAGAAGAAGCGGATCATCATCGACAGGTATTAGGTGTTGGTATCTCTTGAGTTTGTAGAGATTACTAAATTGATTAGGGTTTTCTATTTATACTAGAACCTAGGGATAATTGTACTTGTCGTTGAGAATATTGTTGTTGGTTGTTGATTATACTCTTAATTATTATAGTGGATTAATTTTAGTCCGTTAAGATTTGATCCGTAGTTTTGCCTTAGTTGAGAGGAAATTTCTACGTAAATTGCCTGTGCGTTGATTTAGTTTCTTACACTTTATCTCTCTTGCTATTATTGTTGTTGTGGTTATGGTTGTGGTAATTTTCTCCAACAATTCTATCCATTGTAAGAAGTCTGTTTTTGATAACAAGCCATAAAGTGATTAAGGCATAAGGAGAGTTATGCTTATACCATGTGAGTTTATGCCAAACAACAGTGTGATTAGTGTTCCTCAAAAGAGACCAATATGGTGCATTAAAGAAAATGATAGAAGGAGTGACATCCACTGAATTGAGTCTTCTTTAGAATTATTTGGACAACATTTGAAAGGAAACAAATAACGCAGATGATGGTTATAAGTTAGAAAGGATTCATAATGGGAATGACATCAACAACTAAATATTGGAGGATAAAGTTCCTTATAGGCGAGTTGCTTCAATAACAACAACTATAGGACTAAAGGGGGTCTAGTGATTGTGCCAAAAGGAGGTGATTTAACCATCATTTACCATATATTTAAAAGAGTCTCTACACTAATCCTTAAATAAAGAATTCATATGTGACGAGGCATTGCCTGGAGTTTTAATATTCCATAACTCCATTTAGTGGGCATAATCTCTAGAATCTATTGGGCATAGGATCAAGCTAAAGGGACTTAAGGGTGCGGGTAGTGGGTTTGAACTAAAGCGAGTGGCTAGAGTAGGATGCATGGTGGTGGTCGAAGGCTAAGGAGGAGGTGGGTCGAGGCTAAGGAGGCCATCTGTGATAGAGGTGAGAGTGACAAGTTAAAGCTTAAGCTACCTTAAATCTTAGTTACAGTTCAACAAAAAACCAGCTATTTCAGTGTAGTAGAAGTCATCAATCATCAAATGGCAATGGCAGTCCTGTTGGTAGCAAAGCAAGAGTCCTAAGACAAGGGTCTCAATTCAGAAGACTCAACCTTCTTCGAATACCGAATTGTAGAAGGCCGGACACTTAAATTTTGGGATAATTGTCCAATAACCACTACAAGAAAAAGAGGTGATACTGACGGAAATTACCGACAGAAAGAACGGATATTCCGTTGGTAACAAAATTTGCCGACGGATATAAGCGACGGTTAAAGTCGTCGGTGCTAGAGCGGTCGGTATTAATTACCGACTGTGAGGCCTTATCGGTCGGTATCTTTTGCCGACCGAAAAGGGGCAGCGTCAGTATAATTAGCAGAAGCCTTCCGACGGTTCCGTCAGTGAGGAAAGCGTAATTGTCGACGGTACCGTCGGCGTAAGTTTGGTGTTTTACCGACGGTATTGTCGGTGAGTTTAATCGACGATTCCGTCAGTGAAATCTTCCGACGGCTCTGTCGGTAAATTATGAACTTAACCAAATTTAGCCAAAGTTGCATAATTGAAACTACAATGGTGTTAACCAAAAGTGAATCCTGTTTGTCGAAAATCTGGTCGTTAAATTTGATTACCGATTATAACAAATTATAAATGAGCATAAAAAAGGAAACCATTCTTAACTGCAAATTGTAACATTGAGTAGTATATAATTTAAAACCAAATGTATGACTACAACAATTCTATTGTCTTGGTGAGCGTTGCTGTTGTGAGTCTGTATCCTTGGTTGTTCGCATTTGGTCTATGTCATTTCTTAGCTTAGTTATGACCTCCATCAACGTATTTACTGTGGCCTCAAGCTGATTGATACGTCGGTTTGTCGGCTCTGAACTAGATGCTGCTGCTATCGACATAGTGGAAGACTGCGAATAAAAAGCATTGGCAGATGATCCTAGGCCAAAGATCTTTCCCCGACTGTCCCTGCCCCCCCCACAGCATCAAAATATACCTGGGTCTCATCAACAGGTTGTTCATCCTGCGATTGTTGCCCAATTGTTTGTTGAATTTGGTCCTATTCGGAGTCAATGCGTATATTATAATTAGTAAGTTATAATTAAAAGTAAGACTGAATATTAAACTATGAAATAAACATACATTAAGTTCTCGACATCGGGTGTTTACGAATGTCACACCGTCATGTTTCTTGGTGTGCGTATGCAAGAACAACTGATGGGGTGTAGGCCTAAAGCCCGTAGACTTTTCCTGCAGAACAACGAAAAGTAATAAGTTGAACTAGAATTTACCACTAATTCGGCAAAGTTTCAGCTGTTTTGATGATATTACCCCCTGTTCAAGAAAGCAAATTATTCAACACAGCCATAAATGTTTGCAACATATTAATGGAAACAGTCATGATCAGTAGGCATACTACACATTTATGTTAATGACAACATAAACAAATCAATTTACATTCAAATTTAGCAAACTACAAATGTAGAATGTAAATGTAATATACAAAAAACGTACAAGTCTATCTGTATGCTCGCGGTGCGTAATTGATCCTCCCATGTGAACGGGAAGACTGTCTGCGCCTCCCCTACCACGTCTGTTGGTGGAGTTACGACCCGATATATGCATTGCCTCAGGAGATCTCCAGTACTCCAGCCAATGACTCCATGTGGACTCTGAAATGTAAGGGGGTCGTACACCAGCGTTATGTATCTGATTAATAAAATCGCAATAACGTGTACGGGCTCGCGACTCCCATACACTATGTATGGACCCATCCAGTTCAGAACTCCGGTAAAAATGTTTCTGAGAATATAAGGAATACATTCATTAAAACTTATAAGCAATTTGTATGTATGCTATGAATGGATAGAACCAAAAGAAAACACATATAAATGCCTTATTGTACCTCAAACTCCTGAAAGTAACATGTCTTTGTTGCCTCAGAGATCTTCTTCCATGCATAACCCTCATGCTCAATCATTTCTTTAAAAGTAGATGTCATTTGTCTTGAACACGGCCCAGACGGAATGAACCTAATACAGAGGACAAATAAGGTAATAATCCATTCAATCATGTAACACTGCAATATAATGATAAACATATACAGTGTGTCATGTGATCGCACTTACTGTTTATCGACTACTGTTATATACTTCCTGCCATCGGGCCCCTCATATCCCGGTTACATCTCGTTTCCTTCATCTTCCATAATTGTACTGCTAGATCATTCACTGTAGGAATGTTCTGCATCTCCAAGCACAGGTGATTCGGTTCCTCCAACTGTAGGGGCTAGAGGTGGTGTTGGTGACTCAGTTGCAGCTGGAGGTTGCGATGGGCCGCCCTCACAGTAAGTTCCTCCTAACATGTCTCTGAACCTGGGGCGCATCACATGACGTGCTCTCTTTGGTCCCTTCTTATGACCTGGAATTATTTGGTTACTTAATACGCCATGAAATATTTACACATTGCTATGTAGATAGAACACAGAATGATAGATTTCATAGCATAAGTACGAATTTAGTTATGAGAATAAGTGTTACAGTGATAGTCCAATAATATAACGAGTTCATTGCACATCCCAAATGTAATATAGAGATACATGACAGTGAATTTATTTTGTTTTTGGATGTCAAGTAGCATGCGAGTCGGTTAAGGTAAATGAGTCTCCGATTGGTGGATTTCCGAGAATGTTCCTCGCATGCTCGAACGCTCCAATGGAAACAGTATATGTTCTTTCCAGACCTATTTGGTTTTGAATACCTTCTTGCAATAACTTTTTCGCTATTGCTAAGTGCATTGGTGAAATGTTCGGAAATTTTTGACCTAGAACAGAATAGGAAGGAACTTTCAGGTTGTCATATTAAAATGGGATAATGGAACCCATCCTGAAGAGTAATACGTACGTGAATTTCCAGATGAGCTCTGTGGGGTTGGCAACTTTTCGACAAGAACTGATTTGTGAAATCCTTCATCGATCGTTGTGTCATTACTCCCGTCTCCTTCGGCATACATGTCATGTTCGATATGCATTACAGCTTAAAATAAGTAACAACTTCAATGAAATGTTAATATAACAACTACATGCGTTTGATTTGAGATGTATGCAATAAGGAAATTGATGCGGTACGATACTATACACCTTCAAGTAGAAGATCGGTCATGGAAGGCAAACGATCATTCGGCTAAGAAGTGGATATTGTTGCTGCATCCATTCTGATTTCAGCTTAGACAATTTTACCACATTCCTCCCAATGGAATGAATTTCCGCCATCAGGTACCAGATGCCAAGTCGACATCCCTTAATTAAGAATAAGAAATCAACATTTGACTGAAAATTTTTAAATGATTACGCAGATATTACTTGTCAAAGGAAATTAAAGCTCGCATTACATACACAAATTAATCGCTGTCAGTTGTTATTCCTAAGTTACAATCATCCAAACTTTCTGAAGAATAAGAATCAAAATCCGGCTCCTCTGCAGAACGTTGACCATCGTCCTCCTCTCCAGATAGAATATCAACAAATTCATGTGATGGATCTTGCAAAGGTTCATGATCATCATATGTCACAGCTGCATTGATAACATAAGCATCTTCCTGAAACGCTCACTTCCAATTCTCTGATCGCCCTTTCCCCGTGCTTGAAACACACCTCGAGATTTGACTTTGCACATCGCCAACCAATCACACTTGTCCCGTCGTATGCTGGGAAATGGGACATAACAGACCTGTTTTGCTTGCATAGCCAATAAGAAAGGGTCGAAATGTTTCAATCTCCTGCGTGAGTTGATTTCGACAAGATTGTATCGGCTATGAACTTTTGTCCCAACATTTGGAGTTGGGTCAAACCAATCGCACTTGAATATCACAGTGGGCTTGATTGACAATGCAGGGTACTCAACCTCTAGTATCTCAACGATTTTACCATAGTAATCCATGAATTCTCCTTGTATGGAAACCCCACAATTTATTGTTGCCATGCTATGACCATGAGCTTCAGTTTGATATTTGTAGCCATTGACGAAATAAACCGGATACGATTTCACAGCTCGCAGAGGTCCCTTAGCAAGATCGAAAATGTACTTGTTCTTTAATCAATTTCTGCGGCCTACACAAAGAAATGTTTGCAATATCAATGAATACATGGGCTAAGTTCAACACGTGTTGCGTATAATGTAATAAGGAACTTTTGTCCCAACATTTGGAGTTGGGTCAAACCAATCACACTTGAATATCACAGTGGGCTTGATTAGCAATGCAGGGTACTCAACCTCTAGTATCTCAACGATTTTACCATAGTAATCCATGAATTCTCCTTGTATGGAAACCCCACAATTTATTGTTGCCATGCTATGACCATGAGCTTCAGTTTGATATTTGTAGCCATTGATGAAATAAATCGGATACGATTTCACAGTTCGTAGAGGTCCCTTAGCAAGATCAGAAATGTACTTGTTCTCTAATTGATTTTCTGCGGCCTACACAAGGAAATGTTTGCAATATTAATGAATACATGGGCTAAGTTCAACACTTGTTGCGTATAATGTAATAAGGAATGTATTTGTAAGTAGAAACTAACATATCTCTCGAACCATCAAGCAAAGTGCCTCCCAACCTCATTATGGACTTCATCCTGTGTGCTGTTGACCATGATCTCCTGTAACAATGTCTCGTACTTCCTGTGATATGGTCAAGTAATTTAATGAGCAAAATCACATAATCTTAATACTGAATTAATGTGGTCGAACTTACTGCACGAATGGTTGAACCTCTTGGCAATTCAATAAAATGTACCCATGGGCTTCGTCAATTTCTGGCTCTGTTAACATTCTTTTTATTGCACGCCCATATGCGCGCCCAGGAAATGTGAAAATGGATATGTTGCCAGCAACATCAGTGGTCCCTCCCTCGTCGTCATTACGAGGAACCTTTCTCGCTCTTGTGTGAACGTGTGGGGCAAAATAATGTCCACAAAATGTACTAGTCTCCTCAACTAAATAAGCATTACAAATGGAACCTTCAACTCGAGCCTT
>JAOTAX010000005.1:8871131-8882868 GCA_025629825.1 Erythroxylum guanchezii | reverse complement strand
CAATTCACCAAAAACACCTATAGGCATTTTGTCAAACACATGGTATGCACACATTTTATCATCCCTAATTCAACAAACATTCCCACATTCTTCCCTTTAATCTACAACAAACACCATACCCATTCAATAACCCTCACAAAACTAATTTTTAATCAACCAACAACATCCAATTAACCACAAAACTCATCCACCGAATGTCAACACAGGAGAGAAAGAAGTGGGCAAACTACCTTCGGATGTTACAACCCGAGCAAGGGAAGCCGGCGACCTTGGCGTCGACGACAATGCCTGGACCAGACAGCGGCGGCAATGGCGATAGGAGAACGGATTTCTGGAGCTTCCAGCCGACGGACGAGGGAGAAGAGGAGAGGCACGGGAGAATGGGAGGGGAAGGGATTTGAGGGGCTTAAAATCAGGTCAAAAACGACGTCGTTTTCGCTTATTTTTTAAATCGCTTCCAGACGACTCTCACCGACGGAATAGACTCCGTCGGTGAAAGCCCCTTCCCGTCTTCCTTCTCCGACGTATTATATATTCCGTTGGAGATTATAGACTGAATTCATTCCGTCCCTGATATTTCGTCCCTATTTTATGCATTTTCTTGTAGTGAACGAAGAAAAAAGGAAGAGAGAAATAGGATGCGAACGTTGTACACATTTCCTTGTTCCCTTTAACAATTTTGCTGACGTATTCTCTTACCTAAGTAAAGCACTTCAAAGCGGAGCGAGATCCTCTGTCCAATATTATGGTATCTTATTCTGTTCCATAAATCTCAATTATTTATTTATGTGGGTTCCATACTCATTTATGCGGGATCCACGTAGGATCCACATAAATAAATGGTTGAGATTTATGGGACAGAACAAGATACCGTAATGTTGAACAGAGAATCTGGACTCTTTCAAACCTTTCCCTTTTGGTGTTATTTTCCTATTACGTAAGGAGTCTTCACCTGTCTCCTTCCACCTACCCTCACAATCATCTTCTACACTTCGTAGCCAATAAGAATTGATCATACGTTGTTACTTGTAGTTTTTATAGTCCCACTACTACTGTCATCAATCTACCTAAAAGAAAAGGAAGTAATAGTTTATATGTAATGATAATAAAATAAGATTAGGGTTTGATTACTTTTCCTATTTTATTCAAATTAGTATCTCTCACTACTATTATGAAAACATTACTCTCAGTGGCATTACTAGATCTCTCTCATTCCCTCTCATCAGCTCCCTTGACTCCTCTTTAAACCCACGTTCCATTGATACATCTCTCCATTGGTATAAACAAGGTTGCATGCCTCAAAATTTCTACTAAGCCTCTCTAAGTTGACTGTACTAGCATTGACAGAAAATATGATCCACATTTTCATACGTTTGGCAAAGCAGATAATGTGTTATTCTATCTAGTGTAGGAAGCCTGTTTCTGATAACAAGCCATAAAGTGATTAAAGCATGAGGAGAGTTAAGCTTATACCATGTGAGTTTGTGCCAAACGACAGCGAGATTGTTGTTCCTGAAGAGGGACCAATATGATGCAGTAGAGAAAATGCTAGAATGAGTGGCATCCGTTGAATTAAGTCTTTTTGGAAGTATTAAGGACAATATTTGAAAAGAAACCAAATAATGCAGATGATGATGATAAGATAGAAGAATTCACAATGGGAATGACTTTATCAACAATAATATGGGAGGATAAAGTTCCTTATAGAGAATAGCTTCAATAACAGCATCTATAGGTCCAAAGGGGGTCCAAGTGATCGTGCCAAAAGTATGTGATTTTACCATCATTTACTATACATTTACAAGAGTCTCTGACAATACTCCTCAAGTAAGGAATTCATAAGGAATGAACTACCACTTTGTCTCTCATTGAGTTGAGAATGTAGTTCTAACAAATTCTCCACGCTTGATAGCTTCAATCCAAGTCGGAGCGTATCGAGATCAGAGTTTATGGAACATTACTCGCTTGTTTGGTTCACGAGTTTCAGCGGAAGCAGTGTAGTAGAAGTGATCAATCATCAAGCAGCAATGGCAGTAACGTTGCTAGCAAAGCAACAGTTCCCAAGCCAAGGGTCTCATCTCAATTCGTGAGCCTTGCCTTCCTAGAATACTGAATTGCAGAAGGGACATTTAAATTTTGGGACAAGTGTCCAATAACGTAGAAAAGAAAGGAAGGGAGAAATAGAACGCGAACGTTGTAGACATTTCCTCTTTCACTTTAATGATTTTGCTGACGTATTATCTTATCTAAGCAGAGCACTTCAGAACGTAAGTTCTAACGTAAGCGGACAGCACCTGTCCCCTTCCACCTACCCTCACAGTCATGTTCTACTCTCCGCAGCCAATAAGAATTGACCATAAGTTGGCACTTGGGGTTTTTATAATCCAACTACCACTGTCATCTATCTAACTCATTAGGGTTGTTTCTGGTCACTGAAATCTATTTGCTGAACGTAAAGTTTCAGTCTTTAACATGGCGGTGAGGAGAATAAAGCTAGGATCACAAGGGCTTGAGGTGTCAGCTCAAGGACTTGGTTGTATGGGCATGTCCGCCTTCTACGGCCCTCCGAAGCCGGAATCCGACATGATTGCTCTCATCCATCACGCCGTCGATAGAGGTGTTACTATGCTTGACACATCCGATATCTATGGTCCTAAAACCAACGAAATTCTTCTGGGCAAGGTTAGATTTTTACTTTTTTTATTACAATGATTGTTATCAGTAACTAAATTAAAAAAAAAAAAGCCTCGTCTTCGATTCCGTGTTGTCTAGTTATAGAAAGTGGCTGACCCATGTCCTTGTTTCTCTTTTTGCTTTCCTTTTGCTTTTTTGTGTATGGTTTGAAAATGCAAATGCAGGCTTTGAAAGGAGGAGTGAGGGAAAGAGTTGAATTGGCAACCAAGTTTGGAATAAGCTATGAGGAAGGGAAAAGGGAATTTCGTGGAGATCCAGGTTATGTGAGGGCTGCTTGTGAGGCCAGCCTGAAGCGACTCGATGTTGAATGCATTGACCTTTATTACCAACATCGCATTGATACCAGAGTTCCCATTGAAGTCACGGTTTTGCCTCTTCTCATCCTTTACTCTTTAAGTTACTTTTATGTGGATTATTTAGATTCCTTTTCCATTTATCTACCTCCTCTTTTATATGTATGAATGACACATTAGTCCGTGGTTTTGCAAAGCTAAGAGATTGCCTGTAATATGATACTTTGTTACTAAACTAGAACTTAGTCAAAGGGCATAAAAAGGCAGACACTGAACTTGAACTATTGGGGAACGCATTTAGGATATGTGTTGGTTAGAATTGAGATCCAATATTCCAATGGGGTAATGTCAAGGACGCCATTGGACGTGGCCTCACTGGTATGTGCACGGTATGTGCATGAGATAGACCAAACCGTGTAATTATTGCATTAAACCTTATCGGGATGAGGTTGAAACTTGATCAAGTGAAAAAAATAGGAGTTTTGCATATCCAACTCTCACGTTGTGAAATCTTCTGGCTTTGCATCTGGTGTATCTTTGTAAATCTCCATAAAGATGCAACAATTAATAACATGATGATGGTCTATAATTTAAAATCTCTATAAATCAATTGTATGCTGAAGCTGCAATATCTAAAATCAATCAAACGTTAGCAGAATGCATCATGCCTTGTGAATGTGAATCTCGTTCGGATTCCTGCTGCAAATTGCAAAATTAATTTGAACTTTGGGTAATGACATTCCATGTCTTCATCTAGCAATTCTTACTATGGTATTCCGTCTACATCGTGTGATTTCAAGATTTTAATTTGGGATATAGGTGTATTGCACTAACACTGTGGAGTAGTAATGCAACTACAACTAATTGCAGCTGGCGTGTAGTCAATTTGATGATGGTTAATACAGTTGTCCCCGTATGGAATTGATGAAAGTTTTTAAAGTTTTCTATTTTGTCTTTGCAAGATTGGGGAACTCAAGAAACTGGTTGAAGAGGGTAAAATAAAATATATTGGTTTATCTGAGGCCTCTGCTTCAACAATCAGACGAGCTCATGCTGTTCACCCGATAACAGCCGTACAGTTGGAGTGGTCCTTGTGGTCAAGAGATGTCGAGGAAGAGATAATTCCTACATGCAGGTTGAGCATCTTTGAAACAACCTCCTTTATGGAGCTGATTAGTGTATAAATCATATAAATATGCAATCCTCATCTCGTCTCAATAACTTTTCAGGGAACTTGGCATTGGGATTGTTGCATACAGTCCTCTAGGACGAGGGTTCTTTTCATCAGGACCTAAAATGGTTGATAACTTAACTGAGGATGACTTTCGGAAGGTTGGTCATTATAATTAATGTGAATATACTATTAGGGAAACTGTATCAGGCATAGTTAGGTGAAGTAGGTAGCTGTAAAATGTAATTATGTTTTCATGATATTTTCTTTCGGTTGCCATTGTTGCGTCACTGAAATGAGTTTTTGGATTGTCACAGCATCTACCTAGGTTTCAGCCTGAAAATCTGGAGCACAACAAGAAACTGTTTGAGCGGGTTAATGAAATTGCAGCGAAGAAAGAGTGCACTCCATCACAGCTAGCACTGGCCTGGATCCATCACCAAGGAGACGATGTATGTCCCATCCCTGGAACCACCAAGATTGAAAACCTCAATCAGAACATCGGAGCTTTATCTGTGAAACTGACACGAGAAGAAATGGCCGAACTTGAAGCCATTGCTTCAGCAGATACTGTAAAGGGTGATAGATACATGGCTGGCTTTGCTACCTTCAAGGAATCTGAAACTCCACCACTGTCCTCATGGAAGGCTGTGTAGAGCCAGCCCCTTCATCGCATCTATGCTATCTCCTTACCACTTTCATGGTTTTCTTTGAGGTTCAATCTGAGCATGCCAGAGTAGGAATCTTTTGTAGAGTGATATTAGATAAGACTAAGGTTTGTGGAGAAGAACATTTTATATTAGATTTTAGTATTAAGTCTATCTGAAGACTCTAAACCTTGTGCTGTTAAGACTTTGTATGTTAAAAGGAGAGTGATATTAAATAAGACTAAGGTTTGCGGAGAAGAACATGTTATACTAGATTTTAGTTTCAAGTCTGTCTAGAGACTCTAAACCTTGCGTTGTTAAGACCTTGCATGTTAAAATCGTGCAGAACATCTGGAGGAGAAGGAATAAGACATGCTGTTCTAGTAATTGAATGTACCCTAAAAAGTATAATTAAAGTTTATGCTGGATTTTGGTTTCGAGAATGGAGCTAGTATTTCATGATGATCATGCTCTTCTTCAACATTCACAAGTTCACGACACACGAAAATTTGGTTTTTACCAGTCAGAGAAAAAGGCTTAGGCTCAGGAAGTGGCCGATGTATTAGAGAATTACTACAAAACGCTCATCAACAGTCCACTGAGATCGCTTTCAGAGAGATTAAATAGGTGTAATATTCGCACAAAGGTATGTTAACGTATAGATGTATGTGCTTAGTGTGAATTAAGAGCTCCAAACTCTAGAGAGGAATGCTGGAAATTTTAATCAATATCAAGCCGGAAATTTGTCCACAAAAAACATACCCCACACCATCTGAGGGAAGACCATCACATAAAGCCTTGGAAGATGTGTCCAACATGAGTTTTGGAGCCCAAAAAGAAGAACCGGTGAAAGAGGATGAAGAGTTAGAAGAAGTTGGTCTTATCATTCTCCTACAATACCAAACTTTATGGAAACCTTTTGGGGACTCTAAAGCCTTGGTCCAAGTTGATGATCTCGAAGCCCAAATGGAGCCCACAGGGGAGAAGGCTCTCGGCCAAAATCAAGTCACATGTTGTCCTATAACTTGACTTGGATAAGAGAAGGTATAATATTTCAACTTATGGTATGTTTTCAATAAGAACAATTCATTGCTCATAAGTTTCTTATTTAATGTGTTTAATTCTTATTTAGTGTGTTTTAATTCCTATCCTTAATTTTCCACATTACTACATGTACAGTGGATAATTATGGACAGTTTTTTTTGTTATAAATGTTTCATTAAGAGTCCATTAGGAGGTGAGAAACCGAATCATATGGTTCTCCACCTTCCTCTTAAAAGTTTCCTATTTATGTCATGTTTGTTTCCTTTTGAAGGAGAATTTTATGAATGAAAAAATTTTGAGTATTATTCTCCAAATTAGAGTCAATTTGCTCTAGGGTTGTCTATTTACTGAAAATAGAATAAGGGTTTGTTAGTTTTCCAAAAACTTCCACTCGTTTTCTTTACTTTTCTTCTTCATTTTGAGAAACAGTATCATTCCTTACCAGTTTCACCATCTCGTCCATAACTTTTCACACACACATCCAATACAAAACTTCCTTCACCAAAGTTGTAGCTGACTTCTTGCTCTACAATTTTTCCTTTAGAACCATCCCCAAATTCATTGTAGTTTGCCTGCAAATAACAACGTAATCCCCTGCTAATTCCTAATCCCAAAAACACAAAACGAGACCAAACTTTCACTTATCATCACCCAACGACCACACGCCATCAAATTTTGGTATCAGAGCCCACTTTGCGATCCTATCTCAAGTCATGTCGACGTCCCCACCCATAAATCCACAAAATACATCGAAACAACCAATCTATCCGACGCCCCAGGACGTTGATGCTCTTAATGCCACCATTGAAGCTCTACGCCTAGAACTTGCAACCTCAAAGCCAAAGAAAAAGCCTATCAATCTATGAAGCAACTAACATCATCAAGCCGAAATCCAAATCCTTCCCTTTTCCCACCCTAAAGTCATTTCTCAAGAACTTACACACCCGAAATCCCAATTAGGTCCGACCCTAATCCCACCTTTGAAGAGTCGTCTGACTTGGAGAATGAGGAAGTTTTTGATGAATTTGGACAAACCTCTCACACCAACATAGGAGGACCGGATTTTAGAGGGAGAGGAGAGACAAGAAGGTTAGAAGAGGTAGACCGATTACTCCACAACACTCACAAAATGACAACATGTTTAATTTCAAATTAAACATATCGAAGTTTTTTTGGAAAGCTTGATGCGGAGGTTTCCAAAGATTGGGTCTATAGTGTAAAGAGGGCTTTTGAATTGAAAAAAGTTGATGAGCAGAGAAAATGAAGATAGTAGCCCTAAAATTGAAGGGCTATGCCGCACAATGGTGGGACAATTTGCAGAAAAGAAGAGTGAGAGAAGGAAGGCCATGTTATCAAACATGGCAGCAAATGAAACATGAAATGGAGGAGGCTTTTATGCCGCCCCAATATAGGCAAAGGCTTCTTGATCGGTTGTTTAGTCTTCGGCAATACAACAAGAGTGTAGAAGATTACATCATAGAGTTCAAGCATTTGATGATTAGTTGTGACTTGAGGGAAACCGAGGAGCTAGTTTGTGCAAGATTCCTCAAGGGCCTCAAAATTGACATCCAAGACATGGTAAGCTTCTATCCCTATGAGACTTTGCAAGAATTAAAAAGGCTTGCCATGAGAAGTGAATTGTCTCTTAAACACACTCAAAGCTGAAAATTCCTTCCAAAATATGCCCAAACACCACAAAAGCCAATTAGCCAAAATTTTCCTCACCAAAATCCTTCACCACCCAAAGCTCCACCACCAAAACCATTTAACCAAACTCCTCCACCAAAACCGAATGCCACACCAAGTCCATACACTCCAAAATTTCTTCCACAATCACCAAAATCCAAACTTAGGTACTTCAAATGTCAAGGCTATGGACACTTCCAAGCCAAATGCCCAAATAGAAAAGTCATGACCATACAAAAAATGGAGGCTATTGATTATGAAGTTGAGAAAGAATTGTTGTTTGGTTCTAACATTGAACAGGAAGAAGATGGAGATAGCGATGAGACTATTGAAGCTAGTGGTTACAACGTTGATGCTGAGATGTTTGTTTTGATGAAAATATTGAGTAGTGATAAGGGAGTTGAAGATTGGAGGAGAAAATCACTTTTCCATACAAGATGTGTGACCAATGGAAAGATGTGTGAAATTGTCATTGATAGTGGAGCGTGTGAGAACGTAATCTCAAATGAGATGGTTGACAAGTTAGCCCTCAAAACCGAGTCCTTACTAAATCCATACAAGCTAACTTGGCTTGACTCCAAGCATGAGATCAAAGTCAACCGACAGTGTCTTGTCCCATTTGCAATTGATAAATGTGTGGATGAAGTATGGTGTCATGTCATTCTAATGACAGCATGTCACTTGCTTCTTGGAAGACCGTGGCTTTATGATAGGGATGTATCACATCATGGGAGAGCCAATACATATTCTTTACATCACAATGGCAAGAAGATTGTGTTGACTCCAATGAAGCCGGATTTCAAAAGGAAGAAGAGGGAAGAATCTACTTTGATGACATTAGAAGAAAAGTTTGATGTTCTTGGAGAATTGCCAAATTTTGTACCACTTGATATTGAAGAGGAAGATAAGCCATGACCACCAATTCCAAAAGAGGTACAAAACTTGATTAATGAGTTTACTTTTGTGTTTCCTAAAGAACTTCCAAAAGGGTTGCCACCTTTAAGGGAGATTCAACATGAGATCAATTTTGTGCCCGGTGCTTCTATTCCTCGCAAGCATGCATATAGAATGAGTCCTAAAGAAGGATAAGAATTACAAAAGCTTGTCGATGAGTTACTTGAGATAGGTTTCATTCGGCCTAACACAAGTCCATGTGTCGTGTCGGCTTTTGTTGTGCCAAAAAAGAACGGGAAGTGGAGGATGGTGATAGATTCAAGAGCCGTCAACAAAATCACCGTCAAGTATAGGTATCCAATTCCTAGACTTGACGACATGTTAGATCATCTTTATGGTGCTAAAATTTTCTTAAGATTGGACCTTGCAAACAGTTTTCATCAAATAAGAATGAAGGAGGGAGATGAATGGAAAATTGGTTTCAAGACAAAGGAGGGACTTTACGAATGGCTAGTCATGCCAATGGGGCTGTCCAATTCACATCAACTTTCATAAGGCTTATGAATGAGGTACTAAAACCATTCTTACACAAATTTGTGGAAGTTTACTTTGATGATATTTTAATCTTTAGCTCTTCCTTAGTTGAACATGTCATGTATTTGAGATGTGTTAGAGATCTTAGACCATGAGAAATTGTCTGCCAATTTAGAAAAGTGTCATTTTTGTGATTCCTCTTTAAATTTCCTAGGTTTTATCGTTAGCCATGAAGGCATTAGCATGGACCCTTCGAAAATCTAAACCATTGTTGATTGGTCGAGACCCACTAACCTTTTTCAAGTTAGGAGCTCATGGTTTATGTTCTTTCTATAGGAGATTCATAAAAGATTTTAGCACTATCACTAGTCCAATTACCGATTTCATGAAAAAGGGTGAATTCAAGTGGACTCCTCAAGCCACTATTGCCTTTAATACTTTAAAAAAATTGATAACTAGTTCTCCTTTGTTAGCTTTGCCTAGTTATAATGCACCATTTGAACTTAAGTGTGATACAAGTAAGGTAGGAATAAGGGTTGTCCTTAGTCAAGGAGGGAAACCGATCGCCTATTTTAGTGAAAAATTGAATAATGCTAGGGAAAAATACACAACATATGACAAAGAGTTCTATGCTTTGATTAGAGCCCTTAGGCATTTTTAGCCATACGTTCTAGCTAGCCCATTCGTTTTGTTCACCGACCATGATGCCTTAAAATATGTCCAAAACCAAACCCATTTGAGCCATAAACATGCTACTTGGATTGAATACTTGCAAAATTTTGACTTTGTCATAAAACACAAATCCGGAAAAACCAATGTAGTGGCCGATGTCTTGTCTAGGAAATATACTTTGTTAAGCTCAATGCATGCACATGTTATAGGCTTTGATGACATAAGGGGGTTATATGAGAGTGATAAACAATGGTGCATTTAAGGATTTCATTCTTCATGATGGTTATTTGTTCAAAAATGGTTCTTGTTGTGTGCCTCAATGTTCTTTCAGAGAGGCAATTTTAAGGGAGGTCCATGGTGGAGGCTTGGCCCGCCACTTTGGAAGGGAGAAAACTTATGATTTGGCCCATGAAAACTTCTATTGGCCAAAGATGTGGAGAGATGTTGAAAGACTTGTCTAAGGATGTAACACATGCAGCCAAGCCAAGATGCAAGCCCAACCGAATGGCCCATACACACCTATTCCAATTCCAAATGCTCTATAGGAAGATGTAAGTATGGATTTTATTATTGGTCTGCCGAGGACAAGAAGGGGTTTTGATTCAATTATGATAGTTGTTGATAGATTTTCAAAAATGGCTCATTTCATACTTTGTACTAAAACTTTGGATGTGTCTCGTGTCATGGATTTGTATTTTCATAATGTTGTAAAGCTTTATGGACTTCCTAGAAGCATAGTTAGCGATAGAGATGTAAAATGTTTAAGCCATTTTTTAAGAACACTTTGGGGTAGATTAGGGACAAGGCTCAAATTTAGTACCGCTTTTTATCCACAAATCGACGGTCAAACGGAGGTAGTGAACCGATCCTTAGGAAATATTCTTAGAAGTTTGTTGAAAGGGAAGACAAAGAATTGGGATGCACTCTTACCATCCAAAAGAAAGTCCAAACTCAATGAGAGAGCTGAAGGCCCATTCAAAGTGTTACAGAAGATAGGCCCAAACGCATACAACATTGAGCTACTGAATGGTTACAAAATTTCTAACAATTTCAATGTAGGTGATTTAAAAGCTTATGTTGAAGACACAATGGAAGACCAATATGATCAACAAGGTTCGGCCTTTGAAGAGGGAGAGGATGATGGAGGACCATCATATAAAGCCTTGGAAGATGTATCCAACATGGGCTTTGGAGCCCAAGAAGAAGAACCGGTCAAAGAGGATGAAGAGTTAGAAGAAGTTGGCCTCAACATTCTCCTAGCACAAGTCCATGTGTAGTGTCGGTCTTTGTTGTGCTAAAAAAGAACATGAAGTGGAGGATGGTGATAGATTCAAGAGTCGTCAACAAAATCACCGTCAATATAGGTATCCAATTCCTAGACTTGACGACATTTTGGATCATCTTCATGGTGCTAAAATTTTCTCAAGATTGGACCTTGCAAACGGTTTTCATCAAATAAGAATGAAGGAGGGAGATGAATGGAAAATTGGTTTCAAGACAAAGGAGGGACTTTATGAATGGCTAGTCATGCCAATGGGGCTGTCCAATTCACCATCAATTTTCATGAGCCTTATGAATAAGGTACTAAAACCATGAAGTGATGGTGGTTGACGGTGGTTGATGGTCAGAAATAGTTTTCGGGAGATTTGAAGATGTTTGCACAAATAGAATTTCTCGGGTAAAACTGGGATAGGTTATTTGAAGGCATTTTCTGGGTTAATTGGCTGGGAATCTGGTTTCTAGGAAAGAAGCAAAGTTGTAGAAATTTTTGTGAACTATAATTTAGATACAAGATTCGGATTAATCGGATAAGGAATGATTAAGTTATAGTGGCTTTTGTGGTGACATGTTAATCTGGACGATAGAATGAAAGCAAATGATGAAAACGGGAATTTTGAGGAGGCTAGGGTTCGAATAGTGTTGGACCCCACACCCCACCCGTAGGTGTTTGGGGGTGATGCCTCGGCGTGTATTTGCGGGTGATACCGCGGCATCCAACCCTCAAAGGTATTGTCCTCTTTGGTTAAGGGTGAGGCCACGACTCGAACCCAAGACCTCAAGGTTTTGTTGCACTTTCATGCACGCCTCTTACCATTGAGCCA
>JAOTAX010000005.1:8855831-8871031 GCA_025629825.1 Erythroxylum guanchezii | reverse complement strand
TACAACCAACCACCTATCCATTCTCCCAACCTCCTCCACAATTTCCTCCAAACGTTTCATCACACCCATCACAACCGGCCACGTCATTCCAAAATTTAACTTTCCCACAACTAACCGTTGGGGCACCCCCACGGTTCCCTATTAGAAATGTTCCTCAAAACACCCCTCCTCCTAAAGATGAATTTTTCAATTTCAAGATTGAGTTCTCGAAATTTCATGGCAGAATTGATAGTGATGTTTATCTTGAGTGGGTGTATACAATTGACAGAACTTTTGATTTGAAAGAGTTGAGTGAAGAAAATAAGCTGAAGTTAGTGCAATTAAAATTGAGAGGTTATGCATCCCTTTGGTAGGATAATGTCTAAAAGATGAGATTGAGAGAAAGTAAGCCAAAAATTACAACTTGGTCTCGGATGAAAGAGATGATAGATGAGACATTTTTGCCTCCACATTATAGGCAAAAGATGTTGGATAACATAATCTTCTACCGTACAACCAACCACCTATCCATTCTCCCAACCTCCTTCACAATTTCCTCCAAACGTTTCATCACACCCATCACAACCGACCACGTCATTCCAAAATTCAACTCTCCCACAACTAACCGTTGGGGCACCCCCACGATTCCCTATTAGAAATGTTCCTCAAAACACCCCTCCTCCTAGAGATGAATTTTTCAATTTCAAGATTGAGTTCCTGGAATTTCATGGCAGAATTGATAGTGATGTTTATCTTGAGTGGGTATATACAATTGACAGAACTTTTGAGTTGAAAGAGTTGAGTGAAGAAAATAAGCTGAAGTTAGTGCAATTAAAATTGAGAGGTTATGCATTCCTTTGATGGGATAATGTCCAAAAGATGAGATTGAGAGAAAGTAAGGCAAAAATCACAACTTGGTCTCGGATGAAAGAGATGATGGATGAGACATTTTTGCCTCCACATTATAGGCAAAAGATGTTGGATAACATGATGAGCTTAACACAAGGAACAAAATCGGTTGAAGAATATACGATGGAGTTTGAGCAAATCATGCTAAGGTGTGATTTAAGAGAAGAAGAAGCTGTTGTCAATGCAAGATTTCTCAAAGGCCTCAAAATTGACATTAGAAACATGGTAAGTTATCCTTATATTCATTTCTATGAACTTAGGAAGCTTGCCTTGCAATGTGAAACTAACCTGAAATATTTGTCCACCAAAAAATTTCTTCCACCATATGCCAATACACCAAATTACAAACTACCCTCATTTCCACCACCAAAACTGACCAATCCACTCCACCACAAAAATTCACCTCTAGCCAAAATTCAACACCAAACCAAGCCTTGCCTTCAACAAACACCTAGAAAATTACCCAAAACTCAAATAAGATGCTTCAAATGCCAAGGATTTGGACATTTTCAATATGAACGTCCAAATAGAAATATCATGACCGTTGAAGAAATAGAAGAAATTCATAATGAAACGCTTGTTTGTGATGAGGCCGAAAATGATAATGAAGTTTTTGAGTCTTGTAAAAATGTCGAATGTGATAGTGAGTTAGAAGGAGAAATGCTTGTGATTTTTAGAATGTTGAGTGGAAAAAAAATGAGAGTGATTGGAGAAGAAAGTCTTTTGTTTTATTGTAGGTGTTTGACAAAAGGGAAGTTGTGTGAACTTGTAATAGATAATGGAGCTTGTGAAAATGTTGTGTCAAATGAAATGGTTAAAAAATTAGCTTTAAGGATCGAAGCTCTTCCCAAGTCCTTATAAGTTGACATGGTTAGACAATAAGCATGAGATTAAGGTTGATAGGAGAAGTCTAGTGTCATTTTCAATTGGCAAATATGTTGATGAGATATGGTGTCATGTAATTCCTATGAACGCTTGTCATGTGTTTTAGGCCGTCCATGGTTGTATGATAGAGATAAGCAACACCAAGGAAGAGCCAACACTTATTCTTTGTTCTTTAAAGGACAAAAGTTCACACTCAATCCTATGCCACCGGGAGCAAGAAAGACAAAAAGTCATGATGATCAAATTTTAGCCTTGACGACAAGTGAAGAAAAGGAAGAGATTATCCCAAGCCTATCTTCACACATTCCCTTTAACTTGGAAGAAGCCAAACTGAGCCCCTAAAAGCCACTTTCCAATGAGATACAATCCTTAATTCTTGAGTTTAGTATAGTTTTTCCAAAAGAGCCTCCTAAAGGACTCCCTCCTTTAAGGAAAATCCAACATGTAATAAACTTTGTCCAAAATGCTATTATACCCCATAAGCAATCTTATAGAAAAAACCCAAGCGAGCATGATGAGTTGCAAAAACTTGTTGATGAGATGTTAGAGAGAGGTTTCATTCGACCAATTGCTTCTCCATGTGTTGTTCCCACCTTTGTTGTTCCTAGGAAAAATGAAAAATAGAGGATGGTTATTAATTCAAGAGCCGTCAACAAGATAACCATCAAATATAGATTTTTAATCCCAAGGTTTGATGACATGCTTGATCGACTTCATGGAGCTCAAATATTTTAGACTTGATCTTGCTAATGGGCTTCATCAAATTAGAATAAAAGAAGGTGATGAATAAAAAACCACTTCTAAAACTAGGAAAGGTTTATATGAATGATTGGTTATGCCTATGTGACTTTCTAACTCTCCTACTTTTACACGATTAATGAATGAGGTTTTAAGGCCATTTCTTGCTAAGTTTGTTGTGGTTTATTTTGATGACATTCTGATGTATAGCAGAGGTGTTAAACCATTGAATTTGTGACTGTCAATGTCAGAAAAGCGTCGAAATCTCTATATCAGCACAAACTCTTGTATTCTGCATTAGCAATGTCATTCTCTGTTATTTTTGTTGCTTCTCTTTCTTTTGGTTTGTAATACATACTCACTGGTTAAGCAGGAATGGTGAAGTGGCATTAATGCTTCTGTATGTTCAGATACTATTAAACAGAACCATAGGAAGATAAAAAGAAACATGTTGGTCATACGCAATTCTTCAGTGAATCTCCAGCTCCCTGGAAGAAGCAATATGAGAGCACAAAATCAGCAATGAAGATACCAACAAGTGATATAACCACAGCCGAAGTCGTTGACTCTCCAACACCCTTGGCACCTCCCATTGTGGTCACTCCCCAAGCACAGCTAACAACAGATATGATCGCACCAAAAACCTGGGACTTGAGCATTGCACTGATTAAATCCCATGATTTAAGCGCTCTCTGAGCTGAATCCAATATGATGTTTATGCTGACCCCATAGACAGCGTCAGCCAGTAAGGCACTGGATGCCATCCCCACCGTGAAACACATCAAAGTCAAAAAGGGTAGAGCAAGACATGAAGCAATTACTCGAGGGGTGACCAAATAATCAACAGGGTTTGCACCAAGGACTCTCAATGTATCAGTTTGCTCAGAAACCTGCATCGTCCCCAACTCTGCTGCAAATGCACTCCCAATCCGCCCTGCAACAACAATTGATGTAACTACAGGGCTTAGCTCCCTTGAAAAGGCTAGAGCCAGTACACCACCAACAGACCTGTTCAAACCCAATCTGGTAAACTCTCTAACAAATTGAATGGTGAAAGCCATGCCAACAAATGCTGAAGTCAAGAGACAGACCCCAACAGACCTTGGTCCAACTCTCTCCAGCTGTTGCAAAGTATTCCTCCAGTGAATTTTGCCCTTTAAACTCCTGATTATAACCTGACCTGTCAATACAAGAACTGACAACCCCCTCCAAAGGTACCCAGGAGGTGACCATTTACTCAGAAATGTGTCTGCTTCAGAACTGGGTACATGGTTAGAGTTCGTGTCATCATCTACAACTGAGACAGAAGGATGGCCATCATTTGTGTTTGGAATCGCAAACAGTTTATTAACTGGCAATAGTAACTGGCTTCTAAAATGACCAAATCCTCTATGGAAACCAAGTGGACTGAAATTTGAGATCTTCAGCTTCCTCCAACAAACCGGCTTCACATAGCTTCTTCTGCAATTCATCTAGTGCTTCAATAAACTCTAATTTCAATTATTTTCATTGAAAGTTAAAACAACTTCTTTCTTAAATTCAAGGCGGAAAAAGAAGATGTGTATGCACATAAGAGGCAGAGGAAAGACCTGTATTGATTGGAGAAGTACAGGGACGAATGAAGATGAGAAGCTGTCTGCATCTCTGGTTCCCTCTTATTTTATTTCCTGAATAATCTTGAGTCCAGATGCGTGAAAGATTATAGATGCAAAGTAGAAAAGGAAGATTTCATAAACTTTCAAATTTCCAAATGGACTCTTCTTCCATTGCAGTTAAATTGACCTGACATGTAACAACCACATCAATTAAGAAATAAACCTCAAGCACTCAGTTGAGACTCAAGTTCCCCAAACAAACAGCTCTCTGACATCAAGGTTAAACAACAAAACGAAAAAGACAATGTACACTACGCATGAATTCAGCCTCATTCAACCCACGAACAAAAGGGAAATAAAGTTGACTCGTTCAACAACGTATTGCAGTCGTTCTCTATTTTTCTGGTATCTACGTTATAGTCTAAAAGCCTTAGCTAATGTGAAACTGCTCCCAAGAAAAAGTTAAGCGAATGCCTGCTATCCGCTGACGGCATGAACACCCAATTTAAAGGAGGCTATTTTCTCCAATTCTAAACGAAGTCCAAATGGGAGAGAAAAAAAAAAGACAAAATCAACAGAAAATCTGCTGATTCACAGTTGATTCTCGAGAAATGAGTGCCCCTGAATATCTTGAAGTTATGAGATTCTCCAACATGTGAACTTGCAAATAAGAACATAAACTCAAGTTACTCAACCAATTGAGGACAAATTAAATTCAAAAGAGAACTTCATTGCACAAAAACGAGTATAAAAACTGAAACATTTCTGCTTAGGAAACAGAAATTTCATGAAAATGGTTGAGAGTCTCATACCTTCGAGAGTACAGGGTGGTTGAGTGAGCACAAAAATCTGAAATCTCAGCCCAGTTGCGAAGGTATCGAAGGAGACGGCGGATTAGGCCGGATAAACGACAAGATACATCGGTCCGATTGGGGTTTTAGCAGCGACCAGCGAGAAAGAAAGAAAATGGGAGCTGACAGGTGAGTGCAGTAGTATTTATTTTAATCATTTAATAATAATTCTTTAAAAAATGCACATCTCTCCTTAGGGTCAAGAGAAACCCTAAAATTTTGTCAATTTTCAATCATAGTCCATCTTTAAAAAGTACAAATAAAATTCTCAAATTTTATTTTTTTTCAATTTTAATTCAAAAATGATAATAAAATATTTAAATTTTTATTTTTTTAAATTCTAGTTCAACGTTATTTGTTCTCTTGATACTTTTACTCATTTATTTTCTGTTTGTTTTTCTGACACTTCAAACTATTTTCACATTACAATGTACTGTATTAGTAAGATTGTCGGAACTGCTTAATCTGATTTAAATCATTTTAAACTTAATGCAAATAACAAACTTCAGGTTAGAATTGAAATTTTTTTAAAATTTTAGCATTTTATTACTGGTTCAGCCGGATTTTGCTGGAACGGAATATCATGGTTTTGATCCATAACCTGGCGTGATTTCGACTATCGAATACCTGCAAAACAAATAAAGGCGCGCTGGGGGTTGGTTCCCGAAAGGCCCCTCCGACGCTCAAGTTAGTATTTTTTGTGAGAGTTTTTAGTAGTCTTCTCAAGAAAAAATTTGGGTTTTTGGAGTCGTACCTCTATTATGGCGAGATAATGAGTTTATATAGTAAATACTTGTAGGAATTAGGTCATCTTGGAAGAATGGGCCGATTGACCCATGTGCCTTTTTAAGTTTTGGCTTGAAGTTGGGCCTCATTAGGCCGACCCGACCAATTACTATTTTTGAAATTCGTACTGTATTAGTAAGATCGTCGGCACTGCGTAATCTGATTTAAATCATTTTAAACTTAATGCAAATATCTAACTTCGGGTTAGAATTGTAAATTTTTTAAAGTTTAAGCATTTTATTACTATTTTTTAAGTTCACGCTATAATTGAAAAAAATTAAATTTTTGACATTTTATTGTTACTTTTTAAAATTAAGGTTATAATTAAAAAATTAATAAGAGGTTGAATTTTTTTATGTAATTAATCCCATTTTTTATTTGTATATAACCTCTTCTATCCAACCTTTTTAGGAAAAGCCTTGGTGTAACCGGTAAAATTACTTTTTTATGATCATAAGATTACAGATTTAAGTCACAAAAATAGTTTATTTGTAAAGATACAAAAGAAAAATTGCATACATTATGACCCTCCACAAATACTTGCAAAGCGGAGAATATTGCGTACTAAATACATTGATCTGACTTATTTTTATATATTCTTTAATTATTAATTATAAAAAAATTTCAAACTTTACTAAATTTTACAATATTAACTTAAATTTACAAAAATGACACTCAAATATTTAAACTTTTAATTTTTTACAAATATAGCCTAACTTTAAATTTTTCATCACCAACATATTGCATCAAATTAATAATTTTGGCACGCATCTAACACATGTTCAAAAAATTTCATAATTATTTAGAAATGGAAAATCATATAATTATTTTTATCACTACTAATAGGGTTAGATCAAGTTTGATATTGTTATCGAGGAAGTGCCGAGTAATGCGAGGATTGAAGTTTCAGATATTCTGTATCACTTAACTTGTTCCAATTTTATTTTTGCTAAAAAATATTATTTTATATATAAACAAACATAAAATGACTTTATTTTGGGGTGAAAAAAAGTTAGAATTGAGTAGAGTTGAAGATTTTTTTATAATTAACAATTTTCTTAATTGATCTATTATTATAACTAAAGATAAAAATTTAATAATGAGTTTTTTAAAAAATATTTATTCTTTTAATATAAATTTCTGTAGGTAAATTTAGAAGGAAAAAAAAAGGGAGATATTATAGTTTGTGAGATTTCAGACAGCACGTGTCACAACGTGGAGAAGATATCTCCAAGCTTCACTCATCATGTCGCTCCTCTTCCACTTCTAAGCTGTCCTTCCCTCTGACTCTCTCCTCTCTTCTGTTTAAATTAAGCAACCTCTGTTCTGTTCTGTTCTGTTCTGTTCTTCCTCTGTAACAGCCAAGCTGATATTGTCACGGTTTTAAAAAGACGATGGATTCTCTTCGTGCCTTGCACTGCACCAGGATTCCTGCACACGGCAACCAACTCAAATCCCACTCTTCATCTCACTGTCACCATTTTGGGTCTCGATTCTCGCATCCCAGGATCGTTTTCCCTTCTTACAATCGGTGTTTTCAAGAGCCATCCTCAACGAGTTTCACAAGAGCTGTTTCTGCTGTTTCCTCCACGGAAACCAGGTACCCTTTTGCGTTCTTTTTGTCGCTTTTGCTTGGTTTTGTGTGGTATTCCTAGAGGAAACCAAAAAGAGACTTAAAACTATGCTTGATGTTCGATGGTACGACATTTTGTTGTAGAGAGGAGGAGAAGATGAAGAAAACTAAAACGAAGGGGGGTCGTAGAAACGTGCAGGTTAACGTTCGGCTTGATCACCAAGTTGAATTTGGTGAGCATGTAGTCATTCTCGGATCGACAAAAGAATTGGGTTCATGGAAAAAGAAGACGCCTATGAATTGGACAGAAGCTGGATGGGTGTGTGATCTGGATTTGAAAGGGGGTGAATCTGTTGAATTTAAGTTTGTTATTGTAAGTAAAGACAAGAGCATGATATGGGAACGTGGTGATAACCGAATTTTGGAACTGCCAAATAGTGGAAGTTTTGAAATGGTATGTCGATGGAATGCGACTGGGGAAGCTGTTGATTTATTGCCTTTGGTTTCAGGAGACAATGTGGAGTTAGTAGAGGATAAGGGCGACAACGATTCGGCTAGTGTTGGTACGGTTTTGGATGTGGAATCAAGTCCTTTTGTTGGGCAGTGGCAAGGAAAGGATGTGTCTTTCATGCGGTCAAATGATCATCGTGCCAGAGAAACTGAAAGAAGGTGGGATACTTCAGGCCTTGAGGGATTGGCTTTAATGTTAGTGGAAGGTGATCGAAGTGCCAGAAACTGGTGGAGAAAGGTATGGTTTCTGTGTCTCTGGTCTCAGTTTCTAGGATATATATTTCATCTCCTTTTGGTAAATAGTTAATTAGCGACAAATGTTTATGTTTCTTAATGACTTTCTGTTAACGCTGCTATCCCTTCTGTTTTAAGCTTGAAGTTGTACGTGAGCTCCTAGTAGGAAGTATCCAAACTGGCAATCGGTTGGAGGCTCTTATATATTGTGCAATTTATCTGAAGGTTTTCTTTATAACTTTGGTCTTCATGTTATCTAGCTAGCTTTTCTTTTGTGGCTTCTTAGATCCTTTCCTTTTTCAGTGGATTAACACAGGGCAAATTCCTTGCTTTGAAGATGGAGGTCATCACCGACCAAATCGGCATGCTGAAATTTCTAGACTAATATTCCGGGAACTGGAGCGACTTTCTTGCATGAGAGATACTTCACCCCAGGTGCTATATCATTTACTTGCGATGGTTCGGGTGCTTGATGGTTGCTTTATTTGCTTGCCTAACAAGAGTTGTATGTATTCTGTATTTTTCTTATTTCTTACAAAGTCGACGACAGTAAAAAGTCATTGACGTTGTCTGTTTGCCTTATTGTTGGGATGTCAGGTTCTATTTCTGGAGATATTGTTGTTAGAATGATAATTGCTTGTGATTTTATTTGTGTTAACTGTTAAGTAAGGCAGTTTCTTTGTGAAAATGATTGCATGAAGGTTCTGCTTATCATGTATCAGTAGCATGGTTAAAACCTTGTGTCTCTAAGTAATAATGATCAAGGAAGAAAATGTTTCCTCTATACGGAATATTTTTATCTCAAATACTGAAGTTGATACTGGGTTTATTTCTGTCTCTTGAAGCCATTTGTCACCCATAACTGTATGTATCTTTTGAGTGCCACTAGCTTCTATTGTGCTTTTATTATTTGCATCACTAGCTTTGAGAATTCTGGTCAATAGGTGCTGATAAAACTGGCTTATGCCAGGAATTTGAGACAATTTCATAATTTCCTTGTCACAAGTAAAAAATGAATCGATGTCTTGTGCAACCATTTTTTGCCACTTCTGCTGTCAAGCTAAGTTCCACCTTTGGTTGATTTAAATTAAGCCAATGCCAATTTTCTTCTTTTAAGCTCTATCTCTTACATCTGATGACCAGGAAATACTTGTTAGCCGAAAGATTCATCCATGTTTGCCATCTTTCAAGGCAGAATTTACAGCATCTGTTCCACTAACACGAATTAGAGATATTGCTCACAGTAATGATGTCCCTCATGACCTTAAGGTTAGACACCATAAAGCAACTGGCAAGTGGTCTTTACTGCAATTAGGCACATCCTGCTAATTCTTTTTTCTTGTTTTGCACTACTAGCAAGAAATCAAGCATACTATACAAAACAAGCTTCATCGCAATGCTGGACCAGAAGATTTAGTTGCTACAGAAGCAATGCTTGCTAGAATTACTAAGACCCCTGGAGAATATAGTGAAGCTTTTGTTGAACAGTTCAAAATATTCCACCGTGAACTCAAAGATTTCTTCAATGCTGGAAGGTTTGATTAACACTAAAATGTTATTAAAATTTTAATTGGTGGTGGACCCTAGCTTAAACCCTGTTTTTAACTTAAAATTTATGAAGTTTTATGCAGCTTTCATGTTTGTGAAATTGAACATCTCTTTACTTTATTATATCGCGAATATACATTTACTCAGACTCTCAGAGCTTCTCTCTGTGCAGTCTTGCTGAACAGCTTGAGTCAATTAGGGAATCCTTGGATGAAAGAGGTATTTCGGCTCTTACACTTTTCTTGGACTGCAAAAAGGTAACTATGTCTCCTTGATTCTATTTTCTCTTTCTGGTTGGCTTCCATAATTCTGTCGTATGATACACAGTATAATGATAAGTTGATTTAACATTGAGGATAAAAATCAACAGTAATATGCAAAAATAAGTAGTCTCTAACTACACTTTGTGCTACATATCCAAGAGAATTTTTATTGTTTCTTTAACTTTGCTTCTGCATCGACTTTAATGTGGACTCTCCAAACGCAGCGCTATGTATCTCATTTATTGGTTTCTATACTTCTCAAAGCTGCAATCCCTTCAAAACTATGTGATAGGTTGCAAAAGTTATATTTTGATGCTTCAAATTATGATGTGATTGGGCAATTCTTTTTTTTTTTCACTTCTCTCCTTTTATATTCTTTGTCCAGATGGTAGATGCCTTCCACAGTTTTCCTTTTTTGCTTTCTTCCATTTCTCTAGTTAAATTTGTCTGGCTAGTTTTACTTGAAATTGGCCATTTTGCTCAAATTTATTTATTCTGTTTTCTTTATCAATTGATGGGAGGGATATGTAAATTTCAGAATATGGACAGCATTGGAGACTCGAATAATACTTTTGAGTTGATGAAAATCATGAGATCCTTGAATGCATTAAGAGATGTAATTGTTAAAGGTCTTGAAAGTGGTTTGAGAAATGATGCTCCTGATTCTGCAATAGCTATGCGTCAAAAGGTGATATTATTTCACTTTAGATATTTGCAATTCAATCAAACTAGGGAAAAAGTCAGAGTTTGATATCTGCTACCTCTGATTCAATTTTGCTGCTTCTTTGGGTTTGGGTGTTATTTACAGTGGCGACTTTGTGAAATTGGCCTTGAAGACTATTCTTTTGTTCTGTTAAGCAGGTATAAACAAGTTTGTCTTATCTTAATTGAGACACTCGATTAAGTGTCCAGATTGTAATCTGGTTCTGAGAACTTGATTATATGTTCTTCACCGTGTAATGAGACATAAATGACTTTTACTATGGCTCTCGGAGGCTTGCTGAATTGACCACCGACATATTTGAGACCAGTGAGAAAACCTTGTGAATCAAGTTATACTCAAAGAAAGACCTATGCTAGAGACTAAAAGGATGCATAACCTGCATGAAGCACAAAATTGAATGTCATTATTCCAGCCACCATGAAATTGTTATAGGTTCCATTACCTCCTAAATTTGTAGAATATTGGATCAACTCCTGATTAAACTACACTCTTTCAAACTGAAGAAAGATAAACATAAGATTATATGGTCTAATCTAGATGACAGTCCCCTATGCTGAATATGTCAATCTTACGCTTTCTTGATCCGCTTCGCATTTGGATCAAGATCTAATTCTTTTCTGCATATCCATATCTTCTATAGTGTTAAACTTATATATTTTCAAGATCTCTTACCATCAGTATTTATTCATGAGATGAATTTCTGTTGTATAGATTTATCAATGCACTTGAAGCTGCAGGAGGAGCTAAGTGGCTGTCAGACAATGTGGAATCAAAAAATGTAAGCTCTTGGAATGATCCACTTGGTGCCCTGACAATTGGTGTGCGTCAGCTAGGTCTATCTGGTTGGAAGCCTGAAGAATGTGTGGTGATTGGAAATGAGCTTCTTGCCTGGCAAGAGAAAGGTCTCTTTGAAAGGGAAGGTACCCTTCTTGTCCTTTGCCTCCTACAGTCTTGAGACATTGAACACACATAGCGAGGACATTATCCATATACCACACTTGTTGGCCTCCTGTTGTTTGTTCAGGGAGCGAAGCTGGAAAGATAATTTGGGCATTGAGGTTCAAAGCTACTCTTGATCGTACAAGAAGGCTAACTGAGGAATATTCTGAAGCACTTCTTCAAATGTTTCCACAAAAAGTGCAGGTATAAAAAGTTGTGAAAAACCAAAACTGCTTTCATTTGTGCTGTGCCTTATAGTTTAGATTTGGCTTTCTTGGTTGACAAAGCATTGGTGCTCTTATTCTATTTATCCCTTATGGTTGGTTGTTTATTTTGACATTATTATCTTCTGTAATATGTATTTCTTCATATCTAGTAGTGGTTTACTGGCATTTTTGTAAAGTTGTGTAGAAAATGTCATTATTAACATTTTCTCCTGAACCTTGGCAGTTGTTAGGTAAAGCTTTTGGAATTCCTGAGAACAGTGTAAGAACGTATGCTGAAGCTGAGATTCGTGCCGGGTGTGTTTGAACTTTAACTTTCGCAATGATAAGTTGTTTACTGCTAGAGATTGATTTTTAACTGTATCTGATATGGGAATGCTATGTATAGGGTCATTTTCCAGGTTTCAAAAATGTGTACTCTGCTTCTGAAAGCTGTTCGAAGTTTACTCGGTTCTCAAGGTTGGGATGTTCTGGTCTCTGGAGCTGCTTCTGGCACATTGGTTCCGGTACCTTCAACACATTTTAAGTGATGGACCTTGAATGATTAATATCAACAGTAGTGGTTATGTCGTTCCTCATTTTTGGTCTCCCTTAAATTGATGAGCTGCATACAAGGGCAGTCATACATACGTATCACAACCAGTTTAGCAATTGCCTAGTTCACGTAGAGCCACAAGACTATTAAGGGATCCTTTTGCATCAGTAAACTCTCAACATGACGTGTAATTGATTTGTTGCACCAGTAATTATCCTTTCTGTAGTCCCAATCCCTATGTTTTCTTTTCTATAAAAAGAAACAATAGTAAAGTACTTTCAAACATATGCACTTATGTATTTATAAGTATTTCTTACATATAAGAATAATCAGTCTGATACAAAATTCTTCCCTTTTGTAGGTAAAGAGCATCGTACCTGGATCATTGCCATCTGCTGCCAAAGGACCTGTTATTCTTTTGGTCAACAAAGCTGATGGAGATGAGGAGGTTTTCATGTCTTGTTCTTTTTGTATTTCCATTATAGTTTTTGCATATTGAGGCAATGGATTCACATGGTTAATATGTAATGCAGGTAACAGCTGCTGGTAGAAACATAGTTGGAGTTGTGTTACTGCAAGAACTACCTCACTTATCCCATCTTGGTGTCAGGGCCCGGCAGGTAAGTCCCGTGCTAAGAAAGCCTACTTGTATTATCAGCACGTGTTAACTAAGACTAGCATTGAACATGTTTTTGTAGGAGAGGGTTGTCTTCGTGACATGCGAAGATGATGATGTTGTTGCTGATATACAAAGGCTTGCAGGAAAATACGTGAGGTTGTTTGGCCTCTAGATATCTCAGAACACAATTATGTTTGTTCATTGGAGTATTCCTGATATTCATTTGGATGATTGGAAGTCTATCTGTCAATCTCACATCTTGATCTGCTTTCGTTGTCCCCTTGTTTGTTTGATAACCTCAGGTTAGAAGCTTCAACGATTGGTGTAAATCTATCTCTTTCTGCATCAGATGATACCCCTAACTATTTAGATGTTAAGGATCTTCCTGGGACTGCCTCATCTGCAGTTGAAGCCTCTGGTCATCATGATCCATCATCGTCTGCAATTAAGGCTCCCTACAAATTTGAGGTTTAAATTCATTTACTTGTCACTTCAATATGGAAAAAAGCTATTGTTACGGTCATGTTTAATTGAAATGCAACATAATCCATTAAAATTGACAAAGCCCTCAATTTGAACAAGGGCGGCTCAACTGGAGGTGTTGTAATGCTTGTCGATGCAGATGCATTGACATCAGGTGCAAAGGCTGCTGCTTGTGGTCAGCTAGCTTCTTTGGTTCTTGTTTCAAATAAAGGTAATGCTACAGGACCTTGCAATGTGCAACTTTGTGATAAATGAAGGTCAATACAGTGGCTTGCAATGTTGGCAAGAGCGCTTTCTCTTTCTTTTGAGAATAATCCTCATGTTAAAATTCTAATTGGTTGACATAGAGTTAAACCATCATTGATCAACTTGTTTCTTTCCATGCATTTTTTTTCTTGAAAACTCACACTTGAGACTGAACTTACTTGCAAAGTATCATTGCTCACATGTGATACATCTTTTTATAGTAAGATTACAATTCATTATAGGGTACATTACTTCAAATATCTTGAACTATGCGCAGAATATTAAATATATAAAAAAATTTATTTTTTAATACTGGAGATCATGACCTATAAAAAATGCATATTTGTGTATCCTAGCAAAGCTTAACTATGATAAATTGTTACCCTTCTAAAAACTAACAATTGAAATTTTGACATGAAATTTTGTCCAAGTGTTTAGAATAATCCAATAAAATTTCAGTAAAAGTTTGAAAATTGAGTATATTATTTTTTATGACCTTTTAAAGGTCAAATTTTGAAAACTCGTAAAAAATATAAAAAAAGGTCAAAAAGTCGCCATAACTTATAAGATGCTTCAAAAAAATGTTGAACATGATGAAAAAAAGTCTATTTAAGCACTAATGAGTTTTGTCACTAACATTGTTATAGTGGAGTATATATTTATGTATTTTTTATAAGTCGTAATATGTAGTATTACAAAATAAAAGTTGTGATATATTTGATAAATTACTAAAAATTCACCAAATTCAACACGATTTATCTTTCATTTTAATTAAAAAGTATTTCAAACACATGTTTTAATATCAAATAATTCATCCATATGCTTGAGTTAATATTTGGTCCATACTTGGGCCTCATTTAGCAGGTTAAAAATTTTGGGTAGAAAGGGTTTGTGAAATAGTATTAGAGCCTTTATTACGAGGAAGTCTCATGTTGAAATCATAATGTCCTTGTTTGTATGGTGGGTTTTTGATGATTTGTCCACTCTTTCTCCCTAATTGATATTGAGTGAAGGCACATCTCAGAGTGTTGTATGTGATTCTTCATACTAAACATAGTTGTCAAGTGGGATGAACTGAAGCATAATTTAGGTGAGAAATTGTAAGTTGTCATTTCTTTGGACAGAGAAGTTGATCTACAGAGGGAAATCTGATTTATGTAGTATTGTTTACAGAGAAAGAGAGAGAGGAGGAATGGTGGATAAATGCATTCTCCTTAATATGGTTCAAAGAGTTTCAAACTTTCGAGTGATATATGATGCTATTAATTACTTGTCTAGCTGATGCATAACGAGGTAATCAAGCACAAAATATATTGTTGTGGGCTGAGTGATGAACAAATAGATGTTTTGTTTATAAAGTCAGAAACTTTCAGTCTTGAACTAAGAGTTTCTTTCAATATAGTCTACTACTACTACAGCACTTAGTTAGTACATCTTTTTCATATTTTCCCTAATCCAAGGTATGATGGATGTTGTAAATATTTGATAGCACTATGGACCCGGATAGCACTATGGCTCCTAAACCCAGCACTATGGATCCTAAACCCATAGTGACTTAT
>JAOTAX010000005.1:8837225-8855731 GCA_025629825.1 Erythroxylum guanchezii | reverse complement strand
ATAGTCCTTGAGGAACTTCCTGCGAGGCTATAGCTAATATCAATAAAATCACTATATTTTCATCCATTTGCTTATCATTGGTGCTTTCATTGAGAGCTACCGGTGTATGCAAACAAGAATGGCAACTCAGAAGTGGGAAGCAATGGATGCTCGATTGTCTGCAGTAGAAACAAAGATGTTGGACCATACGGTTCAGTTGGGAAACTTACATAAGGGAGTCGATGATCTTTCCCGAGCATTAGCGGCAATGCACGCCGAAATGCGGGAGGGATTCCAGCGACAAACAGATCATCAAACACCAGGGGCAGGGTCGAGCTCGGTGGAGCGTGGGAAGTCGATACATACTGCGGGGGAAGGTAGCGGCGTCACTTCTATGGCATCGGAAGAACACCAGCTCCGAGCCAAACGGGTAGAGCTCTCTCCATTCCAAGGTGACGACCCAGTAGGGTGGGTCTCACGTGCTGAACTATACTTCGCCATTCACGGGACTCCTCCGGAGTTGCGAGTTCAGCTGGCGCAGCTTTGCATGGAGGGAATGACATGGCACTGGTTTAAGGTCCTCCTAACGTCGCAGCCCGAACTGGATTGGGAGACCTTCAAAAGGGCCTTGTTCGATCGGTATGGGGACCACTTCATCGGGAATCCTTTCTCCCAGCTGAAGTCGTTGACGCAACAGGGCACAGTGGACGAGTATGTAGAGCTGTTTGAGATGCTAATGGCCCAGGTCCCGCCTCTTCCCGACGATCAGTATATGGGTCTCTTCCTTGGGGGTCTGCGAGAAGATATAAGGTTGGAAGTGGTGGCGTTGGATCCTCCCTCTCGATACCGACTGGTAGCAACAGCACGGGCGGTGGAGCGCAAGCTGACTTCATCGGTTCCCCCCAAGCCGACTATGGGCTGGCGACCCATGGATGGGCCACGAGTCGGGCCACCCAACCCGACGTTAGGAGGGCGCAACTGGGTCGGCCCGCGACCTGGTCCGGCCCGACCCCCAGTGCCCATAGGGGGAGGCGCGCACCCGTGGGTTAATCGGGACGGACGGATGGATAGACGTGCCGGTATGGAGAGACCCACCGAGAGCCGCCCGAAGGGGACCAGAAATCTATCCTACCAGGAGTTGATGGACCGAAGAATCAAAGGACTGTGTTTTAAATGTGGCCAACATTACAGCCCTACTCACGTCTGCCCTGACAAGCACCTACGACTTCTGGTTTGGGAGGGAAATGAGGAAGACGACCTGGGAAGGGGCTGCGAGGAAGAACCTTCTGGTCTGGGGAACCGAGAAGGGACTGACATGGGAGAGGCATGGGAGTTGGTATGTCAAGTTGCGGAATACGGGGAAGTGGTTCAGTCCAAGACACTTAAAATCGAGGGAAAATTAGCAGGGGTCCCGATCTTGCTCCTCATCGATAGTGGGGCAAGTCACAACTACCTTTCCCAAGACTTGGTGACTACCTTGGGGTTGGCTGTTACTCCAACTGCAGCTTACGGAGTGAAATTGGGCAATGGAACGAAATGCTTCTCACAGGGTCGATGCAGAGGGCTTACGGTGTTAGTAGGGAATGTGGAGTTGAGAATTGATGCCTATATTCTTCAGTTGGGAGGCATAGACTTGGTTTTGGGTGCTGAATGGTTGGAAACCTTGGGGGAGGTAAGAGTGGATTTTAAACAGAAGACAGTCAAGTGGGGATTTGAGCAGGGTAAGGAGGTGGTCACCTTGAAAGGGCAGGGCAGTGAGCAGTTCCAGCAGCTTTCGGCCTTGCAGGGCATGCTTCAATCCATTGCTATGGAGTCCCAAACTGAGCAGCTAGGAGGGGCAGATGGAATGCTGGTTTCGGACACTCATACCTCTTTATGCCCAGCTCAGATTCAAGAGTTGAACTCGGTTTTGCAGGCCAATCTGCAGGTGTTTCAGGAACCGAAGGGGCTTCCCCCTTCGAGGAGTCATGATCATGCTATTACACTGGTTAGTGGAGTTAATCCGGTTAGTGTCCGTCCTTATAGGTATGCTTACCACCATAAGGATGAGATTGAGCAACAAGTCAGACAATTGCTTGCCACAGGGGCTATCCGAAACAGTACCAGTCCGTTTTCCAGCCCGGTCATTTTGGTTAAAAAGAAGGATCATTCGTGGCGAATGTGTGTAGATTACCGTGCTCTGAACAAGGTAACAATTCCAGATAAATTTCCAATTCCTACCATCAATGAGCTTATTGATGAATTGCATGGGTCTAAGTATTTTTCTAAGATTGATTTGAAGTCCGGATTTCATCAAATCCGCATCAGGAGCGAGGATGTTCATAAGACCGCTTTTCGAACTCATGAGGGCCACTATGAATACCTAGTCATGCCTTTTGGGCTTATGAATGCCCCATCTACATTTCAGTCTACTATGAATTCGGTTTTTAGACCATTATTGAGAAAGAGTGTGCTGGTTTTTTTTGATGACATCTTGATATATAGTAACAGTTGGCAGCAGCATCTTACACATCTGGAACAAGCCTTGCAGCTCTTGATTGAACATCAATTCTATGCTAATCATAAGAAGTGTTTATTCGGGCAGCAGTCAATTGAGTATCTAGGACATGTTCTTTCGGCGGATGGGGTGGCAATGGATCCTTCCAAAGTCAAGAGTGTTAAAGAGTGGCCGATTCCAAAGAATGTAACGGGAGTTAGAGGGTTCCTCGGCCTCACTGGGTATTATAGGAAGTTTATCAAGGATTATGGGAAGATTGCTCGGCCTCTCACTGAACTCACAAAGAAGGATAACTTTTCTTGGGGTCCAGAAGCTCAACAAGCTTTTGAAGAACTGAAGAATTGCCTAATGTCATTCCCAGTCCTCACCCTACCCGATTTCTCTAAGGAGTTTGTTGTGGAGTGTGATGCTTCGGGATTTGGATTGGGGGCTGTCCTTATGCAGGAGAACCGACCCATTGCCTACTTCAGCAAAGCCTTATCAGCTACTTCTAAGTCAAAATCCGTGTATGAGAAAGAGATCATGGCTTTGGTGCTAGCTATTCAACATTGGAGGCATTACCTTCTAGGGCGACCATTCAAGGTATATACTGACCATCAAACATTGAAGCATCTACTACAACAGAGGTTGAATACTCCTGATCAACACCATTGGTTGTCTAAGCTGATGGGCTATCAATTTGAGGTGTTTTATAAGCCTGGACCCGATAATAAGGCTGCCGATGCTCTATCACGTGTTCCTGAGGCGCCAGAACTCCACCATCTGGTCTCATCTCCTAATTGGGTTGATGCTGCTAAGTTACAGGAGGAGTACCTAGGAGATCCGTGGCTGTCAGAAATTATACAGCAGCTCAAAACTCAACCAACAGCAGAATCTGATTTCCACTTGTTAGGAGGGCTTTTGTTTAAAGGAAATAGGCTGGTGCTTCCCAAAACCTCCACCCTCATACCCGAATTTTTACAAGAGTTTCACTCTACCCCCACAGGTGGTCACTCCGGGTTTACTAAAACCTATAAGCGGATAGTAGGAACCTTGTACTGGGTTGGAATGAGGAAGCAGATTTTGCAGTTTGTGCAGGAATGTGATGTTTGCCAAAGACATAAATATCAGACTCTTGCTCCAGCTGGGTTACTACAACCACTCCCTATACCCGGATCAGTTTGGGAAGATATCTCGATGGATTTCATAACGGGGCTGCCAAAGAGCCAAGGGTTCGAAGTTATTTTGGTAGTGGTGGACCGGCTATCCAAGTATGCACACTTTATCCCTCTTAAACATCCTTTTACTGCTAAATCCGTGGCTGATTGTTTTGTTAGAGAGGTGGTGAAACTCCATGGCATTCCAAAGTCCATTGTAAGCGACATGGATCCCATCTTTGTCAGTAACTTTTGGAGGGAGATTTGGAGGATGCAAGGAACAGTTCTCCGAATGAGCACTTCTTATCATCCGGAGACGGACGGCCAAACAGAGGTAGTTAACCGATGCCTTGAGACCTATCTCCGGTGTTTCGTTTCTGAACAACCGAAATTGTGGCACACTTGGCTCTCTTGGGCCGAATTTTGGTATAACACCTCTTTCCACTCCGCAACCGCCACAACTCCTTTTGAGGTGGTGTATGGTCGACCTCCACCTAAGGTTCCTCATTTCCTCCTCGGGGAGTCTCCTACTGATGCGGTGAATGGTGTATTGGTTGATAGAGATGAGGCTTTGCGACAGCTCAAGTTTCATCTTCGTCGGGCTCAACAGGTCATGAAATCTGTCGCTGATGTTAAACGACGAGATGTTCATTTGGAGGTAGGTGATTGGGTTTATGTTAAACTTCGACCCCACAGACAGCATTCCATAGCTCGAAGAATCTGTCCTAAACTTTCAGCCAGGTTTTATGGCCCATTTCAAGTTTTAGCTAAGGTTGGGACAGTGGCCTACAAGCTAGCTCTTCCGGACACCTCCAGAATTCACCCGGTGTTCCACATTTCGCAGCTGAAGAAGTTAATTGGGAATCATGTACCTGAGCCCACTCTTCCTTCCGGTCTGGAGGTTGATTCCACCGAACCTCTTGCACCTGAAGCAGTCTTGGCTGAACGGACTGTCCAGAAACATCAAGAGCAAGTTGTGGAATGGCTTGTACTTTGGAAGGGAAAACCCATTGAAGAAGCCTCTTGGACAGCTGCTGCTCAACTCCAACAGCAGTTCCCATCCTTCTGCCTTGAGGACAAGGCAGATTCTGAAGAGGGCGGAATTGATAGCACTATGGACCCGGATAGCACTATGGCTCCTAAACCCAGCACTATGGATCCTAAACCCATAGTGACTTATGCTAGGAGGAAGAGGGAGCAGGGCCTCAAACCCATGTTGACTTATTCTAGGAAAGTCAAAGGGGGTGAGTCAGCTAACGGTTAGAGGGGAATTCGTTAGAGGAGAGAGAGAGAGGAGATACTATGTATGGGAGGGGGGAGTAGAGTAGGGCATCTTTTTGGCTATTGTACTGTCTCAGCTGAATGCTTGAGGGGCCATTGTTTGGCTGGTAGCATAGTCCTTGAGGAACTTCCTGCGAGGCTATAGCTAATATCAATAAAATCACTATATTTTCATCCATTTGCTTATCAATATTTGTTTTGTTACATCATTTATACTTCCGTGTTTCAATACTTTGCTCCAGTATAACAAATCTGTGGAAATATTAAATGGTCACAGAACTTTGAATGTAGTAGCAATTTAGAGAATATTTTAGCAGCATAAAGGGTGTTGTGATGCAATTAAACTCAGTCATAGTTTGAAGAAATTACTAATAGATATGATTTGGTGCGCGATTATTTCATGTGTTTGGTCTTGACAACCTTCATATTGTGCTTCTAAAATGTCAGTTTACAATGACCAAGGGGTGCCTGCATCATTTAAAGTGCCTAAGGGAGTAGTTATACCATTTGGTTCTATGCAATTGGCTTTGGATCTTAGTAAATCAATGGAAACATTCTGGTCCTTTCTGGAGCAGCTAGAAACAGCGCAACTGGAAAGTGGTGAACTGGACAATCTGTGTTCCCAACTCCAGAAGTTGATACGTTCTTTGCAACCCGGGAAAGATGTGATTGATGCCGTAGGACGAATTTTTCCAAGTGATGCTCATTTGATTGTACGTTCAAGTGCCAACGTCGAGGACTTGGCTGGGTTATCTGCCGCTGGACTCTATGAATCAATTCCTAACGTTAGCCCATCAAACCCAACCATATTTGGAACTGCTGTGAGCCAAGTATGGGCTTCTCTTTACACAAGGAGAGCAGTTTTAAGCCGTCGAGCTGCTGGTGTCTCTCAGAAGGATGCTGCAATGGCTGTTTTGGTGCAAGAAATGCTTTCTCCAGATCTCTCATTTGTGCTCCACACACTCAGTCCAACTGACCACGACCACAATACTGTTGAGGCAGAGATTGCTCCAGGGCTTGGTGAAACATTAGCTTCTGGCACTCGAGGCACTCCATGGCGTCTTTCGTCTGGGAAGTTCAATGGGAATGTGCGGACATTGGCTTTTGCAAATTTTAGCGAGGAAATGCTAGTGTCTGCTGCAGGTCCTGCTGATGGAGAAGTCATCCATCGCACTGTAGACTACAGCAAGAAACGATTAACTGTTGACCCTATATTCCGCAGGCAGTTGGGGGAACGACTTTGTGCAGTTGGCTTATTCCTAGAAAGAAAATTTGGCGGCCCACAGGATGTAGAAGGATGTATGGTTGGAAACGATATCTACATTGTTCAGACACGTCCTCAACCTCATTAGAAGTTTATCTGAAACTGCACTTGAAGATTTGCTACATCATGCTGAAACTGGACTCTCCATATTTAGTGCAAGTGCGCGCATTATCTGCAGTTGTTAGCCATTTCTCTGTAACCATCATGTATCCTGAGAAGTTGGTTGCTGGGAGATCGTTGCCCTTAGTACTGGAAGCTAAGCGTTTATTGTGTAGTTACTGATTTCTATCTATGCCAGTATTTAAAGTGGCTTCAATTGCTTCTGCAAGGACTCAGTTCTGTTAACGTTTCAAGTGTCAGTTAGGCAACTAATAATCGAGCATCGATGAAGAATGCCATTTCACAGACTACTTAATGCTAATAAAAATAAGTTGGACTTGCTTTGTTGCATACTCGTATGATTTCAAAGGCTACCATGATTTCTCGTTCTTTTGAATTCCATATATGATGTATTGGATTAGTTTGGTAACTTGGCAAATTAATCTTCCAAATTGTAACAAAATTGAGTCCCTTCTCTGATATCTTTAGCAATGCAATAATCTGCATTACCTACTTAAAAGAAGAGCCAGATTCCTTCAAAAACTTCCTAAATTGCAATCACTAGTTAAAAATAGAAGCATAAGTAATTACTTTATACTCGGTACTCATTACTTGAAACACAAAAAAACGATAATGTCAACTTTCTTCGAGCTCTCCCCTATGACACTTAAAAAGAGTCAGAAAAGAATTTACAAATGAGCAAAGTACAGAACGGACGAAAACCAATCCTATTCCACTTTACAAACATGATAATTTAGGGGTAATCCAACAGTGCAAACTTTACATGCAAACCAATTTTACCACCTTCTGTGACTAGCTTCGCAGCTGTGACAAGCCAATGTCCTGGAGCATCATGTGGACCGCGCACCACCTCAGCCGTCTCCACATATTTAAGCAGCTTTCCAGAGCGAACAGGAACAGGAGGACCATCCGGGTACACACCAGAGTTGAGAGTTGCCGGAGCCTGCTTTTCTGGCACTCCAACAGTATGCCGAGTAAATGTGAAAGTTGTGCTCAGGTTTGTGAGAAAACTTGACTTGTGAGTTCCTTCTGGTGCAGCACCCCACTCTGTCTTTCTGATACTGCAGTTAGGCAGGTTCTTGAATAGTAAACGGAGGTGAAGCACTACATTTGGCCACTTCCCTTTACTCAGGAGCTGTGCACCAGTCACAATAAAAACACCGGTCGTATCCTGCATCCAGTTAGGATCATGCTTAACAACAGATGTGCAAACTTTTGAATATCTCTTCCATCGAACTGCTTCCAAGAATTGCTCATTAGATTTGTAGTCGTCAGAGCCTCGCCATTGGCAGGGCCTGCATATGGTGGTGTTTGCAGATGGAAAGTTCATGATGTTTGGAGGGCTTGAAAGATGCTGTAAATGCAGTGCCAGCCGATTGCATTTCTTCCCTTCTAAGAACAATCGCAGGCCGACCACAGGCTTTTGATCACTTGAAACCTAAAAAGGAAGAAATCTAATATAATTCACACAGAAAACCCAGCTCGACATAAACTACTTGCAAAGATTGCAGATGCTATGCATCCTTGATAAGCAGAGGTAACAATACTAGATGAACATGAAACCTAACTAATCACTAGAACTACAGAAGAAGGCGTGCCTTTCATTTTTTATCCTTTTTGTACTCAGATTATTGACAAGGCATATTACTGCTTAGGAACGTGATCTATGCACGTTGAAATATATTTGTCAAGTGCAATGCAAGTATTGGAGTACCTGGGCAGAGCTAACATGAATTTTAGGACCCAAAAAACTAAATCGAAGTGAAGGGGAGGAGTTTTTTCTTTGATGTCGTAGAGGTAGCTCGCAAAACATCGGCGCCCATTGCTTTGGAACTTGAAACTCCAAGAAATATTGTAGATCCTCTGGAGCAGGCTTATCTGGACAGAGACAATAAATCAGAGAGATGCAATTTCCTTGTTTGCATAAAGACTCAGAACACAAGCACAATTGTTCTTCACGCAGGTATTAAAAATGCACATAAAATATGAACTAAATTAATAAGTGATGTCCCATAGAGCATTCTATTTTGTGCACCTAAACACATAAAATTTCTGTCAAGAGTCCTAGATAATCTGTATCAAATTTTATGAAATTGCAGTTCAAATTAACAACTTGATAATTTTATATGCAGGCTGGCTCAAGTAGTGTGGAACCTTGCAGTTCAAGTTAACAACTTGGTACTTTTATATGCAGGCTGAAGTAGTGTGGAACCTCTGCTACTCAACTAACTTTTATTTTTAATAGGTAAACTGCTCAACAGCATTGTCCCCCCAAAAAGGTACATGGTTTGGTAAGAAAGAATCAATGATACTATCCCAACTTTTGATGGTGATTGGTAAGTAGGAATTAAGTTAAGCTTTTCCAAAGTGGGTAATGAGACATTCCCGTGTAAAATCACCATTACTATCTAAAATCACCATTAACCATCTCCCACACCCCCCATGAAATTATCAGCTTCCACCTGACATCAACCACCCCCAACTCCCAGCCTTCAACTATCACTCTCAGAAGCACTCTCCAGGAACCAGTATCAGTCACATTTCAGCACCCTGTGATTACCACCTCCAACACAAGCCAAACAACATGACCAGTAATAACACAGTAATGATGCCAATGCTCCCCATGCTAATGCAAATCTTGATTCATATACCAAACATAACATCTGCAAATTTAATATCTTATCAAAGAAGCTATAAGATGGTCTCAATAAGATGACAGCAATTTGACAGCCAAATCTCCAGAGCTTGACTGCAAACCTGAAATATTTCAAGAGTTAGGCATAGGAGCACTTACATCGCAAATACAAGTTGATTGCATGGCTAAGATAACCACTGCCTGGAACACCAGTAAGAAGAGAAGTAATAGGCACAAACTTAAAGAGAATTGCTTCTGGTTTGGCAGGCACTGTTTGCAGCCAACTGGAATGATTATGTGAGAAAACATCCCCTCCTCGCTTAGAACAAACAATTGTGAGCCCCTGTTCAAGAATGTGAAGGAAATATTATGCCAATGAAGGTTTACAGTTGTTAGTTGAAAGCCAATATAATATCCCAAAAATACTTGACTCACATCCTTGCTCGATGTTTCTGTAATGCTGGTCAATTGGAGGGTGTTGGACTGCAGAATGCGACTGAAAACTTCTGGAACCTATGAAGTAAATTATCTTATTCATCAACCACTGTTAACTAAATAGAGAATTCAGAGAATAATGATAGATGCAAATACTTTCTGTTTGTCGTTTCTTGCCTTCCTCTGAAGTAAGGAAGGACTTCGTCTGTCTGAAAACAAGAAATCTCCAAGATCCTCTAAATGCCTTCTGAGCTCGGCTGGGGGAATTGGTGAAGATGGTTTCTGTCTAACACAAATCAGATCTTGACCACCAACAGCCAAACCTACAATTATATGTGTGCCATATGTGCGGATGAACCTGCCTAATAATACTAGTCAGAATCCATGTAGCGCAACAATCCAAAATATTAATCACTTAAATGAATAGGGTCAAGTAAGCTACTGAATGGACATTAATGACTAGAGAACAATAAGAGAGGAAAAAAGGAGACCCACATAATGTACAGCTTAAAAATGAGTGAAGAGTGGGTAAAATGTAGTGAAGAGGGAATAAATTCTAGAAACTCTTCGTTGGATTGTCACTAATTCATATTGCAAAAAATGAACAATAGGATGCGTCTAAGGTAAGTAAGAATGAAATTATTTTGTCTCCCTAAGCTCCATCAGGTCTTCTCTCTGGTTTTGGCAATAGCTATGATTTTGACGGCAAGATATATAGATTGCTATTCACATTTTATCATCTCAGACCCAAGAAATATATGTGCACCAATAGAGGATTGTATGATCGGGCAAGATTAGTGTCACCACAAGTGCTTCTAAACACGATGTACCAAATTAAAGTTTTCAAGGAAGACCAAGTTTCTTGTCAAAGATGGCTATTCAAATTGCAAATGTGGTAAAGGTACCTAGCCAGTGAAGCTGGATCCCAATGAGGTGGAACAGACTTCTTAACTTTGTCTTGCAATATTAGCGGAGATGCTGTTAGGTGTAAATAGTACAAGGAAATGAAGTAACCATCAAAGGCAAGATATTTGGTCTCGGCAGCATCACGAAGCCAATCCCCACTCAAATCAAATATTGAATTAAGATAGCCAGAGGGGACTTTTCCTTGTATTGAAGATTTTTGATTCAGTAGCTCTGACATCTGCACTTCAAACAAAATGGAATTAAGGAAAAGCTCCAAGCATGCTTAGTCAAAGGAATTAAGAAAAGATGTAGATGAAGCAACAAGATTTTTTCAATCAACTCAAAGAGGTATTGACTAAACTGAAACCCTCTGGCAACAGATAGTGATTAGTTTCTTCAGGTCAGCCTTTGTGAAAGATTCACACATAATATCTAACATCTAGAATATTCAGTAACACTTCCTCCATCCCCATAATCTTCAATTACCAATAACGCTTTCAGTTCCTAAATTACCATCTCCTTTAAAAAGCAGAATTCTACGTAGCAGTTAATGGATTCTAATCTCTATCAAGCAAAAACTACAGCTCAACTCTCAATCCTAAATTTCCCGAAAATCACCAATTTTTAATCAAAAGTTGAGATGCAAACCAACAAAGAGCAAGGATGCCACACACATGCAAGTATATAGCTTACCTGATTGAACTCAAGAACGTCAGATTTGAAGCGGATACGGTCTCCTTTATCACATCGAATATCCTCGGAAATATTAGGAATGGTAATACCACCAGGAATAACAATGTTTCCTTTGCGACTCTCATCTAACACCACCAACCTTCCACCTCCTTCACTTTTAACTTCCTTTGCAAACTTCAACCTGAAATCACCACTGAGATCGAACCCTTTCCCTAAAGCCTCCACAGCCCTCACCTCCAAGAGCTTCCCAGTTTCCATTCCCCAAATCTCCAACGCGGAAAAACGCCCTTCCCCAGAAAGAGAAGATGGCAAAAGACTAATCTTTTCACCAAGTTTTGATTTCTTCTTCCTTTGCACTTCGCAATAATACAAAAAGAAGGGCTGCAAAACCTGCAGATATTGAAGCTTCTGAGCTGAAAATAAGAGAGAGGGAAAGAAGAGAAACTGCTGACAAAGATGTTATAATTCTAGAAACGACATGCCACATCCAGAAGGCAAAGAATGCAAACAGACAAAGGCCCAACAAAAGTATATCCCGAAATGAAGGGCCATAACGCATAAAATTAGACAGATGGGGTTGATCATTAAGAGGACCGGGACCACTCGGAGTTGAATGTTGAAAGCTTTGGACCATCCATTCGCCAGAAAAGTCGATTTCAAAGTCAACCATGGTAAGCTACAGCTTACCTACTCGTGTGACAAAGTTCTGTAAATACTTTTATACGGAAACCTCACCTACTACCTTAACCTGCTTTGAGGTTGCACACTTCAGTTGCACACACGTGTTCTCGAAGTGAAAACTCCCATTCTTTTCATCTTTAGAAGAGTACTACACGGCGGTGCGTTGTTGCATCAACATCGTCAGTTGCTGGCAGAATAACGATGATGACAAATGGCTATTTCTTCACGGATTGTCCTCAGGCTTTTAATCTCACTTGACTGGACTGGAGATGCAAAACTAAATACATTTGACAATCAAGATAGTCAGTTGCTGGCAGAATATCGATGATGACAAATGACTATTTCTTTTCTTCATGGGTTGTTCTCAGGCTTTTAATCTCACTTGACTGGACTGGACATGCTAAAACTAAGTACATTTGACAAAAAGCTCTGAACTTTTATCTTCATTGCATTTAAAAATAAGGACTTTTACCACCAAGCACCGAAGTATAGTAATTAAGGTTGGAGTTCGGCTTGTCGCCCTTCAGATTATACAAAGCATAACCTCAAAAAAAACCAAAAAAAAAGTGTTTTCATTTTCTAGACCATATGTAATTTGTGATGAGTTGGAAACTTGGTGGAACCAACAGCCGGCCATTGATAACGAAAGGCTGCGTGGGGAGGCGGGAAAGTAATTTCCCTGTAAACCCATCATATCGTGAGATGAGTAATCGTACGAGGTATCTCAAAGAAAATAGAAGAATTCACATCTAATCTAAAGACAAGTTCTCGGATGAATTGCACAAGGTAGCTTCTTTTGGCAGATTGGTGCCCACAACTGGCTGCTGATAGTGGTGGTCATAGCTTTCCCTGTTTGTTGTTTGCAAAAATGTCAAAAGACCAAGTTTGATTTTGATGTTGCACATTTGCAAGGTTGTTGACTGATCTCAAGTTATGATGTATCAGGTTCATAGAACCTTGAAGTCAAAACACACGCCATTTTACCCGTACTATTTTGGAAACGAAGAAAAATAGAGCACATACAAATTGGGTTGGATGAAACTTATCTAAAAATAAATCTTTTTCTTAATTAAATAAATTTATTATTAAAAAAATTAAATCTAAATCAGCTTTTAATGGTTATACAAAATGGAAATTAATTTATTAAATTATCAATTAAATAAAAAAAGTTGTAAAGTTATTTAAAACATAACTCAAAAATATTGTCTCATAATTTAATATATAAAAAAATAAACTACATGAATAACTATAAAATTATAAAATAATTATAAAATTAGATTTAACTAGACTTGCCTAATTTTAAATTTTAAACTCTTTAATTTCTAAATTTAACTTATAAACTAATATTTATTTTATATATTTTTAATTATTAAATCAAAATTTATTTGAAATTTGTATATTTTAAAAATATATTTTAAATTTAATTATATTTATTAATAATTATTAAATTAATTTATAAATTAAATTAAAATTATGATTATTATTTATTATTATGACTTTTGGAGGCGGGGCTAAAAATATACAATACAATTGTACAATATGACAATAGACTATTTTGTAATTTTCAAAAAAAATTAAGGACTATTTTATAAATTTAAAAACCTGAAAAAATTTTAGGGACTATTTTATAAATTTAAAAAAATTTAAAACAGTACCCGGTATTAACCGATACCGATACAGTACCATATTAAAACTCAATTCAGTACAATATTCATAACATTGATATATATATATATATAATCAATAGTTATTAACGAGAAGGGTTTTTTATTTTAAGCCAAACTAAAACCAATTAGATTTGAAAAGACGACTTGTAACGAATTTTTAGTTTTGTTATCAATTAGGTTTGTTTGTTCCTATTTTGATTTTTATTTTTATTTTTAAATTAAGTAAAAAAATATAATCCGTTAGTTTTTATTTTTATTTTACTTTTAATTTCTTCTAATTTTCATATAATTTATGAAAGCTGATATTTATTTTCTTTTTTTATCACAATATGATTAAATGATTTTTTTGGTCAAGCCACCGGTATATGGTATCACATGGGCAAACCGACTAGTCCAGATTCGAGCCGGGTAGGACCCTTGTGGGGCGGCGAAACTCTCCCTCACGAGTTTTAAAGCGACTTCATTCTCAAGACTCGAATTCGAGACCTTGGTTAAGGATGGAGAAGCCGTGCCACTCCACCACAGCCCTCATGGGTCAATATGATTAAATGATATAATTATTTGATTGATTTTAAATTTTATAATTACTTTAAATTTTAGTTTTTGCACAAAAATAACTTAATAGTTATTTAATGAACACACTTTAATTAATATTAAATATTAATTGATAAATAACTTTTACTTATTAAATTGCTTATTTATATAAAATGTAGTATTCTTTTACTAATAACTAGTAATAGATATTATACAAAAGTATAAACAAAATTATTTATTAAATTTTATCTAATATTTAATTAATGTGAATAATAAAAACATAATTACGGTGATATTAAGAACTAAATACATTTTTATTTTTATTCAAACATTAAAAATAAAGGCTGAAAATTACAAAGACAAAGATGAAACTAAATAGTAATGATAAACTATAAGTGGTTGGGAATTTTATTTTAAAAAAAGATTGCTAAATGAATATTAATTGATTTATTTTGATTTATACCAATTTATTAATTTACAAAAATTGACTGACTAATGGATAAATCGATTGGTTTTTAATAACAAGAGTTGTTAAAGTAAATCAAACCAGAAAGTTAGATAATTCAAGATTTTTATAATTAAATTGGCCAAAATAGTTAAATTTTTTAATCATTAATTAGAACAATTTAAATCGAATCGGATTAAATTAACAAAAACTTCAAAATTGAAACATATTAAATTATTGTTCATTATTGCTTCAAGGTCCAAATTAAACCAATCTAGACCGACAATTGAACGGCCCTATAGATTATGCAATTGGTCCAACTTCAAAGAATAAGATAAATGTATTAAAAGCCCAATCTAACATATGTCAGCCCCCGCTCCCCACTTGCCTTCCATGAAGGGAGTTCCATTAATTGCATTTATTTGTGTTATTTATATATTTTCGTATATGCTATACATTCACGGGCTGATTGGTTTAAAGGAATATTTATTCTATTCTATCGCTATTCCTAACATATTACTAATCTTATGTTTGGTTAGAAACTAAATCCAAAATAGCTATACATCAAGGAAATCTATTTTTAAATTATAAAAAATGCACAAAACTTATCTCTACCTATCTTTAACTTTTTTTAGAATAGTTATTATAATAAAAGACAACTTTATTTTTCTCACAATTAATAATAATAATAAGATAATTAATTTCATATAATAATAATAATAATAATATTTAGAATAATAATAACTAGAAAATTTATAACAATTATTAATAATGATAACAATTATTAATAATTAATAATAACAAATACAATAATAATAATAATAAGTACAAAAAATTAATAAAAAATTTATTAATAAGTACAAAATTTAAAATTAATAATAATAATAATAATAAGATAATTAATTTCATATAATAAATAATAATAATAATAATAATAATAATAATAAGTAGAAAATTTATAACAATAATTAATAATAAAAATAACAATAATTAATAATAACAATATTAATAATAATAAGTACAAAATTTATAATAATAATTAATAATATTAATAATAATAAGAATAAATTAATAATAATAAGAATAATAATAAGTACAAAGTTTAAAATAATTATTAACAATTAATAATAATAATAATAATAAGATAATTAATTTGGTATAATAAAATTTATAACAAAAATATTAATATTAATATTAATAAGAATAAGAATAAGAATAATAATGAGTAGAAAATTTATAACAATAATTTATAACAATAATTAATAATAATAATAACAATAATAAAGAAGTACAAAATTAATAATAATAATAATAATAATAATAATAATAATAATAATAACAACAACAACAACAACAACAACAACAATAATAATAATAAAGACATTTTGGTCTTTTGTTACTTATTCATTTCTTATTCCAAGTTTATATTTTCAAACTAAACATTGAAATAGAAATTCTTTTTATATTTCATTCCCTAAATTAAACAAAGTAATACTCATTTTATTCTATTCCTCATCTTTTCTATTCATAAGAATAACTATTCTATTCCCTACATATTTCATTCCTTAAACCAAACAGGTCAATGTATTAAAAGGGAGAAATAGTTAGTCAAGTCAAAGTTAAGACTCACGCTTTGTAGAATTTTGAAGAGGGTCATACGCAACCTTAGAAGATATTTTTATAATTTAAATATGTGATCTTATGTTCACAAAAAAACATCTTTATGGATAATTTCAAGGCTCACTTTTAAAGAAACAAATAGAATATTTTCAAAACGTGAGTCTTTGTGGGGACTCAATCTCCGTCTTTTTCTTAAAAAAAAGTCTGAGGAATATCCCATTCATTTACATTGAAACTTAAGTATAGGATGGTTATATTGGTTTAATAGATCGATGGATAGAGAGGGATACAGGGTAATATACGAAAACAGGAATAGACAAATTAATCCCTTGAAATTTGGTTCTTTACCACTACTAAAATCTTATTAATCTCTAGTTCCCCATCTAACTTTGAACAAATTGACAAAACAAAATCTAATATATGGGCAGACAATGCTTTTTGATCAAAGATCTTAGTCTCATCATCTCTGCTCTTACCCTTGGTAATTGTGCCCACGTAATCTCTTCGCATTTCAAACACTCATTCATGTTGCGTTGAATAAGTGCACGCTCATCCAACATTAGGTTCACATCAGCATAATTCTGCCGCTTGTCCATCTCACGATGTAAGTCTCTTATTTGTCAGCCAGATGAGGAAGAGAATCAGCCTGCTCCCATAGAGACCCGTGGGATTATTTGTTACATGTCACAAAAGCGTAATTTAAAGTAACGACCCAGGGGCCACGGGATAAGATTCCAATATTTATGCCTATCACACTCATTTCGCCAACCATAATAAAAACCATTCATTCTCTATCTAATAACATGGACTTCAAGAATTACAACATTTATCAAAAAAAAAATTTGGTCAAGCCACTCGGTATTCAGTGTCACATGGACAATCGACTAATTCAAATTCGAGCCGGATAGAACCCTTATGAGGTGGCGAAATTCTCCCTCACAAGTTTTAAAGCGGTTCCATTCTCAAGACTCGAACTCGAGACCTTTGTTAAGGATAGAGGAGCCCCTACTACTCCACCACAGCCCTCATAGGTACATTTATCAACATTTTAATATAGATAGAATGTAAAACTTATTAATAAGAATTAGACTTGGGTTTAATTATTATCAAAATGATTAAAACTGAAACTAGATATTCAGTTGTCACTTAAAATAAATGTAGTAAAAATTAGACTGAACATTTAAAGGGACAATCAGAAAATTAATAATCCAGACTAGGTATGCTCTGATACTATATTAAAATTTTAATATGAATAAAATGTAGAGTCCATTAATAAAAATAAAGATTGAGTTCAACCATTGTCAAAATGATTAGAATTAATCATTTGATTTGTTGGCCTTTATCATTTATTAATTCTTGAATATTTTAATTTTTAATCAATACGGATACTCTAAAAACTTCAATATGCAAACTATATTAAAGAAGTTGAACTAAGGAGTTATCCTGCCGTATAAGAAATAATCCCACAGCTCTCGACCTGCCATCACCGTTGCAATTAGATGCCATTTTGATAAATCTAAATCTTTTACATTACGTATGACTTTAGTCTTGTTTCCACACCAACATGACCTTGAAGTTACTGTAGATAAGTTTCCAAGCCCTCTATGATTTCAAAATAAAGTAATATGTTAATACCCACATGTTAGCTTAAGATTTATATTTAACGATTTTGATGATAACTATATAATATTTTAAAATTCAAATTAGATTTATTTCTTTTCATTGTTAACAGGTTAATTCTTAAAAGGAAATAAAATAATAAGAAATATTATTCTTTTCAATCGTAAAAAAATATTGTTTCTTTCTTACAGAAACCTTCTTTATGAACTTACTTTAATAGAAATGGTTTATTCGAAAAGATCCTACTAATTATGAAGGTCGTATATTAGCCCCGTGATTTTTAAAAGATTTTTGGCAAAAATAGCATCGAAATTATTCAGATTTAAATCCATCTAGTTGGCTAAAGATGCAAATGAAATAATGGTTAGTTGAAGAAATCGACTATTTAAAAAAGAGAAATAGCACTTATGAAGTAACGAACATACACAAACTTTCGAAACATTTAAGCAACATTTATATTCTTGAGAATCATATTATTCTTATTGTGTCTTAGAAAGTGAAATCACTCTATCAAGAGAGAAATTGTTATTTGAGAACTTACTTTTAATTTTACATTTATTCTTCTGTAAACTTTTAGAAGCTTGTTATACACTTCGAGCGTAGAAGATTGGAAGATTTTAAAAAATATGTACTTGTGAACTTGAAGAGACTCGTCAAATTACTACTTGGCTTTTACAGTGAAACACTTAACTTAGACACTTGAGGACTAGACATAAACTTGAATTTTAAGCCGAACCAGTATAAATCAATTGCATCATTCTCTCTTTTCTCTTGACTTTTAAATTTCTGCATTATGTTGTATATGTGTTTATTTCAACAAGAGATTCCTTCACTTTATAAGAGGGTCCTTCTGTTTTCAACTTATAAAAGATTCTTTTCAGCTTTAACAAGTGCCTTCTGTTTTAAATTGTTTTTGACAAAATTTTTTATTTAGTAGGCTCTTGTCGTTTAACAAGCTTTTTATCGCTTAACATACTCCTTTCATTTAAATAG
>JAOTAX010000005.1:8786611-8803518 GCA_025629825.1 Erythroxylum guanchezii | reverse complement strand
AGATGTATCATAGATTGAATAATATGATAGTGCAAGGAAGAGTTGTTTGTTAGCAATATACACGAAATGCAAATTAAAACATCAGTACAAATGACGTGTTGGGATGTATTCCATCTGACCAGGTCCAGTCTTCATTAAGAGAATGCAGATGTATCATAGATTGAATAATATGATAGTGCAAGGAAGAGTTGTTTGTTAGCAATATACACGAAATGCAAATTAAGTGAAAGAAGAATAGATAAACACTAAAAATGATTTGTAAACTTCTCTACAACAAACGAAGGAAAGGACAGGAGGCACAATTCAGGTAAAGGGTTTTTAAGCAAGAGCATCTAATATGAAAATCCAACTACCAGATCAGAAAATCTTGCCCTTCAACTGGATTTTGCGTCAAAATTCAACTTTAACAGGGTTTACTAGGGAAATAAGTGAGTTGATATGTTTCAGGAAACAAGATCTTTACCTTAGTGACCCTTCAATGGGAGAATAAAGAAGGTTAGGTACTAGTCATATTTTAGCTGTGAATGGTACTTGCAAGAACCAAACCAGTTTACCAAGAGCTATCAATGCAGATTATCAAATAACACAAAAGAAATTCATGAATCACAATGACAGATTGCTCAAGAAAGTGAGACATATCTAGGGTCATGAAACATTTACCATTGGGACGCAACATTCACAATTAGAAGAACCTTGCCACGGTATTTACCTAGATCAACGTAATTTCCACGGATATCCTGTCAAGATCAATTGCTGGTTCTAAGTAGATATAAATAGAGTACTCAGAAATCAAGAGCAAATACCCCATGGTACCAAGAAGGTAATAACTTGATTGTAAAATCTGGAACTGGAAAGAAAAAACAGAAAATGACTAAAAAACAGAACTTATAGGAACTGAAGTAGCCTTCAAGCAATATTTTGCTTTTCTCCTATGAATAGCACTTTTCTTAAGTAGCTTACAAGTTTTTGTGTAAATCAAAGAAGATTACAATGAAAAAAAAAGATTTGTGTAGTTGAATTCTGTATTGCTGATGTCAAACAGCAATCCTGCTCAAAGGTTAAGTCTAGGAAAAAGATATATTTGATAAAGCTTCAATGAGCCATATAACCAAACAATGGAACATCATAATAAAAAAGCCAACTAGCAGACTAAAGCAACAAACTTCAGAATTCCATAGAAAATGGAATGAAGAAGCAAGTTCATAACAGGCTTCGTACATACCTTGACAGTGAAGTCATAGATGGACTTGGGAGTTTCTTCGGCCATGGAAATAACTTTGGAAGAAGAAGAAGACAGCAAGAACAACAAAAACAAGAGAAACCCAGTTGGTGAAGTGCATGATTAAGGCTACTTATATATAACAAATTGCATTTTTATGATTTTCCATGTCTGACCGGCCAAGAACTACACGAAATGTTACACAATATATTTTGGAATCATCGAACAGATGGCTGATGGCGACTTGTTTTAACTTATGGAGTAATACATGTACGTAAATATTTTAGGTGCTAAAATCAATATATTTATTATTGATTTGGTGTCTGTCATGACGGCGTCGTTTGAAAGGTTGCTAAACAGTGAAACTAGCTTAGATCTTAAGCCCAAAGCGTCATCACATAGTTCTCTAAACCCCTGCTCTTTCTCTTCAGTCTCTACGCAACCGCCATCCACTCCGGCGATTCTCAGCTCTCCGTCCTCGGCGTCATGGAGGAGGTCTGCGAAGGCAAGGACTTCTCATTTCCAAAGCAGGAGGAGAAGGTCCTGGATTTCTGGGCAGAAATCAGAGCCTTCGAGACCCAATTGACCCGAACTGAATCCTTACCCGAGTACATTTTCTACGACGGCCCTCCCTTCGCCACCGGCCTTCCTCACTACGGCCACATCCTGGCCGGCACCATCAAGGACATCGTCACCAGGTTCCAAACCCTCACGGGCCACCACGTGACCCGAAGATTCGGTTGGGATTGTCACGGCCTTCCGGTGGAGAACGAGATTGATAGGAAATTGGGGATTAAGAGGAGAGATGAGGTCTTGAAAATGGGTATTGATAAGTACAATGAGGAGTGTAGGAGTATTGTGACTAGGTATGTGGAAGAATGGGAGAAGGTGATTACTAGGACTGGGAGGTGGATTGATTTTAAGAACGATTACAAGACTATGGACTTGAAGTTTATGGAAAGTGTTTGGTGGGTTTTTTCTCAGCTTTTTGATAAGGGCCTTGTTTACAAGGGTTTTAAGGTTGGTGTCATACTTCAAAATTCAATCTTGAAGTTGTCTGTTCATGTTTGACATTTGACCTGACGATGTTTTTTCTTACTTTAGCATCCATTAACTTGCTAATGTGCCGTTACCCTTGAACACACAGGAGAAGGCAGCTTGGGATTTAACGTGTTTGTAATTGTGTTTCTTGCAGGTCATGCCATACAGTACTGGTTGTAAGACTGTGCTTTCAAATTTTGAAGCTGGTCAGAATTATAAGGTTTGTTTTGCATTTTTGGTTTCGGGATGATCTTTTTCTAAGTTGTGTGTGTGTGTGTGTTTTTTCTGGCTGCTAGACGGTGTTGATATTTTGATACTACTTAATTTTTGACGCCACTGGTATAACAGGATGTACCTGACCCTGAGATAATAGTGGCCTTTCCAATTGTTGATGATCCGCATGGTGCTGCCTTTGTAGCTTGGACAACAACGCCATGGACGCTTCCCAGTAATCTTTGCCTCTGTGTCAATGCAAATTTTGACTATGTGAAGGTTGGTTACCTTCAACTTGTTCAGAGGGTTTTTCTTTCGATTAATAAGTTGTTAACTTTTACTACACTTTGTGCGTATGATTATTTTCCAATTAAAATTGTTGCCTTGCTTTGCAATTTTTTTGGTCTTGGATTATATTTAATTTGTAGTCCCTAGGTAATTTCGTTCATTGTTCCTCAATGCACCCTTGAGCCTTGTATTCCTGTTAAATAACTCAGGCTTGTTGTTCATATATTGATTTAGACTCGTGATCATATACTAAAGGCATTTGCATATGTTTCAGCCAATCCTTAAACATTCTTGAGGCTTTAAACATGAGTAATGTGGCACTGGAATTGATTTCTATGATGACTTCTTGTTTAGATATACAATTTCAAAAAGAATTTCTTATCCTTTTTCTTGGGAAATTCAGAAAACAACAGTACAGGTTTTACAATTGAATTACTTGTGAAAACTGTTTACTGGATGTCCTTTCTGCAAATTTATGTTTGGTAACATATATTTATTATGTTTGAAAAATAAAATTCAGGTGCGCAACAAGTACACTGGAAAAGTCATTGTGGTTGCTGAATCTAGGCTGTCAGCCATTCCTGTTGAGAAACCGAAATCAACAGTAGCAAATGGATCTGCCAGTGATGCTAAGGCATCTAAGTCTAAGGGCGGGAAGACTGAAAACTTGATGGATTCTTACCAATTGTTAGAGAAAGTCAAAGGCAGTGAATTGGTGCAAAAGAAGTGAGCACTTCTGTGACTTGTTTTGAACTCCTTTTTAATTCCCTCTACGTGCGCTTTAAACAAATTTGAGCATCTCTGTAAGACTATTATTCTTTTTTACACTCTTTTTTTTATTTGAATATTGCATGTAGGCGCCATTCTTTGATAAAATTTTAAAAATAAACAGATTGTGAGATATTGTTCATTTTAAATTGAGGTTGAGGGAGTAGCTTTGTGGTTGGCATTCCCTCCTCAACATCAAGTGGGTTTGGGTTCAAATCTTCACTTGGATGGGTTGAGGATTAGGAAAGGGCCTTTTTGTGTAACTAAAATAGCGTTTCAATTTACAAAAAAAGACTGATCAAATTTGTACTTTTTGGATGATAAGATGTCAATAGTCTAACCAAGAGTACACTTTGCAGGTATGAGCCACTTTTCAATTATTTCATTGAATTCTCTCAGACGGCATTTCGGGTTGTTGCGGATAGTTACGTGACTGATGAAACTGGTACTGGAATTGTTCACTGTGCTCCTGCATTTGGTGAAGATGATTATCGTGTTTGCATTGAGAATCAAATAATCAATAAGGTCTGTTGCGCTGTATTTTTGCTTCAAATTGTTAGTTTCAATTATGTTGCCAACAAACAAGTAATTTTTTCTGTTTCTCATGATTCAAGCATGAAAGGACTATACTTATAATTTACACCCATTTTTTCTCTACAAATTGGGTATAGGTCTGCTATGAGCACATGCTTTTCCTAAGTTTTGACAACTGTGGGTATAAATTCTTGATTGAAACCAACTTGTTATGTTGGCTAACAATGCCATGGTAATATGCATTTCAAATAGCTATTCAGCTCATTCATTCAGGTTTTAAGACCATATGCTAGTCATTGATGTTCTTAATTAAAGTTATGACTGAGCTATACGGGTCAAAAGCCTTGTAGAATGACTCCTGTTATTTCTCTTCATTTTTATATTCTCTTGTGAGAAGATTGTACTGCTTTGTAATTTTTGTTATCTAATGCAAATTCTTGTTGGCAATTTCTGAGCGCAAATTGAGCATGATTTATGAACTCTCTGGTTCCTTTCTATACCTCTCTTTTTTTCCTATTCAGTTCTGGCTAGTTTATATCTTGCTTTATCTTATAATGGATTACTTTCATTTTTGGAAGCATAGGGTGAGAATTTAATAGTAGCTGTTGATGATGATGGCTGCTTTACTGAAAAGATTACTGATTTTAGTGGGCGCTATGTCAAGGATGCAGACAAGGATATTATTGAAGCAGTGAAGGTTAGTTGTTCTCATTTTGATATTCTGTAGTGTTGATTATATCATGGATGGCTCTTTCCTTAACTACCCTTGCAAGTAATATTGCTAAACAATAATCAAGAATTTACATGGTTTTATGAGCTCTTTAGTTGATGTAGCAATGCAAAAAATATTAGGATTCAGAACTGTGGATTTTCATAATTGATCTTTTGATTTCACTGTCATATGCTCTTACATACTTTGTCACTCAATGGAAATTTGTGATGTTCAGGCAAAAAGCAGGCTTGTTAAGTCTGGAAGCTTTACTCACTCTTATCCATTCTGTTGGAGATCTGATACACCTCTTATATATAGAGCTGTACCGAGCTGGTAAGTGAATTTGCCTACTAAATCTTGAATCTCTCTATACTCTTACTTTGTGTCATACTTACAAGCCAGTTCATTCTGAAATCATATGATTTTCTTTTAGTTGTTATTTATTGAGGTAAGTTTCATATATATATCAAATCTAAAGGAAACTTGTAGCATTAAACAATCAACCTTCAAGTTGAGAAAATTATTTGGGCTAGACATGACAAGAGTTTATCAACATGAAAGTTCATTGCATTTGTTACTAGTTTTGATTACATATGCATATATGTATATACTATCTACATCTTTTCTTTTTAAGTTTGTTTTGCACCTTCATAATGGATTCTTATTTCCTGCTTCTTGCTAATTGAGCTGTATGGCTTAATTTATCACAAAGGTTTGTCAGAGTGGAAGAATTAAAAGCAAAGTTGTTAGAAAGCAACACTCAGACATATTGGGTACCTGATTATGTGAAGGTTAGATTTTTTTTTTCTTGTTCCTCCTTAACTCACTTCTGTTTCCACATGAAATAAGTTTTTGGAAACAATTGGGGTTGCTTTATGCAATCTCAACTTGACATATGTTGAAGGTTGGACTTTTAGTTGTTGATGCAATGACTATATCTCCAAGGTAGCTCAAGGCACTAGGATTCTTGTTTCTGATAGCTAAAGTTACTTCCATGTATGTTGCGTTTGATCTGAAAAGTGAGAGTCTGGAATTTCTTGGAAGCTAATGACATGCATTCAGTTATTTTAAGTTGTATAGCAACTGTTATGTGCATCTACATGCACAGAATATGTTTCTCCCTTTTTTATGGTACAACCTTCTGGATTAGAATTTCTCTTATATGTAAATAACACTGTAAACGTGATAGTGAACAACAAAGGTTTTTGATGCATTAACTTTGAATTTTAGTATATTACTCTTGCAGCTGTACCTGTAATTACTATGTCTTGTGCATAAATTTTTGGGTCTTTCTTCACCTCCTTTTATGTTTTTATGATGTAGGAGAAAAGATTCCACAATTGGCTGGAAAATGCTAGAGACTGGGCGATTAGTAGAAGTAGATTTTGGGGCACTCCTCTTCCTGTATGGATCAGTGAGGATGGTGAAGAAATTGTAGTGATGGATTCTGTTGCTAAACTTGAAACGCTCTCCGGTCAGAAGGTTTATTCTTTCTTCTCTCTCCATGGCATCGTCATTTTGGTTATTAAATTTATGGTTTCTGCAGAAATTCTGAACAGTTGTATTTTTATTCTCACTTGATCAATACATAGATACAAGTATATATAGAAATAGAGAGGGCTATTCTAGAAAACTAATATCTGTACATAATATTCTAACTGATCTGATTTGCTAACTTTTAGGAGTCACCCAACAATTTCTCTTGTTCTTGGTCACTCTTTCTAATGTCTTATGGGACATTTTAGTCATGTGTTCCAAATTTTGTTCATGATATGCCAGTATGATTTCAAGTTATTTTCCTTGTTAGCTTACGTGCATGATTACCTCTTATTTTTCATTTTCTTTCTAGCTAAAATGTGTGCATGAATAATTGCTGCTGCACTACTTTAAAGCATACCTTAGTGGATTGATTTCTACTGTCTTCAGGATACTTCATTTTCCGGCCACACTTTATCTTTATTCTTCATGATAACACAAGTAGGGATGATAGGTGGGCCTGAGCTCGGATTGACTTCAGACCAGGCCCTGGTTGACTGGACTTTGGGCCAGGCTTGGGCCTGGGGTCCAGCCTGAAGCCCTTTATGAACCACCTGACCCCTATCCATTTAAGAAATGAGCCGCCCAAAACGATGTTGTTTTGGGAAATTCCCCCAAAATGACGTTTTGGGCCAGGCAAGCAGGATTACCCTTGCCTGTTGCCATCCCTAGGCACAAGGTGTCATATGTGATTGTTAAGGTGATCTCAGGGAGAAAGGATAAGTTCCAATCTTTGTTTATCTTGTAGTTAACTTGTGGTTGTATTTATAGACCAGTAGTGTAAAAATTAGTTTTTTTCTTTTCTTCATCATGTACTAAGGATGTACTGGTCTTATATTGATCCTTTTTTATCTAGAAGTATGAAGATGGATTCCGTTCTTTTCGTAGTATATAAGATACAAGGTCTTTTTGCTAATTCATGCTTTGTATTGCTTGTGTGTATTTGTAGGTGCATGATCTACATCGTCACAACATTGACCATATTACAATTCCATCCAGTCGCGGTGCTGAATTTGGCATGCTTCACCGTGTAGATGATGTAAGTTACTGAATTTGGTGTCGTACACTTCTTTTCAGCTACTGGTTTTATGTGAGAACTAGGGAAATAATAGGTTAGCAATGGTATGAAGTTGCAGTGACTTTGATAGCAACACAATCTTTAAATCCTTGGAAAGTGGGTCATGTGATAGTTTCTTGTGCTTGTTTTATGAGCAAAACATGATGGGTGAAAGGAATTAGGATATAAGAAAGTGAAGAACAAGAAGTTGGAATCATTTTACTCAATGATTCAATTTCTTCCTGCAGTTTATCTGCAAATAAGTAGTGGCATTCATCATCATAACAATTTGATTTGCCTTTGGGAGTTTTTGTCGAGTCAATAATCTGGAGTTTCCTTATGAAGCTTGATAATGTTTGTGAAAAACATTATTATTCTGATGAAATTAGAATTGGGTTCGGCTCTAGTCTTGCAAGGAAAGGATCAGAAGGGCATATTTTGAGTTGTTCAATATTCCACGTGGAACTTTCTGCTTGAATCTTAAGCTTTGTCTTTTGATTTGGATGTATTGGTTTATTCTGCAGGTATTCGATTGCTGGTTTGAGAGTGGCTCGATGCCATATGCTTATATCCATTACCCATTTGAAAATGTTCAAATTTTTGAGAAAAACTTTCCTGGGCATTTTGTGGCTGAAGGGTTAGATCAAACACGTGGATGGTCAGTCTTTCACCCTTTTATTATTGTCTGTTGATACTTAGCTTATCCCCAATGCATAGTTTGTTTTTCAAGCAAGATGTATTGGAGAAGTTGTTAAATGTGTTTCTAAATCCTTGTACATGGAAGCTTGCCATGCTTATCGTTGTCGTCAGGTAAGGTGCTACTTTGTGGAATCTTTATCTTTAGAGAGGTTATATCTTTATTAGGATATTCATCAATTTCGTTCTTTCTTTCCCATTCTACTATCCTGCCACAGACTGTTGGCTATCTGAAGAACTTGGGAATTTGGGTTATTGATTTTCATTTCGCAGGTTCTATACTCTCATGGTGTTGTCCACCGCATTGTTTGGGAAGCCTGCGTTCAGGAATCTCATCTGCAATGGACTAGTGTTAGCAGAGGATGGAAAAAAGATGAGTAAAAAACTGAAAAACTATCCTTCTCCTATGGAAGTTATTAACGATTATGGAGCTGTAAGTTCTCTCTTGTTCTCCATAAAATTCTTATTTGCTGTTTTATGTAATTTTCCCTTTATCGGGAGGATAAACAAATTTGTACTTATTTGGGTCTTTTTCTGCAAGCAGGTAGATTTTAGTCTTTGTATATTCTTGTTCTTGCCATAATTTTCTTCCCTTTCATATTAAACTCTAATGCTTTTGTCTTTTGTTGTATAGGATGCTCTGCGACTGTACCTTATAAACTCTCCTGTTGTGCGAGCTGAAACTTTGCGTTTCAAAAAGGAAGGGGTTTATGGTGTTGTGAGTATTGACTGTCAACTGTTTTATGTATCAGTTTGGCATGGTCTTTTCGTGATCTTAAAAATGAGCACTAGTGTTTGATTAATGTTTCTACAATCGGATATCATAATCCATTTTTCTGTTTTATTCAGGTGAAGGATGTCTTCCTTCCATGGTACAATGCATATAGGTTTCTTGTACAGAATGCAAAGAGGCTTGAAGTTGAAGGACAGAAACCATTCACTCCTATTGAATTAGCAACACTTCAAAATTCGTCTAATGTGCTTGATCAGTGGATCAATTCAGCCACACAGAGTCTTGTTCATTTTGTCCGGAACGAAATGAATGCATACAGACTTTACACGGTTAGTTTTGTATAAAGTCCTTTCGGTGTTGAGTCATCTTCTAATTTTCCTTTTCTTCTGTGGACTATTATTTTAACTTGCTATAGATATGTACATTTTCATGCCAGCAATACCTATCAGTACTTTTGCTTTTGGCATCTCTCTCTTTGCAGGTAGTTCCATACCTCTTGAAGTTTCTTGACAACCTTACAAATATATATGTTCGATTAAACCGCAAGAGATTGAAAGGTCGAACTGGGGAAGAAGACTGCCATACTGCTCTCTCTACTCTTTACAATGTATGACTATAGTAATCTCCTCCTAATGTTGATAGATTGGAAACTCTGTATTCATGATGTTAATTAAATGTGAACATCGTGTTCTGGTTTTTGTGCCAGGACTAGCATATATGTGCACAGTTTCATGTGTTGATGTATCATCCACTTGTCTTTTATATGTTATGATAAACTAGATTGTGGTGGAACCAGAGGAAAAGAAATCAAATTAGAAAATATTTTTTTCACCGATTAATAAGCACGGGCAACTTCTTTTATGTGCCAGGAAGTAGGCCTCCTTCTCAAAGATATATAATCTAGTTTTACTTGTAAGAGTTTTATGTTCAACAAGTCATTTGGATTAGCAGTACATATGAAACTTAAGGCCTAAATTCTCAAAAAGTAATGTTTGTGAATCCTGTACATGTATATTATAGATTCTCAAAACTAGTTTAGTCATCTGTCTTATTGACTTATGTTTCACATATACCCTCATTCTTGTCATAAATTTTCAGCCATGCTTTTGATATAATTCCTTTATTTGCGTCTTTCTTTTACAGGAATAAAACTACTGTCTATTTAATCTTTTCTTTTTCCTGCTCTCAAGACTTTAAATTTCAAATGATTGTTAAAAGTATTTGCCCATAGCATCTCATTTCTCATTTTTATGTGCTGGTTCATAGACTCGTAAAAGTAAGATGTTTTAGGTTCCACATGATTTTCTGAAGGCAATCTGTGTTGTTTGTTCTCAGGTGCTTCTGACTTCTTGTAAGGTTATGTCACCATTCACACCATTTTTTACTGAGACTCTTTATCAAAATATGAGGAGAGTTTCCCCTGGATTAGAGGAAAGCATTCACTTCTGCAGTTTTCCTGAAGAAGAGGGAGAGGTATTCTTGACACTATTCACCATTTTCTTTTGGAAGCTAATAGTTTGTTCTTTATTACCACCACATTCTATCCTGCATTAATCTAATGCTTTTGCAGAGGGATGAAAGGATTGAACAAAGTGTTTCGAGGATGATGACCATCATTGATCTTGCACGCAATATCCGAGAGCGTCACAACAAGCCTCTGAAATCCCCTCTAAGGTGCACCTATGCTGGTCTCATACTGATTTTCAATGTTTGTACTTATTTTTTTCTCTTACTAACATAATTAACTCTTTAACTGTAGAGAGATGGTAGTAGTTCATCCTGATGCTGATTTTCTTGATGACATTGCTGGAAAACTAAAGGAGGTTTGTGATTAACATGGCAAGCCTCATACTGTGCTTGAGATGTTCCTGCTTTTTGGACCTAATTATGTTTCTCATAAGTTTTGTGATCTTATTTTGACCTTAGTTCAGTGCTGTTCTACCTTGATTATGAGAAAGTAGAATTATTTTTAATTTGATTGTTCTTCATCATTGTTGGTTGGTGACTGGTAATCACTTTTTCTGCCCCAAGTTTGATGAGTTGGTACTGCATGCTTTTCCATTTGTCACTGTTTTTGGCTGACACCTTCTAAATTTTGGCTTTCTTGGTCATGGAACTTTATTGAGACTTTATTCATTTTACTAATTTCTGGTGTTGTAAACTGGGATGTCTATTTTCTCTTGGCAAATGAGTCTTTTGATGATCATTTACTTGCAACTATACTCTTTTACGTATGGCAGCAATTGTTTCAGTACAACATTGGAAAGACATCTTTCTATGAACAGCCTTAGTGTGAAAGCTATATTTTAACTGTTTAAATTCTCTAAATTGCTCTCTTGTGTAATCTTGAAATATTTTCTGTTGATTTTTTATTATTGGATCACAGAACATAAGAACTCTGAATTTCCTTTGCTTTTCTGAAAAATTGAGGTTCTTGAGTGTATTTTTAGCAGTATTTCATCAAGAATAATTTCTAGATGGCTCTAATAATGGTGTGCTCTACTTCATGCATAGATTTTTTTTTTGGTTTCTTTTCCGCTCTTGATGTTTCAACTGATTTATGACCGTGTTTACATCCACACTGCAGTATGTGCTAGAGGAACTTAATGTTAGATCCCTTGTCCCATGTAATGACACTTTGAAATATGCTTCCCTCCGTGCAGAGCCTGAGTTCAGGTATGCAAATTTTGTTTTCTTGAGGACTCGATGCCTTAATGTTGTGCACTTATGTCTTTCGGTATCTGTTTTCTTCTAGTGTGTTAGGAAAGCGCCTAGGAAAATCTATGGGAGTTGTTGCTAAAGAAGTTAAAAGTATGTCTCAGAAAGATATCTTAGCTTTTGAGAAAGCTGGAGAAGTCACCATTGCTGCTCACGGTTTGAAGTTGGCTGATATCAAGGTTTAATTTTTAGTTACTAGGTTATTTTGTAAATTGTTTTGTTCTATTTAATGCATTTGGATAAATGGGTGCTTGTTTTCTAAACTAGGTTATTCGGGAATTTAAACGTCCTGATGGATTAACCGACAAGGAGATTGATGCTGCTGGGGATGGTAAGAATCAAATAGAATAGTAAGTTAAGAAGTTTGTGTATGTGAATGTATGGATAAGCACACATTTCTAAAGTTTCTGTTGTCTAATGTTTCAGGTGATGTTTTGGTAATATTGGATTTGCGTCCTGATGAATCCTTGTTTGAAGCTGGGGTTGCTCGTGAGGTATGTTACAGTTTTTTTTTTTTTCACAAGTATTTTAGAGTTTGGATGTATACCAATCATAATGATTGAACTATAAAAAATGTTTTTGCAAGGATATTACTGTCAATGTTTTTTTTGTCGTGTGAATTTTCATGTGATACATTACCTCCTTATGTATTTAACATTTTTAGGAGCTTATGATATAAAAAAAAAAAAATTGCTGTCTGTCGATATAAAAAGGACTGCTCTGTCTATCGTCAGAATGTCTTGAGATATATTCCTTGACTATGGACCGACTTTTGTTTCTCTTATGAATGTTAGCAAAATGCCAATTTGATAGAGAATAGATGGGGACAGATTTTAGTGAATGTAATTTTGAGCTTTGACCATCGCAGATTGTCAATAGAATTCAAAAATTGCGGAAAAAAGTGGCGCTTGAACCAACAGACATGGTGGAGGTGTACTTTAAATCTTTGGATGATGATTCGTCAGTCGCACAACAAGTTTTGAATTCACAGGTATTGTGATCATCCTAAACCTGATTAAATTACTTATTTCTTTTGTCAAATAAATCTTGATCTGTGATAAATCTCTCACTTGGAAACTTTGTTAAAGAAAATTCCTCACTTATGATTATATACGTGGGAACTGCTGTTCCTCCTGATGCTCAAGATTGGCCATGTACTCATTCAACCTCTTTAAATGTATCCTCATTGCTATTTCATCTTTCTTTTCTATTTTGTCCTGATTTATCTAGCTTTTGGGGCATATTTGTCTTAGTTCATCAACATATGGGGAACGCTTATCATCCTTCTTGCACGAAGTATTGTGCATCAGTGTCTTGCATCGTCTGACATTGAGGTGCTTTAAATTCAAGCATTTATTGACTGGGTTTTATGTATATGTAATTGCAGGAAAGTTATATTAGAGATGCCATTGGTTCTCCATTGCTACCTTTGGATAAGATACCTCAACATGCTGTAAGTTACAGTAAATTACCTTTTAACTGCAATTTCTCCTTGTATTTTCATCTTAGTTTACCAGAGAACGATGTTGAAGTATATGCCAATTTAGATTATGAAAGAAAACCAATTGGTCTAATCTAAAATTAAGAGGTGCTGAAGAATTCGATGATTACCAATATATGTTTTTTCCTATTCAAAGTTAAAACCTGTTCGATTTCCAGTGGCTGCATCAGATATTCAAGTGGCATAAAACCAGAAGGAATTCCCATTTGATTTTGAGACCACAGAAGTTCTTTTAATCACACAACTCCGGCTTAGGGGTGGCTTTACTTGAACAAATTTTAAGTTTAATTATAAAGTTAATATTTAAATATTGATGTAAATTAAATCTTGCTATAATATTCACATTTATTCTTGTATTATCTGAGTTAGTTCAAGTGTAAATTCATGAACGTTGAAGGTTGTTGACAGTTATTTTCATGTTTACGGATGAGCACGCGTAACCTTATGAACATATTGCAGGTTGTGCTTGGTGAGGAGAGTTTTCATGGTATATCGAATTTGTCTTTCACCATATATTTGGCAAGGCCATCACTGGTGTTTGTATCAGATGCTATTCTTGCATTATATGGAGGTATGAGTTTTTCTCCTCCTAGAAACTCACCACTTCCTCAATTAGCTTCTTTTCCCAAAGTTTCACCCATGGATGCAGGGAATAAAAAGTCTGCATCAGCCCTGGGAATTTACTTGTTATCAAGGGATCATTCAAATCTTAAATCAGAATTTCAGCGTGGAAATGATAAGGTTTGTTTATGATTTTGAACTGTGGCATTCACTGACCATTGTTGAAAGACAAATGAACTATAATATGCTATTTCTCAAGGATCCACTTCGCCTAACTGTGCAGATAACAGTAGATTGCATTGAAAATCAGCCTGCTGTAGATGTTGTCTTGGGGGAACATGTCTTTTTAACCGTTGGTGACTACTACTTGAGAACAGGGGCCTTGTGATTTAATTTATATATACATCGTGAGAGCAGTTTTAGATTTTGTTTTTCCCTTTCACCCTTCACTTCAGGGTTGATAGATACAAAGAAAGTAACTTTATAGTCCTGCAAAAGAACAAACATCTAAATTCTTTCTTCTATGGACACACGTAATCTTAATTTATGTGTGCTGTAAAATTTTGCTATATACATTTTCTGCCCCTTTTCAAGCCCTTTGAGCTTTATTCAATGACTGCTCATTTCTTCATTAATGTGGCCAACCAGTCATGTTCGCTCAAATATTCACAGGAGTTGTTTTTGCATTTTTATTTTTCTCTTCTTTCTTAGAGGATGAACTTTTAGGAATGTCAATAAGTTAGGCCGGGTCATGGCTAGGTAGCCTGTGACCTGACGGGTCAAGATAGGGCAGGTCAGGCTAATCCGTTCCATCTTATTTTTTAAAAAAATAGGTAAAAAATGATGTTTTTGACAAAATGTCAGTTTTGAAGTAATAATTGAACCATAGGTTGACTACTTTTAAGTTGTGGCTTGATCAACTTGGGCCAAAATTAGGTTGGGCTAGGTCGGGGAAAAAATGACACCCCTACAAACATTGAAGTAATTGATAAGGTTATTTTTTTGTAATGTTTAAGTCATATAAACAGTTTTTTTTGTTGTAAAAATACAAATGAAAAATTGTATACAATTAATCTCTTTTCTTCAAACCTTATAAAATAGGGAGCTTTATTTACTGAGGGGGTGTTTGTTTTTTATTTTCCTTTTCTTTCTTAATTCGGCAACTATTTGTACAGGCATAAATAGTTTGACATAGGAATGCACACACTACAACTTCTTCCAATCATTCTTATCATCTTAATCGATTTAACACAACCACTTTGGTTGTTACTGTCAGCTTTGATAGAAGTTCAGCTAAAGACATCCTCAATGATGAACATTGACCGAATCTGTAACCAAGGAAAGGGCACTGATCTGTTTTTGCTTTTGATGACTACTGTTTCGAGATGGGACCTGATTGATGACTACTGTTTTACAGCTTCTAGCTAATGGCGAATTATTAACTGAATTGTGATTTAAGCTGACCCAGATGCAGCTTCCCTGTAATTTTCAGTTTCGATAACTTGCTCTTCTGCAAAACTAGGAGGTTTCGGAATCAAACCAAGCATCTTGAACATAAGTTGATCAGCATCAAAATCGTTGTTAGGTGTGGTTAGCAGCTTCTCGCCAGTAAAGATGGAATTTGCACCAGCAAGAAAACAAAGAGTCTGTTCAGGCATTGAGAATCGGACTCTTCCAGCTGACAGCCTGACCATGGCTTTTGGCATGACTATACGTGCACTGGCAATCATTCGAATCATCTCCCAAATCTCTACTGGCTGAACAACCATAAGAAATATGATATGTTAAACTACAATCAGCAATGTCACTTTGAATTAGTCAGAGCAGAAATATCAAGTTGCAAAGTCAGACCGATAGCCCCTCCACACTACGTGGTGTAGGTGACAGCTGTGTAGCAACCAAGCTAACTGGTAGCAGCAACTATTTTACTTGGTAATTTCTTTTCTCAAGAATATAAAAAATTTCATTACACAGATGAAGGGATTACCTTCTGATCTTGCAACGGTGTGCCCTTCACAGAAACTAGAGCGTTTATTGGAACACTCTCGGGATGACTGGGTAGAGTAGCTAATGTATGCAACAAACCAATTCTGTCTTCCTCAGCTTCTCCGAGCCCAATGATGCCTCCTGTTAAGCGGAAAGTGATTAATACCCTCATAATAATCATTGTTCTTGTCAAAAAGGAAATTTTCTTATCTGACAACGGCTTGAAGAATGTATAGGTCGTAAGGCAACTAGTCAAAATAGTATTACAACATTATGTAACGAACCAACTGCGTACAGATTAATACGATCCAAGGTTAAGTTACAAATTCTTGTCAAAGCTGAGGTTTCAATAATATTGATAATGAAGGTTGATAAAATCACCTGAGCAAACATTAATTCCTGCTTCACGGACATGTTCAAGAGTTTCCAGCCTTTCATCATAGGATCTCGTAGTGATAATGTTGGGGTAGTATTCTCTTGATGTGTCAAGATTATGGTTATAAGCCGTAAGGCCGGCCTTCTTGAGTTCTACAGCTTGCTTTTTCTCTAGCATGCCCAAAGTACAGCACACCTCCATTCCCATGTCCCTGACATGCAGCAGATAATGCTGTTACAGGGCATCAAACTCACAAAACAGGATAAACTTAATTGGGGAGCATATGTCTGAACTGGCAGCTCTTAGAAATCATAGCCACTCAACTCAAAGCTTCCTCCAACGAGTGACAATTAATCAAAATAGCATGACAATTAATCACTAAATTAGGACCAATAACACCTCTAAGTCAAGATTGTTTGTCTATAGAGCAAAAGAATAGACAAGATCTGAAAATCCTCTACTCAACCAACTCACACTACTATCAGAGTCCTTCAATAAGAAACTTTCCAGTACTATGAGAAAGAAGAAACTTTGTACGCATTATTTTGAGAAGAGTGAATTTGTAGCCATTGTGGGCGTCTTGTACAAAGTAAAGCTGTTTATTATGTACCAACTGAGAATACAAACACAGAGAAAAATTTTATCAGCCGCTGCTTACTCATAAATACGTTTTTCGATAGATTTGTATTACCTAATTTCTTTGACATACTCCAGTATTTGGTTGAAGTTTGTCTTCCTCCCTACTGTATCTCTCCAGGCAGCACCCATGCAGAAACGAGTGCTACCAGCCTCTTTTGCCTGCAAAAGCACAAATATTATCTTGAAACAGACTTGCCACATAAAACAGACCTGACATAACTCCATGTCAACTAGAATCAAAGCCTGTAAAGGTACTATGAGATTGGACAGCTAGACTAAGCTATCAACTGATCATTAGCAATAGCATTCAATCGATCACAAAACAGCAG
>JAOTAX010000005.1:8757322-8767339 GCA_025629825.1 Erythroxylum guanchezii | reverse complement strand
TTGGTGTCATAAACCTAAATCTGACAGCCTGAGAATATGCACCTCTGTACCAGTTTCATGTACATGATTTGTATCCGCCAAAATCACACTGCACCAAATGTGTTGATTGGACTATGAGTTGCATAATAATCCTGTAAATGATGTCCCAAGCCCGCCAATTCTTAGCATGGCCATTACCTTCTACTTCCAAGTTAATTTTCACAGTACTGTTTGAGAGTATGGGACCTAGCCGAAAGTTTGCCGGGGTCAAAACCAAAGGTTTGCTCTGAAAGTAGAAGCTCGTTACAGTTGCATCCTGAACTAGAGGAAGTTGATTTGGGACATCAAGCATCAAATGTTAACAAAATTGTCCTGCAAATGGATCGTGAGTTGTAGAAAATTGAGTATTGTTTCATGCTATAAGATTTTCCTCAATGCAAAGTATATAATAGTTTAACATCACAAAAACTTGATCGCCACTTTAAAACAATATTTTCAGCCAACAAAGTCAAACAATCACAATTTGCCACAATGAACAAAAAAACAACCAAAACGAGAAAACTTGCATTTGAATTTGGTCAAAATGCAACGAGTAAACAAGCCATGGTTTGATGGAAGTTGGAAGGGGAGGGGAAGACATTTTACTGCAGCAACTAATACCACTCACAAACATATTATCAAAAGAAAGTTGTGGAAGCATCGGTGCTAATACCTCCATTAATATATATGCTTTCAAAACCACTAACACATGCATAAAGATGAAAATATCATGCTATTGCAACAAGTAAATATTTCACAACAAATCAATACTAATGCAAAAAATACAGAAAGAGGAACCAAGTCTTACTGAAGCAAACACTATGCACAAGGGCAAAGTCTCCGGGTGTGTCGATGAGAACCATCGCAGGAAAGCATTGATTGAGTTCGAGCATACAAGCAAGCTCCAGGATTCTGATGAAAGATAACGGGAAAAGAGGGGTTCAGTAATATATGTGTTCCTCTTTCTCCAAATATTAAATAAATACAAGAATACTAAAAAGCTGTTCCAGATCCTGTGAATAAAAGTACAAAAAAGAAAAGTTTGTGTTCATTTCATCCTTCCTCCTTTTTTACTACCCTTATGACATTTGTTTCAACAAATTACAGTAAATTCATAAATAAACTGCATGCTTTTTGGGTTGAGAATTTGTATGTTCCAAATTGCATCACTTAAGACAAATGAATAAACGTATCAAAAGGGCATGTCAAATGCACTTCAGGATAGGAAACACAAATTTCCAGTTCCCTGACACTTGAGGTTTTGAAAATTCAGCAACGGTGGTGTCTTTGGCTATAATATTTTGCATCAGTTCAAAATGACGGAACTTGACTCTTTCTAACTAAAGTATTGATATTCACAGCATTTATCATGAAATGCAGTCTCAAGAATTAGTACCATGATTTAGAAGTTTAGTCTCTACCAAAAGACAGGATAGAAATACTAAACTACAAGAAAAGACAATCTAGAACAGACTAATCTGAGAACAGCAGAACTTAAAGCAATTGTTTAGCATTCTTATTCATCTTGTTACAAAAGATAGGAATTTGAGGATTTTTTTTAAAGAAAAAGGCATTCACAAGAATGTAATTTGAAGAATTGGTTTTTATTGAAAAAAGGAGGAGAATACAATGTAAAACACTCTTTGGTTGGTTATGAGTCCAAATAATTCTGTAACTATATGGATGGATAAACATATTTCCTAATTGTCCAAACTAATCTCCCAGGATGTTTACACTGCTAAATTATATAACATTATGAGCGAGAAGTGTAAATATACCAAGTGCTTTGGAGCATCATCAACAACTTCAGCAGGTTGATCTGCCCCAGTGCTGGCTAAACAAGTCCCCTTGCAACTCATGTATTTCTGCATACTATTAAAAAAGAGAACTAACATTAACAAGAATGATAAAGCAATAATCTCAATTAGAGTCGTGCTGCACTAAATTCCAACTTGAACTCTCTGGCATTTGGGCGAAGGTTATACCAATCCAAAAAGAGGTTAAATCTATGCATTGTAATTACATCTCTCCTCTAGTATTTAATAAAATCAGATTTACCTCTTGTAAGTATCTAACAATCTTGTAGACATGTTGTAAGATGCTTAAGATAGAGAGAGAAAAATTACAAGGAAAGATCAGCAAACTCAAGGAAGAATTTAGGAGGAAAAGGAGCAAAATCAAGTGAACAGACAAATTTCTTCCTAGAAGCACCAGATCATTTTCATGGCCACATGCAATACAATTTACCTTTTGACATCAAACATGGTGTGTATGCCATGATCATCATAATAAATATACTCCATTCTTCTCTAGTCCAAAAGCAAAGTCAAAAGGAAAACAAACAATCACCATATTATACTTCCCCATTAAAATAGGTGAACAAAGAATAAGAAATAGATGGCAAATACGGATCTATAAATTTGGCCAAAAGACATACATAGGACGACCATATAATAAGTCGTACCCTTCAACATCTAACTACATAAATAGGCATAAAAATTGACAAACCAATCGATAAATGCATAGCATAAATCACAACAGCTGCATTGAACACACACAATGCAACTAAAGAACGGTTTCTTTACCTTTATAGGAAAACATGAAGTGAAGTATAAATGAAAATACAAAATAGAAAACCCAAAGAAAGTATTACTTACATGTCACACTGATTAAGCACCAGAAGCTTATTTAGGACACATGATTGTCCTTTTGACTTGCAAACTGAATCACAGGACTCGCCTTCCCTATTCTCAAGTGTAATAAATCATAAAGAAATAACTGTTAGTCAAATATTTGGTTATGCCCAAAGGGAAACGAACTAGACCACCAGCAACTCACTTTCCAAAGACAACGCTGATACCAACTAGTCTTGCTTCTAGTTGTGTATAACTGGCCCCTGTTCAAGTGCAAAAGTACAGCACAGGAAAGTTATTTTTCCTTATCATCCTGGAAAAACAAATGTTTTTGCAAGCTGTAGAAAAAGATTAGCAAAATGGTCGATGTAAATCATGTAGGAGAAAAACAACCAGGGAGAAGAACACAACCAGGAAAAGAACTTCGATGTAGAAGAGCCAAAGGAATGGTAGGGGAAGGTAGAGGGAAGAAGGAGGATTTTCTCTCTCTAACCCATCCTTGGTGCTATAGAGTTATCTAGAATGCATTAACTTTGCAAAAAGTTATAATACAATTGAGGCCCAACCTAAGGACCCAATTTAGTACACAGGTTGATCAAGGCTAGAAACAAAAGGAACAAAAGATGTTAAATCAGTGACTAAGCTCACACTAGAGCTACTCAGCTGCTGCAGTATACGATGACTTAAAAAGGTTTTGGAAGTTTGGGGAAATTAAAAAGCTTCATCTAAATAGAAGGAAAGAAAAATATAAAGACAAACCTTACAGATAAGAGGAGTATTTTCTTTGACCCATCCTATGAACATGGATTATACATAAAATAGAATGGCATGCAAAATGATATAAGAATGTTCCCCATCAACCACCTCAATTCTTTTCAACTAGGAATTCAAGTTTCTAAGGAGGTAAACTTAGTTTAAAGCTAGTGAGTGGTGACAAAAAGTAAGAAAAAATTCATAGTCCCGTACGTTGTTTTAGTTGATGAGTAATAGCAATAGACATACCAGAAGCATTTGATGGCAGAGAAAAGCAATGATGGAAATCACTAAGATAGGCATTTTCATGAACCTGTAAAATTTCAACCTTGTTTCAGATGCAGATATAATAGCTATTAAGTGATTTCATAAGTGCATCTCATGAAATTCGTATCGGAATTGCAAGTATTATTAACAGTATCTTTGTCAAAAAATGTAAATTAATAAGCAAAGAAGTTAATTCAGTGGCTAGGAATTCAGTGGTTAGGACCATCAAAAGGAAATTGAATAAAGAAATCCCAAATTAATTTGTGGTACCACCTCTTTGACGTCTCCATAACTTGGAAATCAGATGATCCTCAACAAAAAATATGGATCATGTGATACGACCCATAGGAGTCCAGAAATTAGGTTCACTTACCATAGAAGAAAGACCAATGCCTTGGAGGGGTAGACCTTGTCATATGGGGAACACAAGGGTGGGCAAAGTTGTCATAGGAGGGGAAAGTTAGTTATTCTGACAGTGGAATAAAACAGTACGACAGTGAGGGGAATAGCAGGCAATTGATTCTGACATTTTACGTAGAGTTGAGCCTAAGGCTGGAGGCGCTAGGACCTCGAATTCTAGCACACTTACCCTTTGTTCTTTTTACCGGTTTTGAAGATCAATCAATATAGACACTATTTCTGCCATTGTTGAGTTTTTGCCATATTTGGGTTTTGCTTGTGTGTGCTTTTTGCTGTGGAAGAAGAACCTTGTGCAGGGTCTATCATCATGTATATAGAAATTCATCCAATACAAGGACCTCTTCCTTTCCCCCACCCCAAAGTGCTTACAGTCTCGCTGATAATCTTGAAATTTTTTATTTCCGTCATTATTGAAGACTTCATCATATATTTCATTGCAAATTAACATAAAGAGTTTTAGCCATGAAAGACAGATGCTCCAATGCATCCAAGTTACTAAAGAATAGTCCATTCAACAATTTTTTTTGGTCTACTTCATCAACCACTACATTGTTCTTGCTTCAAATCATTTATCTATTACAACTCAAATAGACATGATAACCTGACATCTATGCTCATCATCATTCCACGCATGGGTTCCCAAGGTCCAAAAGAAAAAGAAAATCATGTAAGCAGTACATACCACACTCTCAGAATTATGACGGCACCTCCCAGCACAGTAATCGAAAACACTAGTATACGTGCCTGCCAAAAGAAAACGAAAAAGTTTGTATAATAAAGGTTATCATCTTTCAAAACTTCACTTTATTCCATGTCCCTTCAATAAATGCAGGATAAAGGGGAACTGGGACTGACTGGCCAGATTTTTCACAGAAATCAGAATGTATCATCTTCAAAGCTTATTCCTTAAAATTTCACTTATATAAGAGCATTTCAATATTTAGCTTCCATCAAGTACATCCATCTGAACTTATTAAAAAACTCAAATTCAGAAAGATTCTTGATATGATCAATCATCAAGCCATGGATAGTCACCTTTAGAATATGGGTACCATAAAGTTAGTTTTACCTGCAGTAAGTGGTTTTGCAATTTTCACCTTTATGATTTCTTCATTTTGTGTCTGAAGAATAAAGTCAAGCAATAAATTATATTTGCGGATTACACAAATCAAGATCCAAACAAAGCAATGAATGAAATGGTGAAGAAAATACTCTTGCAGGATTCAAACAACATGAGACACAATATTCATAGGAGTTACAGCATTGCGAAAGGACATTGCAGCCCCTGGAAATGCATACCCAAACATAAATCAGTTTTGCTGTCTGCACAAGGTGGATTCATACAAAACCTTCTTATGTTAAACTCACCGACAAGAGAATCTCTCTCCTTTCTGAGGACAGCAGCGTGACTGAGGGTCCACCGATAACGCAGAGCATACATGGCCTAAAATAACCGGGCACTGATTATTATCAAACAACATGACGTGACAGTAATTGCAAATAAGGACTATTAACATGCTACTGCCAAAACATGATTGAAAAAAGCAACAATTAATAGGATATTATACTTTTACTCACATAAATAGTTTTCTATAAGATCATCCAAAAATAGAGTTTAACCTCAACAAAATGAAGTCTTTTAAAAGGTCATCACAGTATCCTAGGATTTAACAACAAAGATAACGTCATTTAAAACCAAGCACTCACCAGTATCATCAGAAAGCAGATATCTTCCTTGAACAGTATTTCTGCAAGTACCAATATTGACACCATTTTGCAGTTGCAGAAAACCCACATCCTTCCTGAGATTCCAAAAAGCATCAATGAAAACACACAACAGCAGAATAAGCCTCACCAATCAGATCAAAAGTTCACAGCATCTAAACGAAAACGTGGCAGATTGCATTTCTACATATTCAACTCAGCACAATTGAATCATCATTTTATAAAAAGAAATGCAAAGCCAATACTCAAACAAAACCTCACCTGATAGCTAAAATTCCAGAGGGAACCTGAAACACAAGAAGTTGAAAAACCAACCAGGATAAACTTAACCTGAATTTGGACATCCTTATCCTGGTTATCAAACAATCCCTAAAAACAAACCGGAAGAAATGTTTGCTCTTTTCTGGTTTTGATCTCCTCCTTCCTCGCTACTCTGGAAATTTGCAGTTTTGGGCCCAAAGCCCAAGTTTTGGACTCATCTTTATTCGGTAGTTTTAACAAATGATTATGTCCTCAAATGCAAATATTTCAAATGTAAGGACCTTTTCACTATTTCTTTCACTGATAGGCTAGCTCCGCCGCGAGTTGGCAGTTTCTCTCTAGAAGAAAATGATATCCTCCTCCAACCACCAACACCTACTCCGGCTAGTCCTCTCTTGCCGGAAAATCACCGCTCACGTGACAAATCCTACGACTTCGACCATCATAGCCATGGCGTCCTCTACCGAGCACGAGTTTCTGGCGCAATACCGAACCAGAGCCACCCGATTCCCGCGGTCTCAACAGCTCTGGGACGCGAAAACCGCCTCACGCGTAGGAGAGAAGTTAGGTTTCCGGCTCATGGAGATCGGCGTCACGAGCATCAACATCGATCTCGACGAAGAGCTTTCCCGCCCTATCCATTACAGAAAGAGAGTGTTGCCGCTTTTTGATTCGGTGAAACGCGTTGGTGTTGCCGTTGATGGTGCGGAGAAGTTGGGAGAGATTGGTCCAGTCAACGGTTAGGCTTTAATCGGAGATGTGAGTTAGATTCTGGGAGAAGGTATAGCAAAGATTTTGTTTTATAATAAAACTCTGATTTGTTTATTCATAACCTGAATTGCACCTTGTTCAGTGCTATACATGGCTATGTTGTAATTGCATCGAAATGAAATTGATTGTTCTTTTTTCATGTTCAAGAGTTACAATCACTAGAGTTCTTCTTTCGGCTGAACTTGTTGGGTTTATGGACAGGGAGAGAATCATTTTCCCATTACACAAGAAATTGAGTGGATCTGGAATTCATTCTGTCTTATGTATGTATTGATTGGTATACAACTCTCGCTGAACTTACTTAGCAGGTGCCAAGAGTGATCTTGACCTCTTTATGGATTGAGGCAGGAATCCATATATGAACAAACCTCATGATAGGGTAAATCAATAAAAAACTTGAGCTTGGAATTAAGATTTAGTTATGAAATCTGACAATGATTATTAAGATATACAGACGTAGTACAGTAGTAGCCAAGCAACAGTTCCACTTTCTTTGAGCGTTGCTAAACATCAAGAGTCTCGTTTATTGTAAACGCTATACAAAGTGATTGGCTCGTGGGTTTAGTTTAGTTTCACTAGATAGTACTCCAGCAGCAAGTGCTAATTAGGATGTAAAATTCAACAATAAGGCAAAAGTTTGTTATTTTACAGTCTTGTTGACATTTTCATTTCTTTACCTTTAGTCTTGTCATAATTTCGTTCCTTTCTCATTTCCTTCCTCTTATGTGAAACATAAACTGATTCTTTCATAATATTTTGTTAAAACCGACATTGAGGCTTTTGCTTCTGTTCAGTACATAATGACTGAAGGTAATTTTGGTTGGTCTTATTATGCACATAAAGGAGGAGGAGCCTTATGAGATGAGAATCTCACACAGGTTTTAGAACGGTGATTCTTTGAATCAAATGACTACTGTAATGGATGTCTGTTTAATTCGAAGAAAATTATGCAGAAGTTTTAGCCTCTTCTCCTTCCTCTTGTTGACAAGGAAGCATCAATCGGTGTCCAAGTCTTGCCAAATAAAAGGACTTTGATTATAGTGTTCTTTGCGACCGGGACCCTGACTCCTAAGCAAAAAGAACTACTAGTTTTGGTGGTGTTCCATGGGAAAAGTATGAATATTGTGGGGTTTGAAATGAAAAATAGAGTTTTAAAGTCACACATGAATTTCAGGTTTGTCTGTTTAGGATAGTCTGTTTACACAAAGCGAAATCATAATCTGTTTGCTCTACCCGGCACTTCGCTTTCTTGGAAAAGTTTGAACTTGGATATGTTAAAATTCTTACTTTGTTCAACATTTTGACAACACAGCTTGTAATCTTTCACCGACACGCAAGTCACAGCACCATCCTTGCTTTCTTCAAGATTTGGCTATTCTAACTCTAAATGGCAAGATTGTGGCAGCCTTCAAATTGTCCCTGAAATCTACAGTTTCCCCATTTTTGTCTGGAAAATCACCTTATCTGTCTCCAATGCCAAAATAACCAACGCAAGATACGGCGTCAACTCTGCCGGACCAACGCCTTGGAATTTACCTCCATACGAGTCTTCTTCATATTTATACTCATATAGACATATACTAACAATTTGCCAATGCAAACTCGATCCCAAGCAACACCTCTGATATTGCAGTATGCCTAACATGCCAACTGCTTCAAAACCTCCACTGGCATAGTTGTGGGGATCTGTTGCTATTTCATACGAATTTATAATGAACTACGATAACGGGACAAGCCAATACCATATGTCCATCTTATTTTCTAAAGAGCAGTGTTCTTTCGTGCTCAAAAGGGTCTATGTAACTCCTACTAAGTGACGGAGCCAGAAATTTATAATAGGAGAGTCTAAATATTTAATTTTTTTAAATTTTTAAGAGCCTAATATACTACTAGCCTTTAAATAACCTCATCCTCATATATGTATATATATATAATATTTAATTTTTTAAAATTTTGGAGGGCTACGTCCCTGCTCCTACTTTATCATTATTATAGTCGATGATTAGAAAACACAACTAGTTTAACTAGTCTAATCATAAAAATCTTGAATTGTTTAATTTTTTAGTTTAATTTTTAACTTTTTAGTTTAATTTACTTTAATATTTTTTGTTATTAAAATCGATCAATTTAATAAGTTTTTATAAATTAAAATAAATAAATTAATTTTTGTTTAACAATCTCTTTTATCAATTAAACTTTAAATTCTTCGATAGATAAGGACACTATTTTTCAATCATATTTTAAATTCTTTAATTTTATTCAATCTTTAATTGGTTTTATGACAGTTTTAATACCTGTTAAATTTTTTAAACTTTAAATCTCTTATCTTACCAATTTAACTTTCGATTTAATTTTTAAAAAATTGATTTTACTTTTATGTATACACTGACTCAATAAAGTTTAGATAATCTCATTTAATTTAATAAATGTTAATAACCTAATAAGAAATTTTAAAACATTTGGGTCAAATTATTTATAATTGTAAAAGCAATTAAATTTATACTGATCGTACTTTTTAAATGAGGAACCCAACTACGGACTCTCTGTTTCTCTTTCCTATTTTGGATCAATATTCCAAAACATTCGTCAAATTTAACACACGTCAAATTTAACACACTTCTACTATTCTCCTTGTATCCCTTTCATTTCATTTTCTTTTCTTAGGAGTTGAATGTAAGATTTTTAATGGAATGGAATGTAAATGGATGTAATATTAGAAAATTGTTGTCTTGGAGGGATGAAAGGGTTTATAATGTAATATAGTAAAATATTGCTTGGATGAAGAATTTACAATGTAATATAGCGTAAAGTTGTTTATCATTTTACATTCCATCCTAAATCCTCCAAATTGAATGTTTCTCATTTTTACTGTTTATGATAGAATGGGATATAATATGAAACTCCCCTCTTTCATCCCATTTCATTCCATTTTAAACCCTCCTCCCAATAATATTACATTATATTCCATTCCATTAATAAATTCCCAACCAAACATAGCCTAAAGAAAATAAAACAAACTTTCAAAATTGCAAAAATTTATATACTTAGAAAAATAATAGAGACTTATCATAAAAATATTACCTGATCTTGATAAGAATAATAAAAAAAAGAGTTTCGATCAAGATGTATGGCTCCATGAGTCTATATGTGTATATAGATCTTGTTTGTG
>JAOTAX010000005.1:8717708-8727940 GCA_025629825.1 Erythroxylum guanchezii | reverse complement strand
CTTGAGCGTCGGAGAGGCCTTCCGGGAACCAACCCCCGGCGAGCCATTATTTGTTTTGCAGGTATCCATCAGCCAACACCACACGGAACTATGGATCCAAACAATGGTGTTCAGCCCCAGCAAAATCCGACTGAACCACAAACAGTTCACCAGTGAGGCAGCTTTATGTTCCTTGATAATGTCACACAACGTATTAATCTAAGATTCACGCAGTAGAAACCTAGTTCACTTCCATGAAAATGTCATGGACAAGTACGTGCCAGTTCCATTAGAGTATCACAGAAGCTGGTCAGTGCTATTACATGTAAATGATGAGTCACTAAAAAGGAGTAAAGCTGGCTACAAGCAATACATACATGGAGCAACCGACTAAAGGCACGTTTAGAATTAGACCTCTAAAGTTTGCATGGGTAGCTCAACTAGACCTCAGAAAGGTTGTTGAGTGTAAAGGTCTCATGTTTAAATTCCGACAATAACAGTGTGAGAGTTTCATCTAATTTAGTGGCTACTTGGATGCATTGAATACCGGGCTACTTTCTTGAGGAATTGAATAAGATTAAATCATAATTTATCCCTCTTATCATTCTACTAGGTCGAGGTGTGGGGACGTCTGAGGTGGGCGATTCTACACTTTGAGTGCAAAAAATTAAACCTCTAAAGTAAAGGTTAAAGTAAAAGAGACTTTTTTTTACCAGTGCCCTTTCTTTTCTAAAATGTGGAAAAAGAACATTATGCATTTCTTTTCGATGGAGACTATTATCTATAACATTCACTCGTTACATATTAATTAGAAAGTGTTTAGAAGTTAAAAGCATATGATAGAGGTCATTATCGTCAATACTAATTGAAAGTCCAGTGAGATCTGAAAATATTTGATAATTTGATAATATATAATTTTACCCATATATATAATAGGTGTGTTAGTTCCGATCTGGAAGTTAAAATGGCCGCTTTGATTAAAATCGTTTTGCATAGAGACAAAAGACAATGAATTATTTTTTAACATTTAAATCTTGCATTTAAAATAAAATATTTAAGGGCATTTGATCAACATATGACATTGTAAGTTGAAACGTGAAAAACATCAACATCGTTCTAAGTAAGTTATGAAGCACATTTGCTTGAAGAGGTGAGTTGTTCATGGAGACCAACTACTGCCCCCAACCTCACTCCATGGAAGCCTGCAGTTTTCCTAATTTACCCTCAATGGACACCATCATACGAAGCATCTGATGTGATGCATGCAATTGAGTTCGTTTTCGTTTGAGTTTCAGTTGTCAACCAATTGATTTGATATTATTACCGGCTGTTCTTTGATTATAAAATCATAAGTTTAAGTTACAAAAATGATTTTTTTTTTGTAAGAATAAAAAAATTACGTAGACCTATGTGAACGAACTTGTAAATATCTTTTTTAAAAAAGGTCAATTTGGTCATGCAAATGATGCCATAAATCCCGGGACCGTTAGGATATTTGTCATTAACGCATTTTCTAATCACCTAGCCCCTGCTTGGCACTTTCATTATCGTCGTGTTTCCTGGTTATGCTACACTAAATTCACAGCCCCTCCTCCCCAACCCCTCCGTCACAGCCCAACTTACTCGCCAACACGTAACGTTCGATGCTGAGCGGGACGCATTATGAAGGCGCTGTTGTCGATTGCAATCTTACCGACTTGTTATTTTTGAGATTTAACATTTATATTGAAAATTAGACAGTTGGCTTATGGTGTTTTAAAATGCATATAAGCTATAGAAAGAGATAAAAAGAGAGAGAGAGAGATTGTTGATTAGGGGGGGAGAGATCAAGCCTCCTCTTCTCCCATTGGGCACAATTTAGTTTAAAGGTATTTTCCTCATTTGTCTTTATTCACTTGCAACTGCGTATTGATTGTTTCTCAGGGAATTAGTCTTCAACTCGTAGATAATTGCGGTTTTAGGTCCCTGAACACCCCATCGCCCTCTCCTTTCTTTTTATTTATTCTTGTGTATTTCTACTTTTGATTTCTAGAGCTCTTCCAGATCATGATAAATGGGCTTGCTGTTCTCAAATGACTGCTATTGCTGTTGTTTAATTTGGTGTGTATTTTTTCTTTCTTGAAAATTTTAGCTGCCAATTCTTTTATTTCTAGAGATAGCAGATAGCTCTGCTAAATCGTTTCTGGGTTTTTGGAATATCGTTGAATGGAATTCTCTAGGAAAAACCAATCTGGGTTTATTGGCACTTGTGTGCTAGCTGATGGTTTTTACTGAAAGAATGTAACTTTTGTATTGTTTGCTCAATTTTAGTTGTTTTGACGTTGTGGTCAACGAACTTATGGTGATTAAACGATGTATCTCCGTCCATCACTCGACACGAACACAGGGACAGAAGACTGTGTCTAGACTCTAGCCTTTAAGCATACTGCTGTGCTTGTTTTGAACCATTGTTGAGCTAAACTCTGAATTCTGATTTGGATTTTAGAGAGGAGGGGGTTTGGATTCTCGGTGCAGATGGGGGTTATGTCAAGACGGGTTGTGCCCGCCTGTGGCAACCTCTGTTTCTTCTGTCCTTCTCTGCGAGCACGATCAAGACAGCCTGTTAAACGATACAAGAAATTACTTGCGGACATCTTCCCTCGTAACCAGGTAAAATTTGCAGCTTTTCTGCCATATTGTCTCGCTTGAAGATTTGTTGTAGTTGCTGTAGTTAATTTCTTTTTTCGTACATATGATGGAATGTAATCAATTAACCCAACAGATCTCTGTTATTGCAAACTACTCAATATTTTGGATTTTATGATAGGAATTGGTAAAATTGGATGATGAAAACATACAAGTTCATATTATTGTCTGCCTCTGCGTAGCATACATATCATTGTGTGCTTTGATGGAGCTGCATTTTCTGATTTCATTGTCAAAAACTCTTATCAGACTAATCCATATTGGTATTGGAAGTTAACTGAATTGGAAAAGGTTTAGTTTAAGGAATTTCACCTCGTGTTTGGCAGCCAGCTGCATTAGAAGGGAGCCTGTGTATAGTTGTTAGTAGAGGTTAATTGGCAATGGCATTGATTTTAAAACCAAATGATGGTCTAGTCATTAGTAGAAGTTAATTGGCAATGACATGGCTTTTAAATCCAATGCTGGTCTAGTTATTAGTAGAGGTTAATTGGCAATAACATGGCTCTTCAAATCAAAAGCTTTTTTTTTTTTTTGGCCTGGCTTCTGGCTGTTACATTCATGCTTCCACTTGCCCCTCAAAGAATTGAATAAATAATAATATGTGTTAAAGATAGGCTCTCAGGAATTGCTTATCACTTTTCATTCACTTTGTTGCTTCAATATTCTGCAGGAGGCCGAGGCAAATGATAGGAAAATAGGAAAGCTTTGTGATTATGCTTCAAAGAATCCATTGAGGATTCCCAAGGTTTGTTTTCTTATGCACTAAGAGATCATGCTTCTTAGATTTATGCAGTTATTAGGCTTTGACATTTAGCACATCCACTTTCCTGTGTTTCATTAAGAAAAGGAGAAGATCTGCTGTCCACTCTTGATATTACTTTCTTTCTTTTTTCTTTGAAAAATAATAGATTTCATTATAAGAAAATATATACAATCTAAAGAACAAAACAAATCTATTCCATAGCATCTAGATTACAGAGAATTTCCTAGTAATCATCTACATCTTGAGATTGAGGGAACTTGCGAGACCACTTAGTCCAGTATTACACCAATCCTCATTTGCTCTTCATGCTACTTGTCAGATTTGCAGCTATTTCTCTGGCTAACACGACCAATCTGCAATGTAGGAAGATGGCTTGAAAAACCTTCCCACTACTTCTACTCTCTTTTTTGAATACTCTGCAATTGTGCTCTTTCCATATGTAGTACAACAAAGCTGCCCAACTTAACCTGATAGCTTTTAGATCAGCTGCATTATGCACTCTAATGTTTCCCAACCAAGCAATAGTTTCACTCCAAGAATCTGTTGGTCGGGTCACGCTGAGTATATTCTGCAACCGATCCCAGACTTGTCTGGTATACCCGCATCTAATCATGATGTGTTCCAAACTTTCCAGTTCTACATTACATAATTCACAGCTCAAATTGCTAATGGAGAACCTGATCTTATCCTTTGTAAGCAACCATCCATTGATTCCCATCCATAAGATGAATGAATGAGCTGGGTTAAGATCACTGTCCCATACTAAGGCTGCCCATTCCTGCCTTGCGCTCTGTGTAGCCTGTGATAGTGTTTTACAGGCTTTTGTGTTGAACTTCTTAAAGTTATCTACTAGCCACTAAATTTCATCCTGCTCTCCTTCCTGACATCGTGACAACTCTTTCATGATAAGACTGGTACTTCCACTGTTGTGGAAGGGCCATATCCACCAATTATTACGAATAAGCAAACTTACTTTAGTAGTTGGATTCACCACCAATTTCAAGCCCTGTACCTTTCCACTTTATATAGAGGGCCTTTACAGTGCCAACTATCATACCAAAAAGACGTGCTTTCTCCATTCTCAATCATGTGAAATACCTGACTCTGCATCCATTGTCTGGTCTCTAGAATTTCTTTTAGAGTTCCTGACATATCCTGTCTTCACTGTAGGATCCAGATACTCTGGTCCTTGATGAATACATTGTGTATCCATTTCATCCATAAATCCTCATTTTTATAGCACAACCACCACAAATTCTGCCCCCTACTCACCTTATGATTCATCCTTGCAGAATGGATGCCCAATCCCCCCTGTTGCTTAGGTCTACAAATTTTATCCTAATTGATGTTCGCTCTACTTCTGCCTTGGTTTGATTCGTTCCACAAGAATTCTCTAAGCCTCCTGACGATTTCCTTGAGGATACTTTTGGGAATGGATAAATGGTTGATCCAATAAGTGCTAAGATTGCTCAGTATTGTCTGAATTAATTGTAGTTTGCCCCCATAGCTAAGGAATTGATTGCTCCATAGGTTGATTCTGCCATGAATTGAGTCCAACAGAGGTTTACAATCCACAACATTGATTCTTCTTTGAGAAATTGGTACCCCTAGGTATTTGAAGGGTAGTTGCCCTTGTGTTAATCCCAGCTCAATGGCTGTAGATACTACCACTGTACTTGAGTTGCCCGATAAATAGAAACAACTCTTCAGAGGGTTGCATCTTAAACCTGAAATCTCTTGGAAATCCTTAATTGCTTGCAACATTATATCAATTGAGTTCTTCTCGACCTTGCAAAACAATAATAGATCATCTGCAAAAGCTAGATGTGTGAGCTTCATACCTTTACATCTTTGGTTTAGTAATTAATTTTAAAATACACTTAAACTAAACTGCATTTGCATTGTTACAGATCCATTTGATTTTCTATCTAAGCCAGGTGTATTATCTCATTCAGATGCTTATGCTTATTTTTTAATGTAAATACCTTTTTGATATCTATGTTATTTTGACAAAAGTTTAAAAACTGGCACCTGGTGATTACTACATTCATACTAGTGGCAACTTTGGAAAAGTTGAAGCATTGATGAGGCTTAAGAGAAGTTCAAAAGTTTCCAGGATATTTTCAAGTTTTTGTGTGACATCCAATTTCTGAACTTTAGTTTAATTGCCTTCTTTTTTTACATTTTTGAGATATTTAATATGGACAGATTGCCGAAACCCTGGAGCAAAAATTTTACAAGGAGTTGAGGCACGAGAACTTTGGATATGTAAAAGTTGTGGTGTGTATTTATAAGAAGCTGCTATCGTCATGTAAGGAGCAGATGTAAGTTTATTGATTTTAGTCTTGTGATCAAATTAGTGGACTCCAGATGCCTTCATGTGGAGCCAAGGTTATATCCTTGCAATCTTGCTCTTCGGTTCGAGAAAATCAAGATATTACTTTTTCTTGCTTTCAGTTATGTGTTCATAGCCTGTCTCTTTTCCCTTTTACTTTGGCCCTTGTGATTGTTGTCTTTTATAACTGAAGAAAAAAGTGGATGTAGGCTTGAATTTGAGAGAGCAAATGATAAAATGGAGATATTGGGAAAAAGAAAATGAGAGTAGATGCATAAGCTATCAAAACTAAACATTGTCTATAGCTACATAGTTCCACATATGATTATAAATTCTGAATGGTAAAATGACAGTGTTGGCTTTGTGAAGTAAAATCATGATTGTTTGGGATAACATACCTAGAAGAACTCTTCAATTCTTGCAGGCCACTTTTTGCTAGTAGTTTGTTAGAGGTCATTCGAACTCTTCTGGAAGAAACCCAGCAAGATGAAATGCGGATTCTGGCTTGCATCACTCTTGTTGACTTTATATCTAGCCAGGTTTGTGACTGATAAAGCTTTGAGATGTGAGCCTAAATTCTTACAAAAAGATAGAGGATACCTTTATGTAATTAATTGTGTAACTGGTCTTCAAACAACTTTCCCTGCAAATAAGTTTTATGGTTTTTGCTGGAGATACCCTACCTGCCTAATATAATGTACAAAAAGAGTTCAAAAGGCAGACAGAAAAGGGAAAATTGTTTGGTGGTGGGTCTATCCAAGCTCAGATGGTTACTGAGAGCCTTTGAGTTTTTTTTTTTCTTTTGCTTTCAGACTACTGTTACACTTAACTCTTAAATATTTAGTTCCGAATGATTTTCGTTTGCGGATAGTATTCTGTAACTTACTTTTATTCTATAACCATCACACTGATGTCCTTTTTTGGAATGAATAGGTGGATGGTGCGTACATGTTCCTTTGAGTTTTTCTTTTTTCTTTCTTTTTTTTTGCTTTTGGACTACCATTACATTTAACTCTTAAATATTTAGTTCCAAATGATTTTTGTTTGCAGATAGTATTCTGTAACTTATTTTTGTTCGATAACCATCACGCTAATATCCTTTTTATGAATGAATAGGTGGATGGTACGTACATGTTCAACTTAGAGGGCCTTATTCCTAAGCTCTGTCAATTGGCTGAAGAAGCAGGTGATAGCGAAAACATTCTACGATTGCGATCAGCTGGACTGCAGGCTCTGGCTTCCATGGTGTGGTTCTTTGTCACATAATATTTACTTCTCTAATGGTTATGAAATTAATTATATGCCCCAATTCACATGCTTTATCACTCAAGTTGAATTACTTTTTAACAATGACTGTTTAATTCCTCTTAATACTTAATTTAAATTATAAGTTTTCCTTTTTTTTGTTAAGGTGTGCTTCATGGGTGAGCAATCCCACATCTCAATGGACTTCGACAAGGTAAGTCTGCATCCTCTTGCATCTAGTTCTGTTAATATCTTTACACATCTCAAATAGTGGAAAGACTGTTAGATGTACAAGATATTTTGGAAAGCTTGTAGTTGATTTGTTTTGTAATTGATAATTGATGTTTCTGTCATGAAATAGATTATATCAGTAACCTTGGAGAACTACAACGATTTTCAAGTGAACTTAGAGAACTCCAAAGAGGACCAGTGGGTTCAAGGAGCAGTTAATGGGAAAGATGTTCATAAGGAACTTCTTTTGGATGCCTTAGTGTAAGAACTTAGTTGGCAATTTCAATTTAGGATTTTGCTTAATACTTGAGAATAACTTCTGTTGAACCATGATCTCTTATATCCTTTTGGTACTAAGAACAGGGATACTTCCAAGAATCCATACTACTGGTCCAGGGTTTGTTTGCGTAACATGGCTAGACTGGCAAAGGAAGCTACTACCATACGGCGCATACTTGAGCCTTTGTTTCATAACTTTGATATTAACAATCAATGGTCCCCTCACAAAGGAGTTGCCTACCCTGTTCTGACTTATTTGCAGTTACTTTTGGAGGAAACAGGTTACTCTAGGAAATTGTTCCCATTTTTCTTCATGAATTGTTAATTTAATGTCCCTTTCGATGACATTTCACTTTCACTTCAGGAGAAAATTCACATTTGCTATTGTCGATCCTGATAAAGCACCTGGATCATAGGAATGTTACCAAACAACCTCAGATGCAGATAGATATTGTTAATGTTGCCTCACAACTTGTGAAAAATGCAAAGCAGCAAGTGACAGCTGCAATTGTTGGTGCTGTATCAGACTTGATGAAACATTTGAGAAAATGCATGCAGCGATCTGTTGAATTATCCTCCTCCAATGATAGTACTGATAACTGCAACACTGATCTTCAGCATAGTTTAGAGAAATGCATCTTACAGCTGTCAAACAAGGTTTGTTGTAATTACTTTACCTTTTAGTTTAGTTGAATCTACCTACTTTTTGGGATTTGATATTTTTGATTATGAAAGCATTTTATGTGTGCTTTAATGACAGTCGATAAGGATCATTTCAGAATCTTAATTAGGCTTACTTATTAGTCCATTTTTCTGCCAGTTATAGTGTGTGTAATTTTCTAACTATACGACATGCTTAGCTTGCCCTGCACTCTTTGAAAGGCATGCTTAGCAGTTTTCCTTTCTTTTCACTGAATGTTAAATTAAAATCCACAAAAGCACATGCTTAGAAGCACATTTTACATGTATCAGGGGTCCAGGACAAAGGATTTTTGGGAAGTGACAGTTTTTTTTTTGCATCCAACTTGTTTTTTATCCCGTCTAAACCTGTTTCATCGCATTCACCTTGGTCTTTGCATCAATTGACATAAAAGAGGATGCCCATACTGTTAAATGACATATAAGCTTGTTAGGGCATGCTAAAATGTTTGTGAAATTCTGAAGAAATATCTTTTTTTGGTACATATCATCAAGCAAACTTTACGCTAAACAACCTGAGCTAATTTGGAACATTTGGCTGAATCATTTGTTTTGAGAATCCCTTTCAAAATCTTATGATCTGTTCTATTTCTTTGTTTCTCATATAGTTTAACTTATGGTCCCTTGTAGTCCTTTCCATGTTTATTTTAGATTATTCTTTATTTAGCCATTCCTTTTTATGGCTGTACGTACTCCATTGGTGGCAGTTCTGTTAATCTTTTATAACCTTATAAGCCAGATCAAGTGACGCTCTCTTCCTAGTTGGTTAGGCTCCATTAAAATGAATACTGAGATAGGGATTGCTTCGAACTATGAGTCATATTTTCATTAACTTAACATTGTTGCAATTTTGTCTTTGATTCTGTTTTTCAATAAATTGTTGATCATTAACAGGTTGGTGATAAGGGACCAATTCTTGATATAATGGCTGTGTTCTTAGAAAATATTTCGACTGCTACTTCTGTGGCAAGAACAACTATTTCTGCTGTTCATCGAACAGCTCAAATCATTTCTTCCGTCCCGAATATATTATATCACAAGAAGGCAAGTAAACCTACAAATTCAACTTAAATTGCTTCTCGATCATATCTTGTAAATCCAACATTGTAACTGACTTGATTTTGTATTTCAGGCTTTTCCTGATGCCCTCTTCCATCAATTGCTTATAGCTATGGTCCATCCAGATTATGAAACGAGAGTTGAAGCAGACAGGGTCTTTTTTGTGGTGCTTATGCCATCCCTACTAGCCCCTTGGTCGAACCTGAATAAGGAAACATTTGAAGCTGCTTCTGGATTGCCTGATGTGTTGGAGAAGACACATAATGGATATTCTTCTTTTCAGGAAAGAAATATGGATAAAACAGAATCTTTCAAAGAAGAAGGATTGCAGAAAATGGGTAATCAAACATCAGATATTGGAATGGAACAATATAGGAAACATGATTTACATGGTCATTCAAGTAGCTTCGACTGTGCCATCACAGTTGAAAAAACAGTATGATGCCCTCCTGACTCTTTTATCAGATGTATATGGTTGTTTGTCTTGGATCCTAGCTTGTCGTTTAATGTAGTTATTCTTTTGCAGTTAACTTCCCTTCGACTAAGGAGTCATCAAGTCAATCTTCTACTTTCTTCGATATGGATTCAGGCAGCCTTCGCAGATAATATGCCTGCCAATTTTGAGGCTATGGCCCATGCTTATAACATTGCATTGCTGTTTATTCAATCTAAGGTAAGACATCCACGCAAGGAGCAAGTGTTGGCTGTATTCATACAATATTCTCGTTGATATTTTGTGTTGTTGTGAATAACATGTATATCTAGTGAATCCCTGGCATTTTTGGCACTTGGATTAATTGAGGATCAGATGGACATGTTTGAACAAGGTGATGGTTTAGAATTGGAGCTGGTTATGTGGGGTGTGATTTGTTACGGTCCTGAGTCTGGGATCGAGTCACCGGACGATTAACCGGAGATTCTTCTCCCAACAAAGGGTTTTTACCCTTGTTCTTCCTC
>JAOTAX010000005.1:8702068-8717608 GCA_025629825.1 Erythroxylum guanchezii | reverse complement strand
TCTTTTATTGCTGAATAACTCCCTATTTATAGGAAAATCTCCTTACAATCAAGAAGAATAATAGAACTAGAATTCCTGACTAAACAATGATTCAGAATCCTTAATAGACTCCCCTTCCTAAATAAACTCCTACTGCCAACTAGAATTCCTAACTAAGCAAGGATTTAGAATCCTTAATAACCTCCTACGAATGCATCCATAACATGATTTGATGTACAATCTGTAAAAGAAGCAAAATTGGTTTGAACTTAATTTATCAATTCACTAGCACAGGAAAAACTGAATATTCCCACCAACAAGATCAAAATCTTGTTATTTGTCTGAAGTTTGTATGCATGCTTAAGATGATGAAAATTTGTGCTTACTATGCAATGTATATTTCAACAATAGTTAATGTTTTTGAACAGACTTCCAGTCAGATGTCTCTAGTTCGTTGTTTTCAGCTAGCATTCTCTCTTAGAAGGATCTCTCTAGATGACGGAGGTAAGTGGCTGGACCTGTGAGTGAATCTTGTGTCTTTTGGCTCTAATCTACTGAACTGTTCATAAATGAGCCATGAAAATATTGCTGTGTGTAATAGTGATTTCTTCTGGATGTTGTAATGTTTGTGAGGATTGTAGTGCAAGCTGACACACCTTCACACACTTATTGTCTGTTGTAGAAATGAGCACAAGCTAAAACTGGACTGGGTTTGGACAAACTCAGTCCCATTACTTTTTAAAAGGGTGGAACCACACTGAAGACTTGGTAAAGTCTTAATTCCAAACCCATGCCGTTTGAAAATTTGGAAACTTGAAGCTAACCTGTTAGCTCATGCCATTTCTTTTCATACTTATTGTTTTCAACATCTAATTAGGGAAGTTCTACATAAAATTATTTAACAAACTTGGTTGTTAAATTCATTTAATTGATATGAATTAACTATTGAAATTTTCAATTAGAAAATATTAATATTAGTATAATATTTTGCATAAAGAGTCTACTATTAAGATTTTCAAATAACAGTCTGAGATTAGAAATCGAATATCAATCAAAATACTAGGTCTTTTTCGGCAATGGATTGTAATTCACTAGTTAACTTTATTAGTGGGCTGGTGCGAAATTTTTTTTGGAAAAACCAACTTTTGACCTGAAATTTAGTTTGCACTTATTTCCTGTGGGCCTTTTTTATACTAACCCGAACTAAAATTTGCATCAAACCTACTTGGTTATGGAGGCTGCGCGAGTTTTGCTAATGTTGAATCTGTTATAAGTTATTTTGTTTTTGATTGCTGTGGTTAATATTCATCTTAATCTTGCAAAGTTTGAGTGAATGTCACTGTTTGCTTGAATATAGTAAATTGTTGCAGTAATTGCCTGGGCACTTCGGTTTGATTGTTTTGCTTATAAAAATTTTCTGTTTTTCTGCTTGAATCTGGCTTGGCCATGACAAGAACTAGGATGTGAAAGTTAGTTGCTAAAATAATGTAAGATAGCTTCATTGGTAATTACCAATTCTAATGAAAATTTTGTCTGTGTTTACTGAAGGAGGTTTGCAACCATCTCGCAGACGGTCTCTCTTCACCCTGGCATCGTCCATGCTTATTTTCTCTGCTAGGGCAGGGAATCTCCTGGAGCTAATTCCCTATGTCAAATCATGTTTGACCCAAAAAACTGTTAGTTTTTTCTCTGGCCTATTTATAATTTATGTTGATGTACCAGAACCTGAACACTTAATTGGACCAATGAGACGCAAAAGGACCAGAACTGAGCACTGATCCTTTTGGCAGGTTGATCCTTATTTGGAATTAATTGAAGATATCAGGCTGCAGGCTGTTTATGCAGGACCAGATCGCAGCAACATGGTGTATGGATCAGATGAGGATGATGCTGCTGCACTGGAATCACTTGCAGCAGTAGAATCAGATGATCATTTGAATGAAATTGTTGTTGATCAGTTGATGAAAAAATTTGCGAAATTGTCACAGGTGATATTCCATTTTATACTCATGTTGGCTCCATGTTCCTTGTCAAAGACATTTGAAGTGTGACCAAATCATTTAGTACCTAGAGGGACAGTTGTATAGTGATTACTATGCTAAGTGCTAACAATTATGAAATATGGAACATTACTGGGGCCACACATTTGCATGAAGATATATGGGTGCAAGACTGGAGAGAGGTGTTTTTGACTGTTATGAAACAAGATATTCTCATCTTGGCAATTTGATTCCTATAGGAATTTGTTCGTTGTAATTTAGATAAATAAACATTTCCATCATTCATACATCTTTAGCCCTGATTGTCTATGATTCACGTCTTGGATAATCTTGCCTACCTGGAGTTCATGGAGGAAGGGCAGTTAATTTATGATAAAATCACAATTTAGCTGTGGAAGGGAAGCAGTTAACATATTCTTTACACCATTGAAAAAAAGATTCATATTGAATCTTACGGTTCATTCCTTCTTCAGGATGAGTTATCAGCAATGAAGACGCAACTCCAACAGGACTTTTCACCTGATGAATCATATCCACTTGGTGCTCCCTCATTTATGAATACACCAAGGCCATGTTCTCCTCTTATGAAAATGGAGTTCCTTGCTTTTGAAGAGGTTAAAATTGTCTGCTGTTACTTTGCAGGTAACTATTGCCATTTACATGTGACATGGTTTTCTATTATGTTGGTTTTTTAGCAGATTATGCCCGAAGATCCCTTGACAGATGATGATACCTTTTCTGAACCAAATGGGAGTCAGTCTGATCGCAAAACATCACTAACTGTCAGTACACTTGATGTTTTAAGTGTCAATGAACTATTGGAATCAGTGAGTATCACTTTCTATTTCACTCTTTCTCTCCATCACTTGTAAATTTTCTCGCCGTGTCAATGGATCTTTGAGGATATGCTAAATCAGTTTTTGATATAATGACTATGTGGCCTGGTCACGTGCCTATTAACTTTAATTGGCATTTTACCTACAGGTTTCGGAAACTGCACGGCAAGTTGCAAGTTCCCATGTTTCCTCCATACTTGTACCTTATGACCAAATGAAAAGTCAATGTGAAGCTCTCATGACTGGCAAACAACAGAAGATGTCAATGCTTCACAGCTTCAAGCATCAACACGAGACCAGAGTATTTCCCAGTGAATATGAAAACAGAGGCACCTCCGAATTTGATGAGGTGAGACCATTTTAATTTTTGAGAAGTATGATGGCCTTAAAATGGCAATGGCTGTTAAGTTGATTCTTCTATTTTCAATTTTCTTTATGCGCGCCAGCGGATGATTCACACATCATCCTGCTGTTTGGTCGGCAACTAGATTACATTTTAGTTGGCTATAGTTATAATGAAAAGCTTAATTAACAATTTCTCATTGTACTTGAATTTCGAACTTAAGATTCTGACCAAATGAATCCGTAATTTGATTGTGGCATCCTTGTTCTTACTACTCTGTGGACATAAATGTTAATAACAGTAAAAGCATGTAACCTGGAGCCTCTTGCAACAGCTACAAAATTGGCAAACTTCGTATGACTTGTCTCTTTTTCTAAAATGAAAAGTGCATCCTCCCAAACTAACCGAATCCTCTGATCAAATATATGTTAAAAAGAAAGTTGAAATTTGAACGATATTCTTTTTGTCCTCCAAAGTAACAGATGTGACAGTTATAACATAGTAAAAGACTTCCTACTGATAGTTATACTAGTGAAGACACTGGATGTGCAACATATCTAGGATTGGTTTTTCTGGAGTCATTGCTCTTTGTTATACGCTCTAGATTTTATCGTTGAATTGAGAGGTTTTTCAATTCAGACTAGGGCATGATGACTTGACTTTGTTGAAATATACAGGAGCATAAGTTCAGGAAAATAATGCAAGCGAACAAGCTACATACATAATGAAAAAACTGGCTTCATTAGGTTCTGTTTAGGCTCAAGGAGCTTCCTTTCGAATGCTACAGCATCATCATTTAATAAGTTGGAAGCTTGAGAATGATGAACACTTCTGAGCTTTACTTTTGCATTTAAATTTTTGAGTAAACTGTAGATCTTGCATAGAAAATTGTAGATACATGTTCTTTGATATGTTCATGGTTGTAATCCATTGCTACGTTTTTAATTAGTGCAGCAAACTCTTTTTTTTCCATTATCTATATTTCAGAAATTGGAGCCCTCAGAAGGTCATCCAAAGTCTATATACGGCGCTGGTAAGATTACAACTCCCAATCAGCTTGCCCTATGCTCGCTAGATTATGGCCAAAACTCTTTCAGATTACCACCTTCAAGTCCCTACGATAAATTCTTGAAAGCAGCTGGATGCTAAAGATTCAACTCAGCTGTATACAGATGTGATTACATCCTGATCTGCCTTAGTTTTTCTCACATTTTCCTCTGGTAATTGGCGTATTTTTAATCATTCTTTATTATAAAACGTATGATATATAGCATTACTTTTAATTTGAAAATGAGTGGATATAGAAGATTGAACTCTTCAATCTGAAGAATGCGAGAGAGAGGCATTCGGGGGAAATTTATTGGTGTGGTTTTCCAACATGTTTAGAAAGTATCCGTTGATATGTTGATAGTTGTTCATACGAAAATGCAATCACTGAAATAGTGTTTGTAAATACAGATTGGAATGTGTTTAAGTTTGGATATATATTTTACGAGCATAATTTGTTATGATATGGTTGCCTTTTTTCTTGTCTGGAGAACATATTTGTTCAGTGAGATTGAGACTCGAGAAGCTTTGTTCCTGTTATGTATCAATTCACATTTAAGGTGGCTGTCGTTTTTTACCTTTTCCAGTTTGTACTTGATAATGCCGTCTGCTTTCCTTGTATGACAATTTTTCCTTTTCTGGTATCATTCCTAAACTAGCATCAGAATGTGAATTTAATAAATAAATAAATTTTATTTATAGTTTTATTTATTCTAAAGATATTTTGAATTTAATTAAACTTATTAATAATTATTAAATTTAATTACAAATATTAAATAAAGTTATTAACTAAAATTAATTAAATAAAATTCTTATTAATAATTAATTTTAATTAATTAAATTTTCATAAGTTTAATTAATAATTAATATATTGGATAATTAAAAAATATATTTAGTTAGAAATAGAAAATTGTTGACGGTTTTCATAATTTTGGAAAACATGTAAAAACTAAAAAATTGAAAATAGAAACCAAAAATTCAAATAAACATATTTTTACTAAATTAAAAAACAGAAAATTTACAATAAAAATGAAAACAATCAAGCCTTAAAAAAAGTAATAATTTTTTTAATACTTCCAAAATTTTGGAGAAAATATTACATAAGCTCATTTGCATCATATCACTAAAACCTCCCTTTGTCAACAAATTTCTCATAAATTTATACAACTCTTTTTAGATAATTTTTAATAAGTACTTGTTTAATAATTGCTGCCAAATCTTTTGCAAAGAATTAATAATTAAAACTGACAATTATTAAAGTAATTTGGAGTGACTAATAAGATTTATACTGAATATTGTTGTTGATGTAAAGTGGCTAACACTTTTTTTTATAACGTTGTTAAATTTATTGACTTACATTCCTACAAATGAAAGTTATCCTGCATCTCCTAGTTAACGAAATTTATATTGAGTGTTGTTGTTGTTGTATAAATAAAAGTTAATTCATATAACACGTCACATTTTAGAAATATTTACAAATTGTAATGATTTTTGGAAAAACATTACTGTAATTGTGCTATTATCTTTTTGTCTATTCTAATTCTGTCAAACTCTCGAATACCATCTACCAAATATGGTGTAAAACCGTAAAAGGATAAGACAAGGTTAGAATCAGGTACGAACGCGTCTATAGATTATGCGCTGCATCACCTAATAACATCTTAGCACGTCACCAAAGTACACCTTTACTCATTCACATACGACCAAATAGAACTACGACCACAGACGTGGCACTCACCTATTGGAGAGTTGACATTAACATTCAGATTCGGAGGGAAAGTTCACGGTACACGCGGCAAATGTGGACAGGATCTACGAGGAGGTGGGGCCCAAATTCCAAAGGAGGACTCGGGCAGTCCGGACTCGGTGAGTGAGGAGACTCAGGAAGAACTCGTTCTCCTTTGTAAATAACTAGGTTTGGCTTCTGTATAAATTTGAACTCTCTCTTCTGAAAAAACTAAGTCCCTGGGGTTTTAGGCCTTTCTCTCTCTATCCTTCTCACTCTCACTCTCTCTCTTACCTATTCATATTTTCAAAGCTTCTTTCTGTCTTTAGATAGATCTCTGATCAGGTAAATCTCATCCGTCCATTCAATTATTTTTTAATTTTCTTTTTACTATCTCCTTTTGTTCATTTGCTTGTGTAATGCTACTGTGTATAAATTTAATGTTTTCAAGATATGAAGAATCCTAAAGTTTGTTTGATAGGTTATGTTTCTTTGCATTGTTGTATATTCAATTCGTGCGTTCGTTTCTCCGTGTTTGTGTTCTTCCTCTGCATGCGCCAATTTCTGCGGTGTTAATTTATGAATGCTTGAGTTAGTCAAAGTGGGGTTGAATGGCAGCTTGTCGGGGCCATTTTAAATTTTAGGGTTTGGGAGAGTTTACTGGATGCAGTTTTTGGAATATGGAGGGATTGATAAGGATGTCGTTGAGAGGAAAGTAGGGGGAATTGTGGGAAATGAGTGATGCAGTTGGTTCTGTTAGCCCAACTGCTAATTGTTTTGTAAAAGTTGGTTATTTGCTACGAGGAAGGTGGAAGGTTCTTTGCTTACCAGGGATTGGGATGGAGCATAAATCGCATAGTTGTTGCAAACATTTAATTTGTAGTTTCTTGTTATTTGTTTTAGTGGAACATTAGCGGCTGGATAATGTTAAAAGTGTGTGCATGAATATGTGTATGAAGTTGGATTTTTTCTTGTTTGGAAACACAATAAGTTCGTTATTTATCTGAAACCAGAAGCACACACAGAGACAGACACAGAGGGGGGGAGAGAGAGAGATCATTGTCAATATTTCTTTTAGAGGGGGGATTTGGGTAAGTGGTTTAAATTTTTAGCAGTTCTGAGGTTCTTGCTTTCTTGGACCTTTTCTCAGGCTTAACAGTAGTTTGCTTATTTTGGAAATGTGGGGTTAGGCTTTTTGAAGTTTATGGAACAACCTGTCTGTTGGAGCTAGCTTCTGTATATGTATACAAGACGTGCTGGTCAAGGAGATGGGCCTGTTCCCGGGCCAGTACGCACAAGTGATAGACTCAGAAGAAGGCCAAAATTATATGGTAGAACATATGTTTATTATACTCCAACCATCCGCCGTTCTAGGAAAAGTAAGACTAAGACAAGAACTGCAGCTTCTCGGATTGCGAAGATGTTATGTCCAGGGAATCGACCAGTGCGGACAAATTCTAATGTAAGTGCCCAAGTTTTCTGTTATGGCATTTGCACTGTTCAATTTTGAAAGTTTGATGAACATGAATTCTTTTTGCTGTCTAAATGAGTTTTGCAAATATTATAGGCCATAGATATGATATTTTGCTATCAGGGTATTCATATATCCTATCATACGGACTGCTTCAGCAGCGTTGAATTTTTTTACCGCTTTGAATTTGAGAAGTCATTTAAAGTCATTCAATATATTGGTTCATTTAGTGCACTTGAAACATGATAGGCTTTGCTGCTAATTAAAATTGGAAAAGAGAACAAGTCTAAAAGGTAGTCTTAACTTTGTACACTGCACTAATACTGAAATATTAGGGCTTTGTGGCTCAGATGTAAGGAGAGGGTTTAGTGTTTGAAGATTCACTAGAGATTTCAAACATTGACAGGAAAGCTAGAGATATACCCGATGAACTGGAGCATGGTGAAGCATAAAGCATGACAAGGCTACCTAAAATCCTATGAATTTATTTCTTGAATTATGACTACATAGATATCTTGGTATATCTACATTTGTGCTATATACTCTTTTAACTTAATGCTATTTGGGTGCCGATGATTCTGTTCCTTATGATCCCAGGCCTTCTAACATACGTTAGCTATGTTCTGTCACAGCCAATTGCAATTAACCTTCGACGTTCTACTAGAAAGAGAAGGATGTCTGTGAATCTTGAAGATTACACAGACAGTTCCGGTTCAGGAGATGAAGATTTGATGGTTAGGATTTTTATCCTCCAACACATATGTATTTGTATTATATTGTTCCTAGTGTTTCTTTGTTTTCATGCTTCCAAGATCAGAAACTGTAGAAGTATGTTGAAGTGATTTATTTTCCCCCTTTATCTTTATCTAAGACTCCAGCTGATTCTTTTCTCAGAGACCTACATATCGACACTTGAGGAATCGGGTTGAAAATAACGTTAGTCAAGATGAATTGTTATCTCCCAAACGTAAAAGGATTGTTGAAGCTAAATCAACGCCTCGACGAGAAGGGTTGCGACCTCGTCGTGAAAGGACTATTGCTAAAAAGAACATTAAACTCGAATCAGATGATGAGGATGAAACTTCTGAGGATAAGGTTGGCCAAGATGAGGTTGAAAATGGGAATGAGGCTGATGACAATGGAGATGATGATCATAATGACGGTGATGCAGAGGATGATGTCGATGGTGAGGGTGAGGGTGAGGATGAGGATGAAGGAGAGGAAGATGGTGATGATGAAGAAGGTGAAGAAGAACAGGATGGGAGGAAGAGATATGATCTGAGAAATCGTGCAGAAGTGCGTAGACTCTCTGTGGGAGATGGTAAGCAGAGACCACGCTCACCAAGAAGGGTATTGCATCAAGGAATAGGCACCAAGGTCAACAGGGATGTTAGGAAAAGTGGATCTCGGGTTCACAAGCGTCATCGTCTTACAAGAGCTGAAGATTCTGATGATTCTCTTCTGGTTGATGAGCTAGACCAAGGTCCTTCTATTCCTTGGGCTCGAGGTGGAAATAGATCTGGACCTCCTTGGCTTTTTGGGGGACTAGATATGCATGGGAGTACGGCCTGGGGATTAAATGTGGCTGCATCTGGTTGGGTTCATCAAGGTGATGCTCTTGCAACCTTGACTTCAGGGATCCAAACTGCTGGGCCAAGCTCTAAGGGTGGTGCAGATATCCAACCTTTACAGGTTGATGAGAATGTGAGTTTTGATGATATAGGTGGGCTTTCAGAATATATTGATGCACTGAAGGAAATGGTGTTTTTTCCCCTTTTATATCCTGATTTTTTTGCCAGTTATCATATTACCCCACCAAGGGGAGTTCTATTATGTGGTCCTCCTGGCACAGGAAAAACATTGATTGCGAGAGCACTAGCATGTGCTGCTTCAAAAGCTGGCCAGAAGGTTAGTTTCTACATGCGCAAAGGTGCTGATGTGCTGAGCAAATGGGTTGGTGAGGCTGAAAGACAACTCAAACTTCTTTTTGAAGAGGCACAAAGGAACCAGCCTTCCATAATCTTCTTTGATGAAATAGATGGACTTGCTCCTGTGAGGTCTAGCAAACAAGAGCAAATTCACAATTCGATTGTCTCTACTTTGCTTGCCTTGATGGATGGTCTGGATTCTCGTGGGCAAGTTGTTTTGATTGGAGCAACCAACAGAGTTGACGCCATTGATGGAGCCTTGCGACGCCCAGGCCGGTTTGATCGTGAATTTAACTTCCCATTGCCTGGTTATGAAGCACGGGGTGAAATATTAGACATTCACACTCGCAAGTGGAAGCATCCTCCATCAAAGGAATTAAAATTGGAACTTGCAGCTAGTTGTGTTGGGTATTGTGGTGCTGATTTAAAGGCATTGTGCACTGAAGCTGCAATTCGTGCTTTCCGTGAAAAATATCCTCAAGTTTACACAAGTGATGATAAGTTTCTAATTGATGTTGACTCAGTAAAGGTTGAAAAGTCTCATTTTGTAGAAGCCATGTCAACAATCACCCCTGCTGCTCACAGGGGTGCTGTTGTGCACTCTAGGCCATTGTCTTTGGTTGTTGCTCCATGCCTGCAAAGGCATCTCCGGAGAGCCATGGATTGTATATCCAACATATTTCCTCCCCTTGCACTTTCTTCAGAGTTTACTAAGCTTTCTATGCTTGCATATGGATCAGCAATCCCACTTGTATACAGGCCTCGACTCTTTCTATGTGGTGGTGAAGGTTCTGGGCTGGTAACTATGTTCAAACTTGTTAGAAAGTTTGTTGATAGCAATACTGACTTGAATTACTGACTGATATTAGTTTTACAGGACCACCTTGGGCCTGCAATTTTGCACGAACTGGAGAAGTTTCCCATTCATTCTCTTGGACTTCCTTCTCTTCTTTCTGATCCCAGTGCAAAAACACCAGAAGAAGCATTGGTGCACATATTTGGTGAAGCAAGGAGAACGACACCTTCAATCCTTTATATACCTCACTTTGATCTATGGTGGGACAATGTAAGAATTCCTTGTTCACTTTCTTTTGTTGTAGGTCATGAGTTAAATGTTTGCTCGATCTATCAACTGGATCTGATGGTCCTGAGTTGCAGGCTCATGAACAACTTAGGGCTGTTCTGCTGACTTTGTTAGAAGAGCTACCATCTAACCTGCCGATATTGTTGCTTGGTACTTCTTCAGTTCCACTTACTGAAATTGATGGAGAGCCTTCTTCTGTGTTTCCTCAGCGTTCAGTGTATGTGCCTTTACTCTTTTTGAGCAACTCTCATTTAGTATGCAAAACTTCATTTGCTGATCTTGTTATATCCAAATGGCAGTCTCACGAAGTTGTAGATGTGGTGGTTTATTTTCCCTATATATTTATTATCAGTTATTAAGACAACGAGTCCTAGTCCTATTTTCTTTTACATTATTCTGTTTAGTGGCAGTAGACTATGAGTTCTGTAGTTATATTAAGGATGAGCAGTTTGTTTTGCAAGATCTTTTACGTATTGATTTCTAGATCTTCTGTAGAGGGCATAAGGCAAGAGGCTAAAACTTTGGGCCATTTTTGTGGTAACTGGATCATGCTGAAAAACTGCTTCTTAATGCTTGTTAATTGCAATCTTTTGATGTACCATACTCATTTAAGAAGAAGATTAAAGTTGTAGAACTTTTGTTGTTATCTTAATTTGCACTGGATGGTCAACTGAGTCTATCAATTTTCTGTGGATTGATGATGGAGCTTATTCTCCTTTTTAGATTATTTCTTTTGTTGTGTGTATTAATGATAGGGGGAACAAGTTTGTGTTGTGTTCTGCTGAAGTTGCGATCATTACTTAATCGTAGCAATTTCTTATTCCTTGAATCTTTATAATATATTTTTTTCTGCTGCAGTTTTCAGGCGGTTGGACCATCAACTGAAGACAGATCTTTGTTTTTTGATCGTTTAATTGAAGCTGCTTCATCAATTGCATTGGAGGCTATGACCAGAAAGTCCCAGGAATCAGTATCCCAACCTGAACTTCCCAAGGCACCAAAAGTCGAAAGTGGCCCAAAGGCCTCTGAGTTAAAAGCTAAGGTAGAGGCCGAACAGCATGCACTTCGCAGAATGCGGATGTGCCTAAGAGATGTTTGCAATCGGTAATATATCTTTAGACCCATTTTCACATTCGTTGGATCATAAAATTAGTTAGAATGGATATTGAAGCAATATCTCTAAAGGAAGAAACGCTGTGGAGATCTATCAGTTTAAGCTTCATTTGGCTTGCTATGATTATTGAGCCTTAGCTTTATTGGGTTCTCTGTCCATGCTCCATTATGTTTTCTTTCTTTTATTGCAGGATATTGTATGATAAAAGATTTAGTGCCTTCCGTTATCCTGTCTCAGATGAGGACGCCCCGAATTATCGCTCTATCATTCAGAACCCTATGGACATGGCAACACTGCTGCAGCGTGTTGACTCTGGTCAGTATATAACATGTTCAGCATTCTTGCAAGACATAGATCTCATCGTGACTAATGCAAAGGTGAGTTCCTTCCCGTGTATCTGCAATTTTTCTATCATACCACTCTGGTCATTATATTATAAGCTTGAGCACTGCGACTTCACAACTTTCCATGATTAACATTTTCCTGTTAGAGCATAGAACATTAGTTTTAACTGTGACTACAGTCCCAAGTTACCAATCTGTTGTGCAAGATTGTGACATGAACGAAACGATTTTGTGTTGTTTGAACTTCTTTCCAACAACTTCCCTTGTTCCAGCTGTTATATTTTTTTAAAAAAAATCCAGGTTTATAATGGAAATGATTACAATGGAGCTAGAATTATTAGCAGAGCTTATGAGCTTAGAGATCCTGTAAGTTCATTTTTTGTATTGTTTTCAGGAAATTCTCCTCCCCCCAACCTCTAAAGGCTCTATATTGAAATTTTCGTTCTTTGTATCAGGTGCATAGAATGTTGTCCCAGATGGACCCTGCTCTTGTTGCATATTGTGACAAGATTGCTGCTCAAGGTGGTCCAATGCAAGTGCCAGATGATTTAAGTGGATCTATTTTCCCAAACCCTGTTGTCCAGCTTGTAACGGGTACCAGAGCTAGTGCTCGATTGCGTAATGTCCAGCCTGAGGTGAATCTGGGTCAAAGCTATGAGGCGTTGACAATGCTTCACATACAGGTAGAAGTTAAAGAAGAAGAGAGGAAATAAACTTCTATCAAGAACATCAAAATCTTACAAAATGATCATGGATACAGGTATGTCAAAAACCGATCCATAAATGTCTCACAAAAAGAGGATGCAAGAGGAATCTCACGTTTTTCATATATGAAACAAATGACACTGTACATGTCTTTGTACAAATGACGAAGAAGAAACAAATGACACTGTACTGCAGAAATGAAAAAAAAAACGAAAGGGAATCGTAACTAATTGTCCTTTCTATACACACTGTACGTGATTGATGTAGCGTTGCGTTTCTGTGTTATTGTGCTGCTGTGTCAGAGGACATTATTTTGGCGAGGTTCCAACAGATTCAATTGGGCATATGATTTCATTTTCTGTTCTAGCACATGGACATGGAGAAGCCACTCCACTGTCTTTAATTTAGAAGCCCTTGGAAATTGGAATATGCACGCTCCTGCTCTTTTGTTGTTCATGTTCACAAGTTCCATGCGGCTAAGCTGCTTCACCAATTTCAGCTTCTATGTGAAGGAAATAGAATAAAAGATGTAATTGATGTGTAAAGTTTTCCTCAGCTTTATTTTGTTTGCTACGAGAACAATATATAAAGAGTTGTGTGAGATTCTAGACTATTCATACAACAGATTGTATAACTAGAACAAATTTGTTATCTACAGCTAGAATTCTGTTGAAAATGAAATGCTTCTCTGCTATCAGGCGTAGAATAGATTTTAGTAGTCTTGGATGTTGACTTGTCATATGGGCTCATAGTTATGTGTCCAAGCCCATTACATGTTTCTGTATACAAAGACTTTTGTATTTGATTTGATGCCTTTATAGCCCCACTCAAACAAAACCTAGGATTTGATACTAGGTTGAGTTTGAAGGTTAAGTATTGAAATTGAGCAGCAGAGAGGGGTTTTGTAAGCAAATCTGCGATCTGGTCAATAGAGTTCACGTACCTTACCTCTAAAAGTCCTTCTGCTATATTATTTCTCACAAAGTGTACATCAATCTCTATATGCTTAGTGCGAGAGTGGAAGATTGGGTTTTGGGAGAGGGATCGTGCACCATTGTTGTCGCACTATAAAATAGGTGTTCTTGGAGTGTTAAACCCAATTTCTGAGAGAAGAGAGGTTAACCATATTTCCTCAGTGGAGAGTTGAGAGAGAGTCCTATATTCGGCTTCGGTGCTGGAACGAGCTACGACAGTCTGCTTCTTAGGGCTCCAGAAGACGAGGTTGCCCCCTAGGAAGATACAACCACCGCTTGTGGACTTTCGGTCATCTGGAGAGTTGGCCCAATCAGAGTCGCTAAACGCCTGAAGATCGAGAGGAGAGGACAATGATCAGAACAGCAACCCTAGATTGGAGGATCCCTTCAGGTAACGTAACACCCGTTTTAAAGCTATCCAGTGTGGAGTGAGAGGATTTGAAAGAAACTGACTGAGCTTGTAGACTATAAAGCTGATGTCAAGTCTGGTGTTGCATAGGTACTGCAGAGCGCCAACCAAGCTGCGATACAGAGATGGATTTGCAAAAGGTTGATAATCATAGTGAGAGAGCTTGACACCTGTGGAAGCTGGAGTGGAGTAGGGTTTGCAGAGATCCATATTAGCCTGAGTGAGTAAGTCTCTAATATACCCATTTTGTGATAGGTATAGGCCTGTTGTATTTCTGTAAACCTTAAAACCCAAAAAATAATGTAAATTGCCCAGTGTTTTAAGTGCAAATTGTGAATTGATCTTGCTGATAATTGACTGAATTGTAGATGAATTGTTTCCTATTATGAGAATATCATCTACGTAGACTAAAAGGATGAGAATTGTCCCTTTGTTATGAACTTAGAACATAGATGTATCAGTCTTTGAGTTTCTGAAACCCCAATGGAGAAGAGCAGTCTTTAGTTTTTGATACCAGACACTTAGAGCCTGTTTAAGGCCATAAAGGGCTTTGAAGAGCTTGCAAACATGATTAGGTAGATGTTGGTTTTGGAAACCTTGAGGCTGATTAATGTATACGATCTCAAGAAGGTAACCATTGAGAAATGCGTTGTTGATATCGACTTGTTGAATACTCCAATTGTGGGAGGCAGTAAGAGATAAGACAACCTTAATTGTAGATGCTTTTACCACTAGAGAAAAAGTGTCTAAAAAATCAATTCCAAGGACTTAGGAAAAACCCTTGGTCATAAGGCTGGCCTTATGCTTTGCCACAGTGCCATCAACATAATACTTTGTGCGAAAAATCCATTTAGTACTTAGAATGTGCATCTTAGAATCATAAGGCACTAGGTTCCAGGCCTGGTTTTTCTATAGGGCAGATATTTCTTCACACATGGCTTTATACCAAACTGGATTGCGAAGAGCTAGGGCAACAGTTTCTGGAGAATGTAGGGAGGCAGAGTAGATTTTGGGTTTGAAAATGCCACATTTAGCTCTGGTTTGCATAGGATGGGTAGAAGTCATTTTTGGAAGAGCAGTAGGTGGTGGGATGGGAGGAGGATCAGGTTGGATAGTGGTGTGTGAAGAATTTAGGAAAATAGTGGTTTGGGAATTGGAGATGGGTTATGAATGTATTAAAGAATCAAAAGGAGGAACAAGAGATATAGATATTACTTGATTTTATGCCGTAGAGCCTAAAGACATAGGAGATGATTCTGGCACAAGGGAGATGCTTGGAGATAGCCTAGGGTGAAGAAATTTTTGTGGTGAGACTACAAGATGTAAAGCAGACAAAGGCAAACTAATAGAGTTAATATAGGATGTAGAATTTTGGGTAGGGAAAAGTGTAGGGTAAAGAAACTCGAGTTCATTGAATTCAACATGCTTAGAGATATAAATTTTGCCTTTGTTGTTGATTTGTTAGAGTAGTGCCCTAAAGGCAATCGTCTTTAGCGCGTATTATACAAAGTGGTGTACAATCTTTATGTATAAATAAAGAAAGGCCTTTTTCATTAATTTGGTGTTCATTATTTATGAAT
>JAOTAX010000005.1:8684697-8699624 GCA_025629825.1 Erythroxylum guanchezii | reverse complement strand
ACTTTCTCCATGGTTGATACTTGTGTTTGTTCCTTCATCAGTTTTGACAGTTCCTGTTGAATAATCGCCCTCATGCTTAATCCTCCAGTATCATCATCACTGTCCTCCAACGGCGTCTCTGCCAAGTTAACCTTGCCTACCTTTCCACCAGATTTCTTTTGTTGAGTTTTAAGATCAACATACCAGTCAGGATAGCCATGTATCTTAAAACAAGTATCCCAAGTATGGCCATCCATTTTGCAAAATGAACATTTTTTATCCTCTTTATCAGCTTTCCAGTCCTTCTTCTTGCCATTTCCTTTTCCCGAATTAGAATTCTTTTGTTGCCCTGAGCCAACCATAAGTGCATTCCCTTCTGTAGTCTCCCCAAAAGAATCCAAAACCTGTTTTTGTCTCTCCACATTCATCAGCATAGAGTATACTTTGTCAATATTGGGATAAGACTCCATCATAAGAATCTGGTTCTTGACATGGCTATACGAGTCATTCAATCCCATTAAGAATTGAATAATCTTTGCATTATCATTGAGTTTCATGATCTTACCAGAAACATCACAAGTGCAACAGCCACAGATACATTGTGGAACAGGTACGATACACTGCAACTCGTCCCACAGTTTGCATAGTTTTGTGAAATATATGGAAAGACTGGAGTTACCTTGTGATATACTACCAATTTCGCGTCGGATTTGATATTCTTGAGGACTTGTAGAATCACCAAAACGATTCGCGAGCTTATCCCAGAGATCCTTGGCAGAGGACACGTAAAGAAATGCGTCATGCAAATCTTTAGTCAACGAGTTTAGAATCCAAGATTCCACCATAGCATTGGCACTCATAATCTCCTCGTAATCTGCTGCATCCTCAGCTGGAATCTGAATCTTGCTAGTGATATAGCCGAGTTTATGTTTAGTTGCTAAAGCTTTCTTCATAGATGTACTCCATGTTCTGTAGTTGAGTCCATTCAAGGGCGTAGTGACGAGACTAGCACCAGGATTATCAGTATCTTTCTTTGTAGTCATCTCCACACTTGCATGTATGAAAACAGCTCTCCGATCAAGGTTCTGACGTCTTGAATCTACGTTTCGTGACGGTTACTACCGTGACTCTGATACCATATAAGAATAACAGAGTAGTTGTTAGTGAGAGAACAACTGTTCCTCACTCATTCAATCGTATATAAAAACTAAGCTTGTAAAGGAGCTTAAATAATATTCTGTACAAAAAAAAAAACTAATCATCTACGGTAACTACTACAGTAATTACAGAATATCTATGGTAACTACTACAGAAAACTACAGAATATGAGAGAGTAAACTTTACACCAATGTTAGTTTTTCTTTCTTTTTCTTATAGTATGAATCCTAATTGAATGAGTTGAATCAATTATATTATAAATAATCTTGAGAGAATTTTAGACTTAAAATATTGTTTAGAATATTATAGTTTCGATTTACATAAGAGATCAAAGCAAGATTTCAGGTGGGTGGACCATCAACTGAAGACAGATCTTTGTGTTTTGATCGTTTAATTGAAGCTGCTTCATCAATTGCATTGGAGGCTGTGACCAGAAAGCCCCAGGAATCAGTATACCAACCTGCACTTCCCAAGGCACCAAAAGTCGAAAGGGGCCCAAAGGCTTCTGAGTTAAAAGCTAAGGTAGAGGCCGAACAGCATGCACTTCGCAGAATGCGGATGTGCCTAATAGATGTTTGCAATCGGTAATATATCTTTAGACCCATTTTCACATTCGTTGGATCATAAAATTAGTTAGAATGGATATTGAAGCAATATCTCTAAAGGAAGAAACGCTGTGGAGATCTATCAGTTTAAGCTTCATTTGGCTTGCTATGATTATTGAGCCTTAGCTTTATTGGGTTCTCTGTCCATGCTCCATTATGTTTTCCTTCTTTTATTGCAGGATATTGTATGATAAAAGATTTAGTGCCTTCCATTATCCTGTCTCAGATGAGGATACCCCGAATTATCGCTCTCTAATTACCCTATGGACATGGCAACAATGCTGTAGCGTGTTGACTCTGGTCAGTATATAACATGTTCAGCATTCTTGCAAGACATAGATCTCATCGTGACTAATGGAAAGGTGAGTTCCTTCCCATGTATCTGCAATTTTTCTATCGTACCACTCTGGTCATTATATTATAAGCTTGAGCACTGCGACTTTACAATTTTCCATGATTAACATTTTGCTGTTAGAGCTTAGAACATTAGTTTTAACTGTGACTACAGTCCCAAGTTACCAATCTGTTGTCCAAGATTGTGACATGAACGAAACAATTTTGTGTTGTTTGAACATCTTCCCAACAACTTCCCTTGTTCCAGCTGTTACATTTTTTTTTAAAAAGTCCAGGTTTATAATGGAGATGATTACAATGGAGCTAGAATTGTTAGCAGAGCTTACGAGCTTAGAGATTCTGTAAGTTCATTTTTTGTATTGTTTTCAGGAACTCCTCCTCCCTCCAACCTCTAAAGGCTCTATATTGAAATTTTCGTTCTTTGTATCAGGTGCATGGAATGTTGTCACAGGTGGACCCTGCTCTTGTTGCATATTGCGACAAGATTGCTGCTCAAGGTGGTCCAATGCAAGTGCCAGATGATTTAAGTGGATCTATTTTCCCAAACCCTGTTGTCCAGCTTGTAACGGGTACCAGAGCTAGTGCTCGATTGCGTAATGTCCAGCCTGAGGTGAATCTGGGTCAAAGCTATGAGGCGTTGAAAAGGCCAAGGAAAACTGTCGATGCTTCACATGCAGGTAGGCTTTGGTTCTGCGCAAATGCAATTTGATTCATTTCTTTTTTATAAACTTTAACTTATTAGGAACCTTCTGAAGGTGTATGTGTGGTGTACGAAATTGTTGTAGAGTGTTACGGTTAACTACTAATTTTGCAAACACGAGGAAACTTTTAACTACAACTTCACAAGTGTGCCAAGTCTGTTCACGAAGAGAGGCTCTTGGTGTTACTTGCAGTTTGTAATTTGTCTTTGTGCGGTTGTTGGTATGTTGTTTTCTACATTTTCTGTTTGCTAGGCCATCCTAAATTGACTTGTATAATGATTTATGAAAAACTGAAGGCGCAATAGTTTCGTAAATTTTACGATTCGTTTATAGTAAACAAAAAAATCAGAAAAATTAAGAGAACAAAAAATAAATCAACAATGAAAACTTGGTAACGTAGTTCGGCACACCTTGTCTACGTCTGCGGGACTCTCATCCAACTTAATCACTTTTACCAAAATACAATAGATTTATCCAAAGCTTTACTGAGCTGACACCACTAAAGCCTTGACACTATCTTTCAACCTTACTTCCCGTGAAAGAATTTCACACACAATAATACGACCGCCTCATACTAACCTTAACAGAGAACTTTCTCAATCAATCTTTTGATGAAAGAATAATAAACAAATAACTCAAGTGATCAATTAACTAAGAACAAAACAATAATACACTAGAGATTAAAAAAAAAAAAAAGAACAACTTTTCGAAAGGTTCAGCTTCATTGAAATAAATTTGGAAGTCGTCGCAATAACAATGGGCTAATTCATATAAACACCAATTCGAAGTCACAACAAATATTTTAGTTGATATTCCCACCAAGAAAAACTTTCCGACGGTTGTTATTCTTTTTGGAAGAAAACAATGTGGCCTTGGCAGTAATCATGTAGACATGGCGTGAACCAAATGCAACTTTCCAAAGATAGAAAAACTAGTTGTCGTCGTCAGGAGTAGCTACACGGCACATATATCTATTCCACACTTCAATTAATGCAACACCCGCATAAAAACTTCCTGCAACGTTCTCACACATCCAATTAACGCTCACTGCAAGTTTGATTTCCAAAACTCCCACACAAGCCACCATTCACCATCGTAATTCCACACCTTACATAAGATTAACTTCAGCTATGGAGACATGCTCAATTAACGCAGTGTGTTTCCCAATAAGCAATTAACGCACACACCCACTGCCTTGTAGCTCTCTTCATCGTGGCTTCTTTCACTACCAACGTTGTTCAGCTATTTTCCAATATACACCCACAACTACAGTCACTGTATCATTGAACAACTAAAACACATGAACTCTATCCCACACACGTAACTCAACTTCATTGCCCCACACACACTCCCACTTGGTTTTTACACACTTCACTCTTTGATCGACTTCTACAGTAATTAGGAGATGTGCACAATCCATGCAACCAAATAGAGTCCCTATTTAGCCATGCAGCCACCACGTTGACTTCAATCACACATCAAACTCATCCCTTGATTTTCTTCAATCCACATAGTCCACAACATATTCAGTAGTAACAATTAAAATCCAACAGTAATTTTTCAACATGTCCAGTAATAAAATAATTCCAATATCACCATGATGATAGACTCCAATTTAGTGTAGAATTCCTACAAGTTATATTTTATATGTCCAATTAAAATGTCAAAACTAATTAAAAGATATATATAATATATCTTAACGATCTCCCCCTTTTTGGCATATTCGTCACAACTTTGAAACTCCTCATAAAGGAGATAATTGGACATATAAATATCAAATGCACAATCCACATGAGATGAAAAAAAGAACTCCCTCTTAATCAAATATCAAGTTCCAAAGAACATCACAATTATCCAATCATCCAAATTTCTCCCCATCGAAACAAAAGATGCCAAAAAATACGACAAATAGTCATGCATATATCATGAAATCTCACCCTGAATGGAACATTCACCATAAACATTCTTATGTCCCCCTTAGGACAAAACAGTATCAAAACGCATAATCATAAGAATCAACCATAGGTGCAGCGGAAGAATCACAAGTACTCCAAGATGACAATTTACCATCATTTAAAACACCGAGAGATATGCACGAAAGAGAGAGATACCCGAGAGAGCTGAAGAGTCTTTGGTGGAGCCAAATAGAAGTCTCAATGCAAATTATTAAAAAGATGAGACGACAATAGCAACATAAAAACTAAAGAACTAAAAAAGATAAATCTTTTTTTTACGCTTCGTTTTTTTAACAACACAAAAAAATACTTAAAAATGTAAAGTATACAGTCTCTGTGCCTTTTGAAGAAATTCAAAACTGATCTTTTTCCTTTTCATATTATCTTTGTCGTCGGTTTCTTCTTCTGAAGTAACTGATTTATCCTTTGTCTGAACAATTTCTTCACAAGCAGTAACTAACTGTGAATCTAGACAATTTCTTCTTTTTCCTTCACAATGTCTTTGTGCTTGTAATTGACCTTTTCTAGTCCAAGTGTGCTTCGGTACCATGGGCTGCTGCTGAAATTTTAATGGAAAGTGTTTAGATTTTCAGTTTTGACCCTTTGAAACATAATTTGTAACATCTTATAGCATCTCGGCCTTATGTGCCCGATAACTTTGCAAAAATAACACGTTGGTACAAATCTTCGATTCTTTCTCGATGTTTCTTCTTCTCGGACAAATCTGGGCATATTTTTTTCTCCTTATTCACTTTAGAGCACTCACCCTTATAGCCAATGCCTTGAAGATCCCCTTTAACCTTACCAATTTTCATTAACTTTTTTAGTTTTTCTGTGCCTCCATTCAACATTCTCAAACCCTTTTCAATACTTGCCAATTTCATTTTAACTTTACCAAGCTCATCTGACGTTAACATCAATTTCTTTTCTAACTCTTGGATGGTGGTCTTCATGGAGAGATTCTCTTCCTTCAATCTTTCATTCTTTCTACATATTTTCACCCATTTTTTGTATATTAATTCGTAAGCCTCGTAAATGTTCTCCTTTTTATCACCTGAACCACTTTCATCACCGTCATAATCTGAGACCGAGCCTTAAGCTGATTGGTTTGCGTTTATCTCAAAATTTTCTGATTTACTCTCTTTTTCATCTTCAGTTACTTCCTTCTCAGTTACTATTGAGCAAGTAACTGGACTTTTGTTGTACAAAGTAACTAATGTAGCACTATTCACAATTTCTTCTTCACTTCCGGATTCGTTATCACTCCAAGTGCTCGTATAGGATTTTCCTTTTCTCTTCTTCATGGTATTAGCACACTCCATTTGAACATGTCCGAAGCCTTGACACTCATGACATTGAATTTTCTTTACCTTTCTTTCTCCCTTTTGAGTTTTAGCTTGTTTGAAGTTGTTGTTTGATGAGATCCCGCCGTTTTGCCTAAACTTGGGTTGTCCTTTTTCACTCTTTTCAGCCACTTACTGAACTCTCGTGTTAATAGCTCCATATCCTCATTCTCATCGGATTCATCTTCTACATCATTCATACCTTTTCCAATCTCAGCTTACAATGCTAATCCTTTCTTCTTCTCTCGATTGTCCCTCAACAAGTTCATTTCAAAATTGGTAAGAATTCTAATTAACTTCTCTAATGACAGATCATTTTTTTGGAATAAATCTTGGAGACAGTAATCTCAACGTTTTCTTCACTCATTGCACGTTGGAGTATTTTGTCCCCAATTGATGTGTTTGATTAACTATATCTCGCAATTTTTCATAGAAGTCTCTAATAGTTTCATTCTCATTCATCTTCAGTTCTTCAAACCTCACAGTTAATATTTGTAGTTTCGACGCTATCACAAATTTTGACCTTTCATGAATAGTGATACAGAAACCCCAAGAAAACAAGGTTCTTGAAACCCCCTAATCCTATTGAATCAAAACCCTAATCTTTCTATTCTAAGAACATGCTAGATCAAACCCCAAATCATATGCTTGAGACCCAATCCCAAAGAAATCAGAAATCAATTTACGTTGCAAGTACTTACTTACTGATGCAAATCAATTTCTTGAAGTAACCATGAAGACAATCACGCCTCCCTTGAAGAACTCGCTCTGAAATTTTATTAATCAATCAAATCTAGGGTTACAAGGTTATAATGATGTATATATACCCTTAACCAAATCCTAACCCTAATAGGAATGGGTTTGCAAGCTCATCAAACCTAATCTGATCCAAGTCCTTTCAGGAATGGGCTAAACACATTAAAACAAACAAATAAGTCCATAAATAAGTACTTGGGCCTAAAATAATGGAAAATAAATAACAAGCCCAAATTATCAAAATTCGGCCTAAATGGTTAAGTGCTAACCTCGTCCAACACCTCCTCTAATAAAGTCACAAGCTTAGGCATGCCTAGATGTCCCTCTATGGATGTTTCGGTCTCCTCATGTACTTGACTTGTGATTTGGGCTTGAACAAAAGCTTGCATTGCTTGTTTAAACCTTGAAGCTTGTTGCGTTGTAATTGGACCACTTGGCATGTGTTGCTTGTTGGGCTGATATGTAAGGTGTGGAACTCCATTCCGAAAGCTGGTTGTATCAAATAGTTTGCAAAGCATCTCACGCTTTTTTAGCCGATTTATAGGCTGATATCATTGAGAAGTGTCCCTCATCAATAGCACTGAATATCGCATGCATTGCTTGTGAATTTTCAAATGCACTTTCATCTTCGGCTATTGTCCATTCAGATGGATCTTTTTGAACTGTCTCTACTTTATCATCAGTGATCATCGGATTCGTCCACTCATGTACTACCGAATGCCAAGCTTTCGTGCCCTGAGCTTGGATGAAGACTTTCATCCATGATTTCCATGCAGGATAGTTGGAACCGTCCAACGGCAGTGGCCTGATAATTAATGCTCCTTCTCTTATAGCCATAATTGCGAAACTTGGATTTGCACCAACTTGCTACCAAGTTCTGACTCGTGACCTTCTCTGATACCAATTGAAAAACTAAAGGCATAGTAGTTTCTCAAACTTTCTGATTCGTTTCTAGCAAACAAAAATATCAGAAAAATCAAGAGAATCAAAAATAAATCAACACCTAAAATTTGGTAACGCAGTTCAACACACTTTGCCAACGTCTGTGGGTCCCTCATCTAGCTTAATCACTTTTATCGAAGTACAATAGATTTAACCAAGGCTTTACTGAATCGATACCTCTCAACCCTTGACACTATCTTTCAACCTCACTTCCCGTGAAAGAATTTCACATCCAATAGTACGACCGCCTCATACTAACCTCAGCAGATGATTTTTTCAATCAATCTTTTAATGAAAGAATAATAAAAAAAATAATTCAAGTAATCAATCAACTAAGAACAAAACAACAATACATTTGAAATTTAAAAAAAAAACAACTTTTCAAAAGGTTCAACTTTACTGAAATAAATCTGAAAATCATCGTAATAATAATGGGCTGAATCACATAAATACCAACATAAAATCATAACAAAAATTTCAGCTGATATTCCCACCAAGAAAAACTTCCCGAAGCTTGTTATTCTTTTTGGAAGAAAACAATGTGGCTTTGGCAGTAATCATGTAGACGTGGCGTGAACTAAGTGCAACATTCCAGAGATAGAAAAACCAGTTGCCGTCGTCAGGAGTAGCTACACAATACATATATCTATTCCACGCTTCAATTAATGTAACACCCGCACAAAAACTTCCTGCCACGTTCTCACACATCCAATTAACGCCCACTGCAAGTTTGATTTCCAAAACTTCCACACAAGCCGCTATTCACCATCGTAATTCCACGCCTTTACGTAAGATTAAATTCAGCTATGGAAACATGCTAAATTGACGCAGTGTGTTTCCCAATAAACAATTAACGTACACACCCACTACCTTGTAGAGCTCCTCACCGTGGCTTCTTTCACTACCAACGTTTTTCAACCATTTTCCAAGATACACCCACAACTACAGTCACTGTATCATTATTTTTTTGTTACAGCAGAGGAAAAAAAAAAAGAACAACAAACTAACGACTAAACAAAACCCCTTGCGCATCTGCGCGCAGGTGGTTACTTAGGCCAGGAGGGGGGGTAAGCCAAATGCGGTCTACAGGTGCTCCTGCCGAACCCAAGTGGGCTAAAAAGTCCGCGCATTAATTGCCCTCGCGGAAAACATGAGTGAGGTGACAGTGAGTAATCCGTGCCAGATGGGATCTGATATCCGAAATGAGATGAGCCAAAGGATGGAAGACCAGAACGTCGGACGAAAGGGAGAGACATCGCAGTGCTTCCATGGAATCGGACTCGACCAGAAGACCGGCCCAAGGGTAGGCACTAGCAAAAGCCAGTCCATAGCAGAGGGCTCGTAGTTATGCAGCCAATATATTGGTGATCCCGACTCCACAAGAGAAACCCGCGACCCACACTCCATTACTATCCCGAAGCAAGCCACCTATCCCGGCTTGGCCTGAAGGTCCTCGAACACTCCCATCAACATTAAGTTTGAGCCACCCCGTCGAGGGAGGAGTCCATGCTATCAAGCGTGAAGATAGGGGGGGGGATTGCTCGATCTGGTCGATGGGAAAGGCAGCAATAAAGTCCCGAAATAGCATGTGTACCTGCTTGAGCTGATCTGGCAGGGTAGTGGGTTCGCCCTCAATGACTAATTTGTTCCTGGTTCGCCAGATGACCCAGTAGGTGGAAAGAAATCTGCCAAGGCTGTGAATGGATCCATCAGACGTAGCACAGTTGACCTTAAGCCACGCAAAAGGGAGTTGTTCTCGATAAAATCGAGCCGGTTGTGGAAGCGGACTAAGCCCTAAAGTTGCTTGGCATGAGGACAATCTCGGAGAAGGGGAAGGACAGTTTTCTAGTACGCTCCACACCGGCCACATAGGGGGGAGGCACATAGACCCCGCTCATATCGCAAGATGTTTATGGGAAGGCGATTCCAAGTGGCTAACCATAAGAACATCTTATGTTTCTATGTTGCTCTTAGCCGCCAAATCCAGCTCCAACCACTTGGCCCGTCAATAGACGATACCTTGGTGAGAAAATCATAACCGCCCCGGGAGGTGTAGACACCGGTGGAGCTACCAAACCATATACGACGGTCTGGGCCATGATGGGGGAGTGGACGCGGGAGGGCCTTGATACGGGCACAGTACTCCTGTCAGAGAAGACTTGCGATAGGAGTCAAATCCCATCTAGTTGGGGAGGATAGGAGATCGCCAACTCGAAGGTCACGGAGAGATGAGGGGATATGACTAACTACTGCCGCCAACGTTCCATCAAAGAGCCAGCATTCGACGGAGGAGTATAAGTCAGGAGATCCTGGCCAGATAAGTATCGAGATCGGAGCACCTGGACCCATAAACTTAGTCTCTCGATAATGATGTCCCAACACATCTTTCCCAAAAGCACTGTATTAGACTCACGGGCTTGCCGAAGGCCTAATCCCCCATAAGCTTTCGGCGTGGACACCGTATGCTAAGAAAGAAGGGGAAGGCCTTTCCTATGTCCGGGGCTACTCCACAGAAAAGCCCTCGCTAGTTTATCAATCTCATCACACACGGCCCTAGGAGGCCAAGTGGACTGCATAGCATAGATAGGAATAAAAGAAATAGTATCCTGGATTAATGTCGCGCGACCCGCTTTATTCAAAAGTCGACCCTTCCAGCCCGCTAGACGAGATTTGATCTTGTCAATGATGCCAATATAATCTTTTTTTGTCCTCCACTGGGTGCACAGAGGAATATTAAGGTAAGATTCCAAACGATGGGAGGGGTGGATGTCTAAGACAGCTAAGATCCTGGCCCGTGTCCGCCGTCCTACCCGACGAGCTAAAAAGGCTTTAGATTTGTCATGATTTACTTGCATGCCAGAAATGCGACAAAATTCGTTCATAGTGCTGTGCATGAGTCGAGCCTGGCTCCGCGAAGCATGTGCAAAAAGGAGGACATCATTAGCAAAAAGAAGATGTGAGATATTGGGTCCATGATCCGACGGGCGAATGGGCCTCCAATGGCCCTCATCAACCTGCCTGGAGATCCACCCTGAGAGCTTCTCCATACAGAGGACGAACAGATAAGGGGATAGTGGATCCCCCTGTCGAAGACCCCGAGTGGGCTAAAATGCCGGAAGTCGCTTGTCATTCTATAGGACGGAAAGCCTAGAACTGGAGACACAACCCATAATCAGATTAATCGAGAGAAGAGGGAAGCCAAAGTACTAAAACACATGAACTCTATCCCATAAGAAACAAGTCTAGGATATCAAGAATTCGTCATTTACATAGAAAAGTAAAGTAAAAGGATTCATTTTGGCATATGATTTCATTTTCTGTTCTAGCCCATGGACATGGAGAAGCCACTCCACTGTCTTTAATTTAGAAGCCCTTGGAAATTGGGATATGCATGCTCCTGCTCCTTATGCATGTTCACAAGTTCCATGCGGCTAAGCTGCTTCACCAATTTCAGCTTCTATGTTACCTTTCTCTCACTGCACATATAAAACTCTTTCACAATTCTCACCCCTAAAGTTCCCTACTTTCCCTTGCCACTTGTCTTTCTCACCAACCACTCATACCGATCTTCTCTTCTTCACTTCCAAAGCCCAATCACTCCTCCAGGTTAAGCAGTCCCACGCTTTTGCTCTTATTAATGGCTTCCTCCCACGAACCGTCTCTCTCTGCGCTTCTCTCATTCTGCGTTACGCAGCTTATCGTGAACCAACAACCTGTCATCGTTTGTTTGGTGAAACTGTTCAGTATTCTAAATCCGCCTTCTTGTGGAACACTCTCATTCGGGCATTTTCGATTTCTAGAGTTTGTGGGGTATTCGAAATTTATAATGGATTGGTCCGAAATGATGTTAGACCCAATGATCACACCTTCCCTTTTGTTCTCAAGGCGTGCGCCGACAGTTTCAATATTCGAAAGGGTATGGAGGTTCATGGGGTTGTGGTGAAACTTGGTTTTGACTTGGATGTTTTCGTGGGTAATACTCTGATGTTGTCTTACGGTAACTGTGGTAATTTGAGGGATGTTGGTAATGTGTTCGATGGAATGACTGAAAGAGATGTTGTGTCGTGGAATCAGTTATCGGGATGTTTTCTGTTAATGGGTGTAATAAAAATGCGCTTGAATTTTTCTGTGAAATGAAACTGAGGTCTGAATTCAAGCCGAATATTGCCACTGTTGTAAGTGCGTTGCCTGTAAGTGCTGGACTTCAAGATGAGGAGGTGGGGAGGCAAATTCATGGCTATGTAGTGACTGTTGGGTTGGATTCTTAGGTCACCATTGGCAATGCTTTAGTTGATATGTACGGGAAATGTAAAAATATGAAGGGCTTCGAGGCGAGTTTTTGATGAAATGACGGAGAGGAATGAGGTCTCTTGGACTGTTATTAGTGGCCTGGCTTAACATGGATATAATGAAGATGTGATGTGTATGTTTAGATTGATGATCAGTGAAACAGTTCATCCAAATTCGGTGACCATCTCTACTGTGTTACCTCTATTGGCTGACTTAGAACTTCTCAATTTGGGAAGGAGATTGGTGGCCGTACTTTAAGATTTGGGGTTGAGTCAGATTTATTCATTGGGAATTCATTGATTGATACGGATGCAAAATTAGGCGATTCAGTTAAAGCATCCAGTGTGTTTTACCAGATGCATGAGAAGAATGTTGTTTCCTGGAATGCGATGGTTGCTAATTTTGCTCAAAATAAAGCTGAATTACGAGCTATTGAGTTAGTGAGACAAATGCAATTTCTAGGTAATATTCCAAATGCTGTTACTTTTACAAATGTTCTTCCAGCTTGTGTGAGATTAGGATGTCTTCGACCTGGAAAAGAAATCCATGCAAGGACAGTTCGTATGGGATGCACCGAACTGTTTTTCTCCAATGCTTTGACAGATATGTATGCCAAATGTGGGTGCCTAAGTATTGCTGAAAACATCTTTAAGATATCCCTTAAAGATGAGGTATCTTACAACATTCTTATTGTAGGCTACTCTCAAACAAGTGATTGCTCAAGGTCTGTTAGATTTGCACAAGCTGAAATAACGCCCATGTAGGAAACTATATCAGGTTCGAGGCCCATAAGATTCATATCCAAGAATAGGCCAGCATTGAAACAAGGGAAGCAAATCTGTGCACTGTTATTAGGAAACAATTTGTACACTCATCTCTTTATTGCCAATTCATTTCTGGACTTGTATACCAAGTGTGGAAGGATGGATCTTCCTATTAAGATCTTTGCCTGAATTCCATACAAGGATGCAGCCTCTTGGAATACTATGATTTTAGGTTATGGAATGTTGGGTGAGTTGAAGGTTGCCATCAATCTGTCTGAAGCGATGAAGGAAGACGGTGTGAGATATGATTCAGTCTCATACCTTGCAGTATTGTCAGCTTGTAGTCATGGGGGGCTTGTTGAGAAGGGGAAGAAATATTTTCAGTTGATGCAGGCACAGAATGTAAAGCCTACTCATATGCACTATGCTTGTATGGTTGATCTTCTTGGTCGGGCTGGACTTATGGAAGAAGCAGTAAGTCTTGTCAAGAGCTTGCCTGTAAAACCGGATGCTAATGTATGGGGTGCTCTGCTTGGGGCGTGCAGAATCCATGGGAATATTGAGTTGGCAATTTGGGCAGCTGAACATCTATTTGAGTTGAAGCCTCAACATTGTGGTTACTATGCAGTTCTTTCAAACATGTATGCGGAAGCAGGGGAATGGGATGAGTCGAATCGTGTTAGAGAACTAATGAAGTTGAGGGGTGCAAAGAAAAATCCTGGTTGCAGTTGGGTTCAGATTGATGATCAAGTTCATGCTTTTGTAGCTGGTGAAAGAACAGCCAATTTTGATGCTGGTCCTCTGTTTTATGAGTTCTGATAACATTTTCCCTACCAAATGTGGGAAACCACTAACTTGAATTTGATGTTCTAAAATGCTGAGAAAAGAAAAACCGTAGTCAGAGATTCATTATATTCATAGTAAAGCCGTCGGTTTTTGAATCGCAAGACAAAAGTATGATGTTAGTAACATCGACGACTCCATTATCACATGGAAGTTATCATCATATATTGTCACTACTTTATGGGATAGGACTTGCATGATATGGAAGAGAATACATTACGTATGTGTTGGATTTGAAACCTTTTTCTAGGGTTTGGAATCTTAATAAATTAGTCCACTGATGTTATTCCTATCCAACTTGACAATCAGAAAGCAAAGCTTTGCAGTCTCAGTGGGAGAAAATTTTCAAATCATTGTAATGGAAGAACACTGAACACTGTAATTTGGTCAAATCTTCTGCCATCCTCCATGTTATAAAACTTTGTTGTTGTTTTTTTTCCTTCACTTCTTCAGTACTGTAATAGTAAAAGCAAAAGATTTGATCTTTGGAATCCACAAGTTGGTGGCAGACATCCTGTTTAAAAGGGAGTCGTCGTAAGATATGAAAATGACAAACCTTTGATAAATACAAAAGATAAAACAAATATTTGGAAACGGAAATTAAGAGAAAACAAATATTTGGAAAGGTACACGTAGCATAGGTGAGTTGAGCTGACAAAACATTACCACTTCAAACTATTAACAATATGTTTGTCGGCCAAGAAAGCCAACATCTCAAACAAACTCTTTATTTTTTAACCATATATTGGTGCTGTGTCTGTTATTATTTAACTAAATCGATTTATTTGTCTTAGAGCACAGGGAAAGTTTCTCCTTTGTGGCCATAAGGTCCCAGATGTTGCATATATTATAAACCCTGCAAAACGGAAATTCTTGTGCACTGGAGACGTTTATTTATTTTTTTATTTTATGGACGTAGTCTTTTATTATAGCTACCGAAATGATGCAAAAGAGGACTAATCGTGCCAAGACCAAAGACTAGGAAAGTGTGGTTCCGGGAACACCAAGTCTTGTCCTTGCTGTTCCAAGAGATAGCTGCTTGTAGTATTGTTGCCAGAGAACAGCTCTGATATTTGCAGAGAAGGACCACCATAAGAATCTTGCTGCTGCTGCTGCTCCATGTTCCAGCACTCGGAATATTCAGATTCACCTGTTGACATTGTACAATTTGTTACGGTTAAAGGTGCGCAGCCCACCTCATTATAAAACATTGTCGAACTTTTGGTTTCAATATATG
>JAOTAX010000005.1:8546048-8573566 GCA_025629825.1 Erythroxylum guanchezii | reverse complement strand
AGAGAAGAAGACGAGGCAGCGAAGGACGAGGCGGCGACGGTGACGAGCGGCGAGGAGGGAGCGGCGGCGAGCGTCAGGTGGCGATGTGAGAGGGAGAGGACGAAGAGAGATGTGAGAGCTGAGAGGGATCCGAAGTCGGGGAGGGGGGGAATAGATTTTTTTGGGTTAATTTTTCATTTTTTGCACAATGGTCCCTGGGCCCATTTTTTTTTTGCAGAATAGTCCCGAAATTTTCGATACTGATAGTACCGGCCGGTATTCATCACCGGTATATATGTGACCGTACCGGTTTCGGAAATCGTCCGGTACAAAACGTACCAGCCAGCATTGACGGAATCCATAACGTTGCTTAAAAGAATATTTTTAAATATTAAATATTAAGATGACTTGAGGCCACACGTAATTTAATAATTCGATGCTGTGTCGAAAATTGTCTTTACTTCTCTATAAAATTTATTTGTATATACAGTTTACCAAACAAATTTAACCATCTCATAGACTTAGATATTTAATTAAATATAACTTAAAATTATTAATGTCAATGTTTAAAAAATGAAATTAACAAGTAAGATAAGAAGTTTGTTGTAAAAGGTTCACCGTTATAAAATTAGAAAGAGATTAAATAAAATTAAAAATTAAAAATATGATTTAAAATGACTTAATTTGATGCTTAATTGAAACAATTATTAAATAAAAATTAATCTTATAATTTATAAAAAATTATTAATTTAAAAAATCAATTTATTCATTAACATATTTATCAATTTCTAACAATAAAATTTACTAAAATAAATAAAACTGAAAAATTAAAAACTAAACAAAAAAATTAAAGATTCGAGAGTTTCAGTGTTAAATTAAACTAAATTTTTTAATCATTGAATAATTTACATAATAACAAAAGTTTCATATAATATTTTGAAAACTTTATGCGAAATTTTCATTTAAAAAATAAATCATTATATTTTACAAATATTTTAAATAAAACATATTTTAATATTATCCAATTATTAAAAAAATTGGTCAAATTAAGCCTACCTTCAAATTAAATTCTTAATCAATATGAAACTAAACTTGAAATAATTTCAAAAACCATATAATTAAATAACATTAACATCTTTAATTAAAACATTCAAACATCTAACTTGATTAATATTTTATAATTTCCGTTAAAATACAAAACATCTTAAAACACAAACTATAAAGTTGCATATGTTTTTTTCAAAAAGAAGAATAGCTATATAGTATATTTATTTATTTATTTACTTTTCATAGTTCATACTTCATATTTCTCAATATTGTATTTTCCTTCCCTAGCTCTTGAACTTCTCTTCCCAACAAAGAGCTCAGAGCTTCAATTGGGAAAATGACGGTGGCAGCAGGAATTGGGTATGCGTTGGTGGCATTAGGACCCTCTTTCTCAATCTTCGTCTCTGTCATCTCCAAGAAACCTTTCCTGATTCTCACCGTTCTCTCCAGGTTTCTTCTGCTTTTCTTCCACAAAAGTTTCTTAAAAGTTGTTCTTTTTTTAATTGTTATTACTTTTTAATGCCGTTCTTCGTTTCTTATCGAGAATTTGTAAGAAAGATTGGATATTTGAGTAGGAAGTTATCAAAAGGAAACTGGGTTTTGTTCATTTTGTCGCTCTGAATTTTGTGTTCTAGAGATGGTTGGACTTTAATATGGGATCCATTTATTGTTTCCATCTATTTATGTTGGAATTCTTAATTCCTAAATAAGCATTTCCACTTGTACTTAGCTCCTTTCCAGTCACTATTTGGTTGGCTACATTAGCTCCTTTTCAGTCACTTATTGGTTGGCTACATTATGAACGTGATCAAATTCACATGGGATCAATTGAGTTTAACTGTATACTGGCATTTTTTGTCAGCTTATGAATTCTTCTTCAATCATTCAGAAAGGAAGACGAGTGATTTTTAGTATATTGTTTTGAATTCGTTTATAATTTATGATTCTTGTACTCTCACGGGTTGTATATTGTTTTGAATTCGTTTATAATTTATGATTCTTGTAATCTCACGGGTTGTTGCAATCTTTGTATGTAGTATGCTGTTATGGCTTATAAGTCTGATTATGCTATCCGGAGTGTGGAGGGCCTTTCTTCCGCTTAAATCAACGGTATGGTGGCCTTACGGAATACTTGTACTTTCATCTGTTAGTTTCCAAGAAGGACTCCGGATTCTCTTCTGGAAAGTTTACAAGTAAGTTGCATTGTGCAAACCATTTTATAGCTCTCTTTCTCTTTGAACTTGTGTAGCTAAACGGCTTAAATTAATGCTTCATTAACATTTAATGTCACATAAGGACAAATGACATAATTATAACAATTCAGTGGATGTGCTTGTGTATAGTATGTCATGTCATATGGATGAATGATTTGGCTTGCTAATCATATAAAAAATGTTCCTTTTCACTTAAGTTTTAACAAGTTAATGGGTTTTTATTTTCTATGGGTTCATTACTGTGGTTGTGTAATGGATTCCCCAGTGAATTTTTCCGAATATAAAGACACAGCTTAAATGAAAGTGATCAACAATAAGGATAATAGAATATTGAGGAAAATCACTAATTTTAAGATTTATTTGGCGTGATCCACATCTTTGTGGGTTAACATTTGTAAAATTCCTCAAGTTTCATGGAAGATACTTAATTGTAAGTAGCTGTCTAGATAATCAATTGTTGATTAGTAGCTTCTCATTCTCCAGCATTGGGTTTGTGTGTTTTTCAAGTTCACTATAGTGGCTATATTTTTTCCAACCTTGCTGCTTGTCTTGAACAGGTAATGCTTATATATATATGCATAAATAGATTCATTCATTGGTTTCCTTCTTTTGGAATCCATATTTATGCATAAATAGATTCATGTTCTAAAAGATTCTACTGATAGTTGCACCTGAAGAGTATAATTTTCTGCTACAATTCATGAGTGAGAATCTTTTCAAGTCTCTGTCATGTTTTGTAACATTCTTTTGTGCGGATGTTGTGTAGGCGACTGGAAGATACACTGGATGCTTTTGCCGATAGAGTTTCTAAACCACGCTTGTTTCTGACAGATAAAATGCAAATTGCTCTGGGTAAGCATTGAAGTTGTTTTCACGTTATTCCTTATTATTGTCCAAATTGCTATAGAACCATAGGTTCCTTTGTTCATGACCTTGTGTTAATACCTTCTCTATTCCATTTTATTTGCAACATCTTGAATACAATTTAAGCAAATATTTTGTTCAATACTTGTTTTTAGGTTGATATTATTGCTGAACTGTAGTAAAAAGGATTAAGAAAACATGCCTGCAGAAATATGTTCAGAATTTTGATACGGTGATGAGATATTTTGGAAATCCTTATTTATTCTGTGAAAATGTGTTCAAGATAGTATGTTGGAATAACAATCAACAGTTTATCTCAAGCCTTCTTTTCCTGTTGCTTCTGACATTTAGTCAATGGGGGCCAATGAATCTTCTTTACATTTTGCCCATCAGCACTGGGAGAAAGACAGTGAAAGAGAGCGCTAGTCATAGAATATTGTGAGTAGCTGAGGTCTACAGCACAAAAAAGTCCCTTTTCATGGTTGAACATACAGATGCAAATCATAGGAAAAGAGATGCCAACCAAAATACTATTGAAGTTTAGCTGCTAGAAGAATGAAAAGTTGTTCACCATTGAGATAAAAATGGAAAGATAAAATTGTGTTAATTCCCTGCATGCAACTAATGTCCATGTTGCTAAAACCCTGACGACATGAGCAGGATCAGCTAATCTAAGAAGAGTATTGTCTTTGTTGGAAATTAGTTCACTAGTTGTTGGTTTGCTTGTAAGGATAGGAATTAGGCTTATGTTTGATTCTGACAGTATGACAAAGTTGACCCTATGCATTAGACCTTTAAAACTGTATCATCAGTTCAATGAGGCTTCCATAGATGGATAGAAATGGTAATATAAATAAAATAGTGATTCTACTATCAACCCAGCTGTTTGATTTTGACAACCTACAATTCTCACTGTATCTTTTCTTGTTTGTGTTTGTTCTACTTCCTAGTATTTCTGTTGCTTCATAAATGTTTTCTTAATAACACTCAAATTATGCAGCTGGTGGTTTAGGTCATGGTGTAGCCCATGCTGTTTTCTTTTGCGTTAGTGTCCTAACACCAGCATTTGGCCCAGCAACATTCTTCGTTGACAGTTGTTCACAGATACCATTTTTTCTTGTCTCTGGTGAGTAAAGTTTTCCATTCAAGTATTTCATGTGTGAATTAGACATTATTAGACTTCATGCACTTCAGCGTGAAGATACTTGTAGTAAGGTGAGAGAGGGGAGGTGCTGTCACACTTGATGCTATAATCCTTGCATGTAATGACCCAGTTGCTGAAAACGAGGCAGAGAGACATTTAGATAACGGGCAGATGTGTTTCATTTTTTGGTGAGGGATAAATGTGGTGAGTGGTTATAGTTACCTAATTAAGAGGAGTCACCTGAAGCAGCATGCAAGTTTAAATTAGTGCTATAAGGGTGATGTAGTTAGTAATAGTCCTTTACAGTGGTTTCTGGAGACAAAGTTCTTATGGTAAGCTTTTAATGCGAAATGTATAGAAATTACAATGTGGTGAGGTAAGAGGACTGTTATGGAGAAAGCACATATGGTTGAGCAAAGACACTTGGCGAATGGTTGTGGTAACCAGGATTCCCCCATGTTCCACTGGTCAAAATGAATGCATTAGTCAGTATATGGTAGTTGAGATGCTCATAAGAAGTAACCTGATTTGTTAAGTTTACTTTGAATTACAACATTCAAATGATGAGATATATTGATGTTCGCTTTCTGTTTGTTTTACAAGCGCAGCAATTATTGCCCTTGCTTTTGTTACGATTCACACCTTCTCTATGGTAATTGCTTTCAATGGGTATGCGGAAGAGAATAAAGTGGACCAACTTTTTGCCCCTACAGTTCATCTTGTGGCAGCACTGGTGGTAAAAATCCTCATCATCTGTTCATGTTTAACTATGCACTAAAGCAGTTTACCTAGTATAATTTGCTAATAGTCTACAAACTGTAATGCTATTGGGATCCTGATGAGACGTATGCAATATATTTTGGCCACCAATTGATGGACCTTGAAATGGAAATTTTCAATTATGGAAAGCAGTTGCTCACATCTCACCCATGGACATGATATTATGTTTTATGGATTATTTACGGTAAAATTGAACTACTATATCTCAAATATTTCAATTACAGTAGTGATAGAAATGATGTGTTGCTAGTCATTGAAATCAGATGTCACTGGAATAGAAATGGAGAGATATTTTGGTTATCAATATAGGCCTAGCTTTGTTCTATAGGAAGAAACGAGAACATGGAAAGGAGAAGGAAATAATAACAACAAAAATGGACAAGAAAGAAAGGAGAAATTGGGAGAGGCGAGTCCTCGAGAACAATGAAATAATTTAACTATCAAAGATATAAATTTTCTTTATGACTTACGGAACTTGAATGATTTGAACTTGCATGTTAAAGTTTATTTAGACAGTCTTTGTAATTGCTGCTTTGGTTGGTACTGATAAACTTCTCTTATTCTTATTAGACACTGGTAAATTTTGCATCTGGAGGCTGTATGGTTGCAATTCCTCTCTTGTATTGTATGGCCGTCTTGACCTTGATACATTGTGGGAAAATGGTGTTCAGACGTTTAATAGAAGATCGAAACAGGCAGAGCCATTTGTAAGCTTATTGTGGTTACTCTAAACTTTCATGTCCTTTGCCTTCTTTTTTGTGCATTTATTAGATTTCTGTATGAAAAGTAACAATGGAAGAAGAAAGTTTAGTATTCTCGAAGGAGGTCTTTGATATACGTTAGTAGCTTTTTGTTTCGACTCCTTTTCGCTTTGTTGGATTACCCATGTATGGCACGCAGATGAGCACCTCCTCAATCCTAAAGTGCTCCTCAACTCGATTTAACATATTTCTTAGACACTGGCTGAGGTAGGATGTTAACGGGGACCAACATTACAATCTTCATTATTTTCTCTACTTCCATGCTTTCTCCATCTAGAGGGATGCCCCTATTTGCCTACTTCGCTCATTATATCTGATCATATACTAGGTGAGAAACCTGTAACAGCCAAAAATAAAAACAATGCGACTCTGGAGATTTGGATGGAGTGATAGTATCCCATATTGGATGCAGAATTTGCTCCTGGACATTGTTTCAGACATCTTATACAGATGCTCCGGCAAGCAGAATGGGCACGACTCATTCAAACATGAATTAAAATGTTGAGGTGACATTACAATGTGGAATTCCAAGCTTTATAGAAAAAGAAAAAAAAAGATGAAATTGATATGATGTCATAACTGAAATTAGAGATGATTGTGCTCTGATGTACAAGAAATAATTTGAAGAATTTGACAAGGAGGAGAAAGAAGAACATGGAATATTGGGTGTTGATTACAAGATGATGAAGCAAAAGTAGAAGCCAACTAGTTAAAACTCCAAACTTTGATTCTGTTGTTTCAAACAAAGGAAAGAATCATGGTATTTGTGATCTATATAACATACCAACAATATTTAGAGCGTTAAAATATATACGAAAATTTGTGTCCTCTTTAGATCTACTTCTTGGCAGTTCTGAAATAGGTTCACTTGAAAAAGAACTTCCAAATGTCTCTATCTGTCATCTCCTTTACTAGATGGGCTCCAAAAATGCCCTCTTCGTCAACCAGACTTTTCAAATGCCGAGCACCATTACTGAAACCTACGTAATGTCTCTTCGTTGCCAAGTATAATACACCATAAGGTGGCCTCAAACACTGATAAACCAGAGCAAAAGGGACAAATGTAAGTTTACAGGAAAAGAGACATGGTTGTTTACACAATTGGGATAAATTAGACCAGAAGAAATCAATAAACAAACTGACCTTTTTTATAAGGGAATAAAGCTTCTTCAAAGAGGTCAGGGAATATGGGATGTCTGTAATCAAAATCACATCATAACCACCTCCTTGATCTGTTTCATTAGCTCTTTCCCATGCCCGACTTCCTGAAAGCTTCCGAGAACGTCTTGAAGGTGGTTCCTGACCTATAATGCTACCATCTTGGCTACTGCATCCATCCATGAAATCCTCCTCAGAGAAGCTCAGACTCATCCCTGGCGTCACTTCAGATGACTCGTTCCTCACAATAGACAAAACTGTGGGGAGTTCTTCCCAGTCTCCAGCATAGAAATGTACAGATGGCGACAATGTATATCTTGATGGAGTCAGAGGGCTCCCTGGCTGTTGGCTCTGTCGATCCCGAGCTTGCTCAAGATTAGCGAGGACATTTGGTATAGTTGTGCACCTTATAGTTTCTGCATTGAGGTCCTGAAAGTGTACTGTAGAAGCTCCCTGTGAATCAATTCGTTAGCTTCAATGAATTCACGCCAATAAGGCATTCTCCAAATCCTTAGCTACAAACATTGAGATTAGATTGCAGGTTTTTTACTTGGAGTCTCTTGTGTGTCTGATTTTTCACTACTTTACGTTTCACAGAGATTAATCCCTTACAGATATGAAACTAGTTGTCTCAGAAAACCAGAAAAACCATTTCTCCAAAATTAGAGTTTTTTTTTCCCAACCCAGCAGCAGACCACATTCATATAATGGCTAGTTTGGAGGAAAATTTTCCACTTCAAGAAAACAGCTTAAAATCACAACCTTCAGGAACTTATACAGGGCATTGGAGTAAGAAGCATATGGGCAGTTTCTGTTAGCTCTTTAGTTCAGATTTCAACCAGTTAGTACATATCTATACTTGGCATACAAAAGCCTCATGCGAACAACCCATATCTAAGGCCCAATTCATCTTACTTTTGAAATGGTGAAGATAAAGGGGAAACACGTCCAGAGCATAAAATACTAAACACAGACGAAGACAATATTAACATAAATTGACACTAGTAATTAAAAGGTAACAAGACATTGATTGGAATGCAAAGAATGGTCAAGTGGCAATTACCTTCAGGCAAGTAAATATCCCCGAAAGCCCATAGCTACAGCCAAGCTGCAAGAATCACCGAGTACAAAGATCAAGTGCCAAACAATAAGCAAGGATTCATTAATTTTCTAAAAACCAGAGTTGGTTTCATTTGATTAATACAAAGGAAGATGAAAGATTCCTTGACTGCCTAGCATCAAATGAAAACAAAAAAGGAGAGGCTTCTTCATTATTTTCTACTTTAAATGAATGGTCTGATCAGAAACTTTTAAGTAAACAAGGGCAAATCATCTGATGAGCCTGCTTATCAGTTACATTTGATATATCTATCCTTTTTAGTTTCCATAACGTACTGTATCTAGATATTATGTGCCTAGCAAGTAGCCTATAATATCCAATGGATAAGAACAAGTGTCTTTTTTATCAATACTAAAATTAAGACACCACTTTACGACCACAAATTCTTATACAGCTACTAAAGAATTCAAAATCAGTCATCTTATGCTTCTTTTTGATATTTTTGAGGTCAAAACCTCACAGTCCCATGTATATTCCAAGTTTAATCTCATTATTCCAGCCTGAGTTATGCTATTATTTACCATCCTTAGCGCACTAACCCTCACCATAGTGCTAAGTTCTTTATCTTACGAATAAAACTAAATAGCATGGAGGAAAGAGTTGTCCAATGCAATGTTTAGACAGAGCTTAGAACAAAAAAGAACACTGGTGATCGAAACTAGTAACAGACATTACTTTCACCACTAGAATCCACCATAAGAATACTGAGATTTAGTAGGTCTAATATTATAGTTTGTTCAATGGATCATTGTCCAACAAGATGGCTGCATCACATGGCACGCTGTTGCATAATCATATAAATAATATGCACATACATGGTCTATGCATTGAGATAAAGTTCCAAATGGTGTCAGTAGATATTATTTCCCATTAATTACCTCGAGCACCCTCTTGCCTCTAAAGCTTAACTGCCCATCACGGATTTCATGCCTAAGAATACTAACAAGATCAATGGAGCTATCCCAAGACTTCAGAGACCCTGCAACATGAGATAATGATGGTTCTCAGCATTCAATTCAGTTAAGTACATTAAAATAGCCATTTCTTATTGCACACCACGATCTGCCAATGAAGTGTACTTTAATAAGAAAACTATAGCTTTATATGTTTCCTAAATCTCACATACTAACCATCAGGTCTAGCTGACATCATTTCAGAACCAGTGAATCCAAAGATATCAGCAACACTAACTATTCCCTGAAAGAGGTTTGAATAAAGCATCAAGCAAATGAGGGATAACATACTAACAACAAAAAGTGAGGGATAGGATATAGAAAATAAAGCTGACGGTTAGAGGTTCATGCATCAGACCCCATAAAGCAAATGTTTCATCAAAGTAATTAATGCAAGTCCTGTATAACCCTCTTGTCCGAAAATTTGTCGAACTGCCAACTGATCCAAGCTACTGGAGAAAGGATTTCTTAGATACCTTGAACACATGGAAACCTTGCAAATCCACATTTTCCCCAGCATACCTATAAGGATGAGCCATCTGCGCAAGCATAGTCATGATGTGAGCAATAACAGAAATTTCCCGTGCATGTGATATAATAACAGAATCAAGCCAACCGCAGTGATATACTTTTGAAGGGAGAATCTCCACAGCTGGCGAAGAAAGATGCGAATCTCTTTCTGAAACAGTGGAGATACTGTGACTGCCCCGATCACTAGGCACCAAACCAGGCCAGCACTGTGAAAGCAATGATGGGGCACGCATCTTAACCTGCAAAATAACAACACCATCAACCCTTTAATAATCCAAGGTATCCAAAACAGAAGAATTACAGACCCCAGATGACAAAGTCATCCAAAACAGCCAATGAACACACAAGAAACCTAACCAAATTGGAATAAGTAACAGTGGAAGCAAAGAACAGATGAGAATAACATGACAGCATACTAAAAAGAAGTAATTTTGATAAACCCAGAATCACAAAACCCTTTAAAGACTTAATTAACATGAAAAAACACAAAGGGACTACAAACATTAATTGGTATGAACAAAAACCCAGTCTTTAAGTAAATTCAGAACCCAACGAAGTCCTAACCTCAAAGAACCGAAAAAGATGAGAACTATTGGTGAGGATTGTCTGAATCGAACGTTGATCTTGAGCACTTGTTTTATTGAAAACCAAAAGAAAGGCTAAAATAGAGTGTGCAAATTCATGGGAAAATAGATCGTTCCCATTAAAAAGTCAAAAGGAATCAAATTTACCAGTTCCCAAACAAGCGAGACCACGGAGAAGCTTCCGACACAGAGCTTGTGGGAAATATGCCCATTCCCCACTTTACCCTTTGCTCCTTCCCATTATTACGCAATCATCTATATTTTCTTCTCTCTTTTTTTTAAGAAACAAAAATACCTTTAGCACTGCTTAATTTCAAAGCTACGAAAAAGTTTAATTAGTCATTTCAAATTCATTTGTCGTCAGGTTCTTAACTCTAACAGCGGAAATAACCTTTTTATAAAAATTACAAAAAAAAAATCATTATTATCATCATCCTCATATCTTAAAGTTTCGCAATGAAGTAGGATTTAGGGGATTTGATAGTACACAACCTTATTTCTATAATATAGAGAGGTTGTTTCTAATAGACCCACATACAAATGTAACAAAGATAATATAAATGCAGGTTGAAAAATTAAAAACGTAAGGAATATAGCAGTAAAGGTAAATAATGAACATAACAATTAATACAAACAATAATAATAATAATAATAATAATAATAATAAATATTTAAAAAGATAATAATAACAATAATAATACTAATAATAATAATAATAGTATCAATATTGATAATAACGAAAAATTGCGTATATTAATAATCTTCTTAACTTTTATAAAACGAAGATCCTTATACACTGAAATACATTGACTTCTTAAATTTAATAAAACATCATTATTAATATAAATTAAATTATTAACATAAAAACAATAATAAGAATCTCAAATTTATCTCTAGTTTTATCTTACAATTCAATTTCATTAATAATTATCAACAAATAACTATTAGTTATCAATGAATACTCATGAGTTATAGGTTTTCCAAAGATACCTTAACATTAAATGGTAGAATCACTTCTAATGTGAATAATTCATATTTTAATTTTTTTAGTATAAGCAAGTTATTTTAAACTCATTTTCGTTTAACAAAAGCTTTTAATTGTTAATTTGAAGTCATAGCAGAGAGTAAACATTAGTGGTTAAGTAAATACTCAAGACTAAAGCTATGTTTGGTTGATTATAAGATTCTTTTAATAAAATAGAATGGTTTATAATTAAATAAAATGTAAATAGATGTAATATTAGAAAATTGTTATTTGAGATGGATAAAATGGTTCACAATATAATATAGTAAAATGTTGTTTAAAAAAAGGGTCTATAATATAATATAATAAAAAGTTGTTTATCATTTTACAATCAATATTAAATCTTTCAAATTAAAAGTTTTTTATTTTTACTATTTAGAAAAGAATAAAATATAATATAAAACTATTCTCTTAAACGATGGAATGATATTTCTCTCGATTGCAAACCCTAACCAAACATAACTTAAGTTAATATTAGAGAAGGGGTTCTAATAATAATAGCCTCAATAAAAACAAAAGCCTAAAGTGGCAAGTATGGTAATGTTGGGATGGGAGGAGGGTAATTTTGGGATTTCAAATTTATACGAATCCTGGCGAGCTGTAAAATGAAAATTCGGGTTTAAGTGACGCCGCCGTGTAGAACGGAGTATCCGTCAACTTGGCCCACGCGGATGCCACGTGCGGTTTTTATTATAATAAATAGTAAGAATATGCTAATAATATTACGTTACTGTCACGCGTTGCATTTGGATTTGGAATCAGAACCCTTAAAAGTCGTATCCTTGGCAGCGATAATTGACTTTTTTATAGAAATTAAGGAAAGGAACAAGGAATTGTTTTTTCCCCCTATATATTTTTGGCAAATGATGAAGATGCTGATGAAAAAACATGTGTTGATTCTCACGGTGGATTTGTCATTATTTGGTTGGATTATATCATTAACTTTAAAATGAGGCTAGTTGTCACCTACTTTAGCATCCTAAGCCTTATATTTATTAAAACAATCAAACGACTTAATACATACATGATACATCTGTCTCTCTCTCCCTCGCCCTTCATTACAAAAGAGACATTTGTATTAAAATTAGACGAAACGACGCCAGCGAGAATAACTGTAAGATTTCTGTTTATTAGGGAAGGCAAAAAGACCAGAGACGTTTTGTTTGTTTTTAAGTAAAATATGTATTCAGTTTATTATCATCCTTGTTATTGATACACAAAATCTGAAAAAATTCAAGAAAGCGGGAAAAAGAGAGAGGATGACGATGATAATAATTACTATTTCTAAATCAAATTAAGTCCAAAAAATAAAAAGGCTTAACAGACTGTTTGGAAGAGGGTGAATTAAATTCAACCTGTTTGGAACCAAAAAAGAGTAATAAATTGAATTCCCACATGAATTGAATTCCACTTGCTTTGTAAATTCAATTCACAGTATAATTAATGTGAATTGAACCCAACCCCAACGACTGCATCTCTTCATGAAAGATGAAATTGAAAGTATCCAATTTTGAGAGAGAAAGACAGAGCATCCTATTATAGAAGCCAAGGGTTTGGAAAGGAACAGAGCTCTGTGAAAGTCCTCTGATCATGGAGTTCCAAGTCTGGGTTTGTGGGGATTGAACATGTTTAAAGAGGAGTTCTGCGTAGGACAAAAAACCTGCTATAGAGACAGCGTAGAAATAGATAAGTTTGTCGGAAATGGAAGAGTGGTGATGGAGGCCATTGATGACAACGTTGGCGTGGATCTTGTGAAGCCTCTTCAGATTATTACAGCCTTGGAAGAAATTGAGAATGGCACCAACTTTTGACGTGGAGATTGGGTTAGACGCTGTCCTTGGTTTGAAGTGGATAAGTTTGATGCTATGTATATATATACATAAATATATACATATGTTATACATAAATATATATCCTAATTTATGTATACATATATTCATAAATATGTATATACTTGCTATATGAATATACTAATTTATGTATACATATTTATGTATAACATATGTATATATTTATGTATATATATACTACCAATTTATGAATTAGTATATATACAAGGCAGAAATATATATACTAATTTATGTATACATATATTCATAAATATGTATATACATGCTATATGAATATACTAATTTATGTATACATATTTATGTATAACATATGTATATATTTATGTATATATATACATAGCATCAAACTTATTTTAAATTCAGTAAAATATATGAATTACCGTGTAGTTATCAACGCAAAAGAATTATTGCTCGTTCATGCATTTTTTAAGCTTCTAAATTATAATAATTTTCTATTATCTTCATAATTCGGTCTAGCCTGATATTATTTGCAATCAATTTTAATAATAAACTTTTTTGATGATATTACTTATAATGACATTGATATTTATAAGTTGTCTTATGTAAGTGTGAATGTTTATTAGTTAATAACATTATTTTTTAGTCAGGTGTAAATGTGTCATATAAAATAATTGAATTGAATTATATCTTTATTAGATTTGTTCCAAACAGTATAATTGAATTCAATTCTAATATTACTGGATTTATTTCAAACAGTGTAAATTGAATTCAATTCAATATTATTAATATAATTGAATGAATTCAATTCGATGTGTTCTAAACAACCTGTAAGTGAAATTTCTAAGAAGTAAGTAGTACCTATTACAAGTTTATCCTAATTACAAAAGGAAAAAGTTATAAAAAATTATGAGAATTACGAGAAACTTTTACGAGCGATTCTTTATCTTAATCTTGGTACGCTAAAGTTTTTTATTGTGAGTCATATTCTCGATATGTTCCAACATTTTCATATTATTTTTTATCACCTCCCGTCAATTCTTTTTAGATCTTCTTTTGTTTCCTTCATAGTCTCTTATTATTGTCTCACATTTACTTACTTAAACGTACGGGTAAAGTTAAATAAAAGTAAATTAGATATGAAAATTTATATTTTTATTCAAAAATTGAAGCATGGCACGTGTCACTTTTTTATAAATATATTATTTTCTTTGATAAGGTATACACACACTGGTATTATTTTTGAAGCATCATGAAAAGTCAATTAAATGACTTTACTTAGAAATATTATGAATAATGAATACAACTTATAGAAGTTCAAACTTCACAACGAAACTCCGTGTTTGTGAATTATCATAATTTAAAATAATGTTTTAGTATAGCTGCATAATTAAATAATAATTAAGATGCTACATTTAAGGATGGCATTTGGGGTCGGGTCAGGCCGGCCTTACTTGTCTAGGGCTTGGGCTCTGGTCGCTCTTAGCATTGTCGAGATTGCACTCTGGCTGAATAATCCCAAACTAGATCAGGGCCTCGGGTTAGGCCTGGCCAAATTGTATCGTTTTCAATGAATGCAATTTGAATTTTTGTGGAATATTGTTGAATGAACCCATAAATTTAAAGGGCTTGGTCATTCTCAGCCCAAAATCATATGGACATAACACCATAGGGCCATTACCATATGTAAATCATTCTACAGACAGCATTCAGTATTCTTTTACTAAGCTAAAGCCTGGGGTTTAAGGAGTGATGGCATTGACGAATTTTATACTGACGGTGGCGGGAGTTAGCGCCGTCGTTCTTCTGTTGAGGAGCGATGTCAAGCAATCTGCCTCCATTTTCAGGCGCAATGTTAAGGTTATTCGCGAATGGTTGGAACAAGAATCTGCTGCCTCAGCCAAGTAATTGTTTCCAAACTTGAAGTTTCCTCTCGCTTTTTTCCTGGAAAATTCATTTAATTTCTATTTTTGTGAATTATTTGGTCTTATTCCTCTCTACTTCAAGAGATGATCCTATTCCCTGAGATTATTGCTTTGTTCATGAATTAAATTTGAAAAAAAAAGGACGATTTTTAGAATTTTTTTTTCTTGGATTTTATATGATAAGTATTGTGAAAACGAACGAGTTTTTGTTTTTTATCTGAACCCATCTTCTGGTTTGACAAGAGTGTTTAGCACTGAACAAGTCTGCCTATGAATTCTTGATTATGTGAATGATGATGTTGAATAGCTGATTTAGGGCATGTCAAGTTAGCTGATTATGATGTTTCTGTATCATATTAGTTCCAAACTACATCGAAGATAATTTTAGGGATTTCTTTTCCATACGAATGCATACATACTCAACTAGAAGAAGACATCTTGTTATTTATTTACTGTGGTGGAACCAACTCAAATCGCATTTCTTTTAGTTTGATTGGTTATAACTAATCTACTTTCCAACGTTGAGAGATTCTATTAGTTTTGATGATGCACTTGTTTCAGTGCTTCAAAGAAGGCATCACCCAAGGAACTTGAATCAAAAGCAAAAGACATCCCTAAGCCTAAGGAGGACAAGCATGAGCATTGAGATGTTTGAGTGAGATCCGGATATATACTTGGAGTTGATGACTATATAACCCTTTTTCTTAAAACAAATCCTTGATTTATTTTTGATGACTGCATGTATAAGTTACTCCTTTTTTCTTCATTAACATGTATCTATCAATAATTGCTGGAGATTTTGGTGTTGTCTATCAATTACTTCTAAAATCATCATTGCAAAAAAAGCACTTATATCTAGCGAGGTAAGGATTAATGAATACCCATACGTCAACTTATACTACGTGAACAGCTAGCCATTACATTTTTTGAAATTAGATATATTCGATCTAGGGTCATTGAGGCCTCCTAAAAAGATCTACAATCTACGGTCCTACTAATAGAGTCTACTAAATTTATGGAGTTGTTTCAAATAATATTTGTAAAAATCTGGACGGATACAGGTGAAATTTAAACAATGTCACATTTAGTACTTACAATGATATTAGAAGAATAGCTACAATGTAATGATGTATAACAAAATTTCCAAGAGACTTCAGTAACTGACTGTTCTTATGTTTTCAATTCTCATTTTATGATTGCCTACTGAATAAACATAAATGGTTGGAGTATGTGAGGTATCATCATTCGGTAAGAAGTAGATCTTCACTATATTCTTGATCAAATTCCTCGTGCACATCAAACTCACCAGGCCCAATGAATACAAAATTATCCTCTGAAAAATCTGAACTCATAGTCATAGACTCATAGTTTGATGGTAATGCAGCTTCCTTTCCTACTTCTACTGCATCTTTCATGTCGAAAGGCTTTAGTTTGGTTGAGAGCTGATGCTTTTCATGCCCTGATGGTTGGTTCTTCGTATCTTTCGATCTGCCAGACCGGAGCTGATCTTCTCCCGCGAGTCTCTTTAAGCTCCCTTTTTGTGCCATTGGATCATGATCTGGCATGCGTCCAAGAGATTCCTGAGGGATTTGTAAGCGTAATTGTTTCTCTAAGAGGAGACATGGAAAAAGGTTGCCAGGAATTTTTGGAGTTCCACTCTGCTCTCTGTTCAAAAGGCCAAAAAAGAGGTTCATCGTTATTGAAGTCTTCAAAATCTGCAGCTCCTGCTGAAGTTGGTTCATGTGGCGGATGTTTATCTTTCACTTCAGAGAACGGTGTTGGAAGTTTAGAACTGGGTGGTAGTACATCTGAATACCAGCTTTCTTTGTTGCAAGGGCTAGGAAAACCAAACTTGAAGTACCCCAAGTCCAGTTCTTCATCTGAAGTCCACTCGGAATCTTCGTCATCCAGATTCACTAAAGACATTGAATAACTTCTTTCCATATCTGATAGATGTGAAGCAGAAGAAGAGGAATAATCAAAGTTTTGATTTTCACTTGTTAAAGGGCTCTCGGAAGTTGTTATTTCCTCAGAAGCCTGCCCACTAAAAGACATAGAGCTCTCAGAACTTCTAGCAGCCGAAATTTCATCCTGTGAAATGAGACATGTTCTGTCGGGGGACAAAGATGCTTCCTTTACAGGAGCTAATATTGAGTCGTCTTGAAGGACAGTACTTGCTTTATCTAAATGAAGATAAGAATCTGCCAATGTTGATAGCCAGGAAATCAACCATTTGTCAACAGAGAGATGGAATGAAGTAGACAACCCATACTCTTGAAAGAATGAAGCAGTAGAGGAACAATCTGAAGAAGATAACCACATGCAATCTTTTTCATCAGACCAACTTCCTTCATTAATCTGTTTTTCAAGTTCAGCGTCCTCTTCCACCATTGACAAGGGATAAATGGCAGCAGCCTTTTTTCTGCTATTGCCAACTTGACCAATATTTTTTGATTGAATGAACTCTTTGCCTAACCGCCCAGTGGCTAGCGTTGATCTAGGAAGCTTATGACTTCTTTTCTCAGACATATTCTTCATCAGGTTTCAAGGTTACACACGTTGCACTTCCAACAAAGCTATATCTCCCTGAGTCTCAGGTGCTTCAGTCCTTGTTTTCACTAACGACACTGTTACATTAGATAGATGAATGCAATGAAAACTACCAACGACTGAAAGAAACGTACTACAATATAATAAACTTTTGAGAAAACGAAGGATAGCTCTGCTTAGCTTATCAACACCGCAACCCCGAAACTTTCCAAACGGAATATGATCATGTAAGTCTCAAATAAACAGACAAAGAAAATGTTAAAACGGCAAGAGAGCCAAAACTTACCAGGAAGGGGGATGAAATACGCAAATATACATTTGAGACAGGACAAGAACCGTATGCTAAGCCATTTAGTATTTAGTTAGGTACATACATATTCATAAGAGTCGAAGACCAACTACCTACGTGATCGAAGCTACATATCTTAGAATGTTTTTTAACGAGAAAAAACGAATAGAGAGTGCATATTAAACATGAAGAACAATTCCCAAAAAGAGAGGAGAAATTATAGGATTACCTTATGACTACTGAATTAGCACGAACAAATCCTGTCCCGCAGGTTCAGAAACCTCAAGTGTCAGGAAATAAAAAACAGAGAGAGAGAAAGAGACCAAGAAATCTGTAGAAGTTCTACAGGGAATTTTTGTTTGGTCCAAATTAAGACAAAACAAAACAGTATAAGACTCAATGCTGCAGCTGTTGTATTAATGAAGAAAAGAAACACAATCCTTAGTTTCTCTTGAGTTTTGTAATTATATCAATTATTCATATTGATATGTGGAATAAATATATTATTATTTTTCCATATTTAGAGGTGGCGGGCTTTTCCTTGTTGCAGCCATAGCCATTAACACACCTAACATGCTTGTGCTCCTTTTGTCAATGCTCCTCCCCCCCGCGCTTGCCGAAGCAATTGTACTGATACTCTAGTATTTCCATTTTCGGTCTTTCCTTTTTTTACTTAGATTTTGTTTCCATACTGAAATTGGAAGAATAATTGCAATCCAATTCCTATTTTGACTAAAGTATAATTCTTTACTTATATCCTACAAAGAAAGGTTTAACGATCAAATATGAGAAAGCTTCAAGGTCTTCGAATTGGTTCGATAGAAAGTAAAAAGTTATAAAATTATACCAAAGAGTAGGGTTCATTGGGATTTACTTTATAACTTAATTAGCGAGCGAATAACTTTATACATAAATTGAAACTTCTTTTAAGTTTTATCCTTTAAACCTTAAATTTCTATATTAGAATATCAAAAGGCTTATTTTGATTTAAAAGCATAGGGTTTGATTCTAATAATAGGAATCAATGCTTTTACAAGAAAAAAGAGGGAAATCCTTTGAGCAACTAATAAAAGTTGCTCCTTTGTAACCATAAAATCTTATGTTCAATTCATAGAAAAAGCCTCTTTGTAAAAATTACAAAAGGAAGGCTGCATACATTGATAATCTTGCCTGGAAGAGCCTTATGTGCGAGGTTCTTTGACTTTAATGCTTTTATTAAAAAAAAGTTTATGTTAATATTTAATTATAATTTTTGAAGTTGTAATGAAGATTTTTTGTCTTTGTCTTATCATTATAACCAATAAATTATGTGTTTATAAGAATTTTCTATTTGATAAAAGACTTTTTATTTATTAAGAGAGGATAAAACATATTAAGACTTAGAGGTTAAAAGAATTCTCCAATAATAACACCAAACTTATCATTACTAATATCTATTGAGAAAAGATTGACCAGACATATAAAGTAGGAGAAGATCTCATTACACTAGAGAAATCTATTAATTACCATGTTAACAAACATATAGTGTAAGAGTCAACAGAAAGGGAAAAAATATGTTCTCTTCTTGTTTACTATCTAAAATTTCTCTAATGCTTATACTTTTTTTGGTTAATCCCCAATTGTGTAGGTATTTATTCAACTCAAATTAAGAGTTACAACATTTCATATAGGTAATACCAATCATGTCATCCCGAAGAAGTCAAAGAATATCATAAGGAGGGGTCTCCAACGTGACTATATTACAATCGTTTAAAGAAGCTCCTAAATTTGCAAAGTAGTCAGCAATGCAATTACCCTTATGATGGATGTGAACAATGTCATAGTGTTATATTATAGAAAGGAGTTCTCACAATCTATGATGATTCTCCGAGGGAATAATGCTCTGCATTACTCTCTTTAGTGAGGTTTATTGCAATAGTACAGTTTGCTTCAACTATAAGAGAGAAGTAGTTTCTTTGGCTATAGGAATTTCTTCTATTGATGCTCACACATCTTGCAAAGGTGTTAATTGTCTATCTAATATGTCCCAAAAAATTGCAGGTCCATGCTCCAACATTGTTTCGAATCACGCCACCACCTGTATCTATGCCTGGGTTTTCCAATGAGCTACGGTTTTTGTTCAACTTAAGGTAGAGTTAAACTTTTTTAAAAAACCTATAATCTTGTAATGCATAAGCAATGCTCTTCAGATTCTCATTACACCTGCTACATGTACCCGATTGCTCCATACCCCTCCATAATTTGAGTGAACGGGTATGAAGCATGTCATACCATATAAGCTAAGTAATATACTTGAATCCTTTTGGGTATATGTAATTTCTAGGTCCATCTCCATTCATTTGAATTTGCAGTATCAAGAGGATGAAGGATCTAGTACACTGATTTAACTCTAAAAAACACATTGTTGGTCCATTTCCATATGATCTTTATCCTTTTAAACATTCTTTTTAGGCGTAGGAGTAGCTAAGATTTTATTTTTGATGTCTTATAATCTGAAGGATTAGATTCTTGAAAGATTCCAATTTTTGTCCTTATCAAGGAGGTTTTTAACTCTCAAGTTCTTCTAAACATCATTAGTAATAACTTCAAGGATGTCTATAAAAGGAGAATTTTTATCCCAAACATTATCTCACACATTGCCTCAAAGGATCATATTTCTTAAACTCCCCTAATGAACCACCCTAGCTTATTGGATGACTACAATTTGGACTCAACACTTGCATGCTGTGATGACTTGTAATTTTAATGGGCCGTTGTTGTTGTTGTTGTTGTTAAAGTGGAGTGTCAGAACTCCCAAACCTACACGCAAGGATATTTGATAGACAAAAATATTAGAAAATAACAACACAAGAGAATTTACGTGGAAACTCCTAAACCGGAGAAAAACCACGGGCACTGAGAAGAAAATCCACTATGTGAAAAATTCTTACAATCACACAATTTTTCCTCTCACTCAATCCCCTAATACACCAATACACCCACAAAGAAATACCCAAGACAAACTCTCCATGTTTGGCTTTCCTGGAAGTTCATCAGCCATTGACATAAATTCCACCAAACACCTTGCATTAATGCCAAATCAATGCCTGTGTGTAAACTTGCGGACCTGCTAACAGTAACACATCCTCTATTATGGCAACTTTGGCATTAGCGGCATGCCATGAGGATATACATGTCCCCCCCTTTTAGAGAGCAAGATCATTATCCATGGAGACAACGTTAGCGACATTGTTAGTCTCTCCATTAACTGACCCAGAGCCTTTTGCCGAATCCGCTCTATCTCTCGGACAATTTTTGTTCACGTGCCTAGATTGTCCACACGTCTAGCATACTATATCAAGGACTTGTCTACCTTTCAATGCCTTGTGTAACCTTGATTGAATCAAAATGTCCCTGACTTGCACTTGCCACAAGTCAAAATTGATTCTCCCGTTGAATTTCTCCACCTCAAATCTAAGAGGATTCGAAGCCCTATTTCTTGACATTTTTCCCGTGCTCTTCTGCCTTGATGAATTTTACCGTAGAAATGAATAGTATACCAGGAAAGTTTTCAGGAAAGAAAGGTGGGTCACAACGGACACACTTAAATACCAAGTCTTTCCTTAGCCAAAAATTTCCTAAACATGTACTACCATACTACCACACCAAAACTCCACCGCACCACAAGAACCTTTCTCAAGAAATTTTTTTTTGATATGGAAGATCAGTCAAAACTGCGACCACAGAGCATACTTAGAATTTCCAAGAAAAACACACCTTGACTCTGATACCAATTGTTAGGAATTTAGAACTCCCAAACCTACACCCAAGGATATTTGATAGACAAAAATATCAGAAAATAACAACACAAAAGAATTTACGTAGAAACTCCCAAACCGGAGAAAAACCACGGGCACTGAGAAGAAAATCTACTATGTGAAAAATTCTTACAATCACACAATTTTTCCTCTCACCCAATCCCCTAATACACCAATACACCCACAAAGAAATACCCAAGACAAACTCTCCAACTCTCACCTCAAAAGAGGAATTTAACTAGAGTCAAATTTGTCATACAAGTCTTTGACTTTGTATTGGTACATTAAACAAGGAGGTAGTAACCTTTTTATATAGGCAAGAGTCTTGCCTCAATTGTTGTCCCCAACCAATATGGGACAACAAAAGAGCCAAACTCAACAGTTGCAAGGAGCAAGCTCCCGTATCAGGTTATGTTTTCATAAAAGCTCTGGTAACAGTAGATCTGCACAATCTATTGCTTCATTATTTTTGTTACCTGCATTCTGAGCAATGTTTCTAACTTTTGAGTTTATTTATAATTTTTCCTGTGCAAAAGATTTGATAGTTATGTGAATCCTTTGAAGCATATCTCTTTTTGACAATTTCTTTTTGTGGTCCTTGAATTCACTCCCTTAGAGAATGATCAACATCTACTGTATGGTTTAAGCTCTTTCCTTCAGAAGTGCTAAAGTTTGTAACTTTATAATGTAGAACATCATTTTTCATAATTTCATAAATTGGGTTTTTAGTCTTCTAGGTTGTTCTTCGTTGTCTTAGATGACATCTCATAAACACTCTTTTGCTTCATTAGCTTTGCTTGATTTTTTAATCACTTATGTGCCCAGTCCTCTCACTTTCTCATAAACCAAACACACTTCTTTTATTCTTAACTATTTGAGATACTAACATTATCATACTCTATACTTCCATTGTGTACATTCCCAGTTGTTGCTTCATGTATGAAGCTGGTTTTTCTCTTATATTCGTCTTCTTTTTTAATCTCTTTTTCGTGCATCTTTTTTTAGATTGATACTAAACTCTGAAGTGTTTACCAAAGAGGAATAACTCTGCAGGTTAATCTGCGATTTTGACAGGACTGTTACTGGAATTGCTAATATTCATTAAAAAAATTTCCTGTTCTTAGATTTTGTCTAGTTGCTCAGTCTCTATCTCTTTAGTTATTAGTCATTGTGTCCTACAACTTATCATTTTAGCTTAAGTTTTTAAGAAAAATTTCTGCATTTGAGGAGCTCCTTACCTTCGTGACCAATTATGAGTGTAGCTTTGCTAGTTTTCCATCTACCATCTGTCACTTATCAAGTGTATTTTGTCAAAATTACTGGATGCTTTTTAATCATAATCACAATCAACCATGTCACTTGATGATGATAATGATGATTAATTTTTATATTTTTTATTTACTTACCTATTTGTATTATTAATGTTATGATTGTTTCTCTTTATTATTTATTTGTATGTATTTATTTAGTTATTTTATTACATCTTTTATGTTTATTTGACTTATTTACTTAGTTATTTTATTATATTATTTTTGATTGGCATATGTATGCACATCCATTTATAACTTCGTAGTATTTTCATGACACATTACATATAGGTTTATCGAAAATAGTCTCTCTACCAAGTAGGGATAAGGCTATGTACTATCAGACCTCGAGCTTGAGTGGAACTTCAATTGGGTATTGATGATAATAATGACCTTTTATCTTAAGATACTCTAATTCAAGTTTGTAACAATGTGTTGTTATCTAATCCCAAAAGATACCCTTTATTCTCACAAAATTAAAAAAATCATAATATCTTAACCAACATAGGTTAAAGATGGAATCATGCTAGTCTTGTGCTCCTTAACAACTTCAGAAAATCCTTATTTTATGTAAAAATCACCTCTTGTATAGGTCTCCAACGTGAATCCATATCAGATGTGTGTTTTGGGCACGCTTTAATCATCACAATGAACATAAATCCATGCTGTGCAACACGATTCCGTGTTCACAATGCACATATTTCATATTTCTCTAACTTATATCAAATCGCTTTATTTTGACTCAAACTTTTTTTGAACTCATTCCTTATTTTGACTAAAATTTTTAGCTCATTTATTATTCATTAGGGAGTTATAATAAGGCCTAAAAACAAAATATAAATCAAATCAATTACCAAATCATATACAAATAATCTAAACACATGTAAAATGCTCTCAAAGTCATATTAAAAGACTATTTAATACTTATTACGTCACTAGAAACAACTCTAAAGAAAAAATTATTAATCAATATATATTTGAAGGTCAGTGAGAGCAAATATATATTTTTGGTTTTATACAATGATGATATCTTACTTGCTACTAATAACATAGATATTTTGAGGCAACATAATTATTGTTTTTCCATTTTGACATAAAGGATCTTGGTAAAGTATTGTATGTTTTTGGTACACAAATTCTTCGTGATATGGGCAATAGTATTCTCATATTATCTAAAGAACCTTTATTGTTTATATCTTGAAGATGCTTAAGATACAGTCTTGTTCTTTTATAAAAACCTTAATTGTAAAGGGTAACAAGTTCTCTTAAACCCAATATCCTTATAATGATGTTAAGAGAGATCAAATGAAAGAAGTCCTTTATGCTTTAGTTATTGGCAGCATGATGTATGCTCTATTATACACACATCCTAATATTGCCATTATGATTGGTGTACTTGGTATATTTTTAGTGATGGCAATATGACATACACTTAATTATATGCGCATCATGATATTCTATTTATGATTGGTGAACATTTGATATATTTTGAACTATCCTAGACAAAGCTACTAGAAAATGGATAAGAAAGTCTTAAGGTATATCTAGATTTTTACTTCCTTCTCTTCTACAAAATTCAATTTATTTAACTTTTTCTTGTTAAATAGCTTAGTATAACATTTAGAACTATAATAACCAAATCTATGACATCTAAAGCACTCTACTTTGGACTTATCAAATTACTTATTGGATCTAAAATGCCTGTTTTGATCTTGATTATCCCCTCCTTCCTCTATCTATACCTCTACCTTTTCCTCTAGAATTTGATAAATGAGTAGGTGTGGAAGCCTTTAAATCCTACTCTCTATAGTCAATCGTTAGTTTATCTTCTCTTTAGGCACCACCAAGCATTTTTAGAGTTTATTAAGGAAGGGTGTGTGAATGTGTTTTGATTATATTATTAAACAAGTAGCATGATCAATTTTTGGTACCAAGGAACATAATATCTTCTCAACAATGGCAACATATTGCATTTTCCTACCAAATAATCACATTTTATTGATTATCACCATGGGCTCTGCATAATAACTGGTTAAATATCTTTTACCTCTCTTTTGTAAGTTCTTAAAATCTTTTTTCAAAGCTTGAAACTACGCACGCTTCACTTTAGAAGAGTCTTAATATTTTTGTATGAATATCAAATATCATTAAAATTTTCTTTGCTAAGAATAGTTTCTAGGATATATCAATCAACAGCTTGGAAAATTATTAGCCTTCAATTTTTTCAACTTCAATTCTTTTAACTCAATTTCTCAAGGTTTTAAAAACCGGACCAGACCACCCAATCCGATCGAAAAAATTTTGAACCGATCAGTGGTCCGGTTCGGTTTCACTTAATAACCTTTATGTATAAAAACTGACCAGTTTAAACTATTTCCGGTCGGACCGGATGGTTCGGTCTGATTTTAAAACCTTGACCATGACAATGAAATTTATTCATACGAAGTAGTTTGTATGTATATATATAAAAGGGCAAGAGATTAATACTCTTAGTTCATTAAAATACTTTTAAATATTTAAAATTATTGAAAATAACTTTTTTAAAATATGATTTATTTAAAATTACAATAAAATATTCATGATATACTCAAATTTGTTAATACATCAACCGTTCAACTCAACCCAAATTAATAAATTTGATATTATATTATAATTATCTTAATCTATTAGTCGGTTTAATTGGATTAATTTAAATTTAAAAATTAAATTGAGTTAAGTCATCATATAAGTAACATTTGATGAGTCGACACACACTGTTAATTTTACACGTGTTTCTTCATTATTTTTTAATAAAAATATAAAAAACTTAATGATTTTGTTTACGTTACTTATAATCTGAGAATGAAGAATAGTTTTGTTTTTATTTCAATACTTTTATTTTTATTATTGATTTTATAATTTTTCTATTATGTATTCAGATCATTTAGTAAGAAGAGAACATATGATCCAGTTAATATTGATTGTATTGAACATACTGATTTTTGGATCGAAGATGAAGAACCATCGTTTGACCTTGATTATAATGAACTTGAAAAGACGATTTATGAAAAAAATGCATTTGTCACAACGAATGAATTAAGAACATCTATTGATGGTCAGTTTATATCTTATTTTAATCATATTTAAGTTAAAATTATACCGTATTACAGGTTTACAATTGAGAATGATTTCATTCATTACTAATTTGTAATTTATTTTAATGCAGTAGAAGAAGTTGATGCAAATACTTTAGATGAAAACGTAGTTTAAGAATCTTTAAATAGAGTTGGAGAATTTAGAGCTTTTGACGATAATAAGACACAACCTCCTTTAAAAATATAATTTTGATTATTATTATTATTTTAATATTTATATTAGACTTATATTTATTTATTATTAATTCATTATATAATAATAGACATTGTTGTATTTTTTATTTCAATCAAGTACTTTATTTTTACTTATTTTTATAAGTTTTACTTCTTATTTATTATATACCAGTTTTATAGTGGTTCACTACCGGTTGAATCTCTAAATCTTAAACCTTTCCTTTGATCGGTTTGATGTCTGGTCCGATTTTTAAAACATTGTTTATGTAAGTTTGTTAATTTTGTTGTAACATATTATAAAATTAATGAAATCAGATCTTCTGTTTCAGTTAATAAATTCTTATCTTATTTTATTAAATCTCATTCACATGTTTACACAGAGTTCATACAAATATGTGAACCACATTCCAATCCTAATAAAAACATGGTGTTCCAACCTGGAATTAATTAATGCAAGAGTTGACATGTTGGTTTTTTTCTGCCCAGACAAGAGTTAATAATAATAGTTTAAAGTCGTCGTCTTTTGTTGGTACAACTCAACTCGATCCGTGTCAATTTACGAAGATATGTTTTTTGTTTTCACCTAAGGTTTCACTCTGTCATATATTATGATGATTTCCTTAAAACAAGATATGTACATGAACTTACGGATTTGGGATCTTCAGAGATTTGATCTTCTGCTTTTAAAGAGATTTACTGAGTGGAAAAATAGAGAAAAAAAAGGACAGTGAATGAGTATATATCTTGAAAGTGAATATTTATTTAAATTAATAAAGATTGCTGATGCCATAAATTTGACCAAATAACTAAACAATCTTCTTGCATTCCAATTATTTGAAAATAAGCAAATCTTGTTGACTGTCAACTGGATGCATAGACACGTTTTTGAATCCAACACATACCTAATGCAAGCTTTCGAATCATTGTATAGTAGTAATAATGCTCTATATAATAATATCTGGTTGGTTAGTGTGCGACAAAAGAAAATGCTAAAGTTGAACCTTCCATGAAATAAAGGGATGTCACAATAACAGTGATGCCAGAAATTTTCATGCATCTAACTTGACATGATTTCTTGTTCCGTAGTTCTACACGTTCATTCATGGTTCTAACATATTTGGATAGCAGCACTTAAACTATCAAATTTAGGGCCCGTTTGGTTGAGCTTTTATCAGTAGAGCTTTTAACAGTAGAGCTTTTCTAAAAAGAGCTTTTTTTAAAAGCCAATTGACTGTTTGGTTGTCAATTAAGAAAACAATGTTTTTAAAAGAGCTTCATTTAGTAGACTGTTTGGCAATATAAAAATAAAAAACACTTTTATTAATTTTAACTATATTTTATTTTATAATAAAATTATTTATGCTAAATAATTTTT
>JAOTAX010000005.1:8510261-8520787 GCA_025629825.1 Erythroxylum guanchezii | reverse complement strand
TGAAGTATATTTAAAGAAATTCAATAGAAAAGACTCTAAGTTTATTCTAATTTCCTTTTTAATGTCCTTTAAATATATTATTCTCATTTCCTTTTTAATGTCCTTTTAATATACTTCGTTTATATTTTAAATATTATTTTTAACATGTTCTTAATTATTTTAAGCAAAATTACTTATATATACTAACTAATAATTTAATTTATTAAACAAATTTATGATAAAAATGGTAATTAGATTCTAACAATAATGATTAAAAATTTTCAATTAAAATATAAGGAGATAAATAAATAATCTAAATTTTCACAAATATAATTTATTTGTGAGATTAAATAATTTTATTATTTTTAAGAATAAAATAGTATTTTTAAAAAAAATAATAATTCAAAATAAAATTTTTAATTAAAATATAAAGAAATAAATAAAAATATAGTTTTTTATTTAGATTGTATGAAAGAGTTAAAAAGAAAAAAATTTCATTGAAAATTTGAAAGATTTATGAGTCTACTCTTTAAAATCTTAACTTTCATTATAATGCATTATACTAAAACTCAATCTTAAAAGATTTACAACTACAAGTACAGTCTTGGCTGGTGTGGCTAAAAGAGGAACTTAAATGATGGTGGTGGTCCTGCATCATTATAAAGAAAGTGAGTCCTATATCATTAAATAGACCATGGGTCCCATGTAACTTAAAAATGTGACTTAACTGATTTTTAGGAAAGTTTGGTGGTCTTTAAAAAAACCAGCCAGTTTATTACTTAACTGGTCGGATTTTTCTTAGAGAGGTTATAAGCACAAACTAGACCGGAAACCTGGCCGGTTCATATTTATTCGGGTCGAACCGATTTTAAAATCATTGCAAAGTACAATGAGACTTTATTTCAATGTAAATATAAAATTTGTAAAATTATATTTCCAAAGATTTCTAATGTTAATGAATATCTATTTTTGTGTTCCCTTAGAAATTGTGTCACAAGTCCGATGCCTGTCCCACTTTTGCATTAACATTAATTTGTTTCTAACATATAAATCTCTTTGAATAGTAAAAGACCAACATTGGTCCCATGTCTTTGTGTGGTGTCAATTAACTAATATAACTTTAATATTCTTTTAAATTTAAGGCATATCTCATAATTCTTCAACTCCTTCTTCATCATTTGTTTATGTCCACAATTACAAGTGGTAGTCATTGGGATTATATCACTAGTATTAGATAGTATAAAGTATCAAGAAATTAAGGTGAGATTTGATCTCGTGCATAAGGAAAGAAAAATATAGCTTTTATTTTTTGAAAGTTAATATCACTTTAAATTATATAATATGATTTATCTATAAAATATAATAAAGAATGAATCAAAGTCTATACCTTATTACAAAGCTTGGTTCTTTTTACACAACTTCCCTCAAATCCATATTGTTGAACCAAGAGAGGTTTCAATTGGGGTTTTAATGATAACAAAACAAAAGTAGTACTAACAAGTTTAATATTATTGATGAGAAAGAATATGAGAACAAAATCTTATCATATCAAAGTATTACGATAAAAAAGATGATGTTTTTTATCTTCAATATCAAGATCAAGTTAAGAAAAAGATCAAGATACATTGGGTTTATTTCATATATTACTTATTGTCAGCTCATCTTAATTGCCTTTGATAGTATAAAAGGCTAACCATGTGTAATCGCTTCATCTTTCATTACATGAGTCTTTACATTTATCAAGAGGCAATAAGGTTTTTTATTTGAATATAAAAGCCTTTTAATCTTTCAAATAATCTTTGGGAACATTTTAAGAAGTGTTTTAATTATGTTTTAAGCAATTGAAGTCGCTAAAATCATGTTTTTAGGGTAATATGAGTTAGTGATTGACCAATATCAATTAAAATTATTAAATTTAAAGTATTGAGATTTTGCTTGAACATTGGTTGATATATTGTTCAACCAATATGTCATCTTGTTTGTTGACCAATGCATTGAATATAGCCATTATAATAGCTAGTTTTGGGCTCCAATGACTATTTTAGATCTAACACTATAAATGTGTCTTTTCTCGTTGGTTTTTTCATCAAGAAGCATTTGAGTATCTTTTCCACATATTTCAAAGCATTTTAAAGCATTTTGAGCATACATTGTCTCATTTTAAGTGTGTGAGCATTTTTGTGATTATCATAGCATACATGTAAGCAAGTTTGAGTTGTAAGCTTTTTTATGGGGTTTGTGATCATTGCATTGAGTTGATCTAAAAGTGGTTTGAGGTTACTCTTTACCTTGAAAAATGATTGAAAAATAGGTTCCTCTTTGCTAAAATAAAAGATTATACAACGGATATTCCTCGCTTTACAGCGAAAATCTACGACGAGTGTTAGGAGTAGACATAGGCAAGGATTGTTTGACAAAACATTATAAATCAATTTGTGTTTCTCTTATATTATACTTTACTTTTTATTTACAAGCATAATTAAATTTTCGAAAATAACCTCTCTATTAGTTAAAGGTAAGGCTATATACTACTGAACCTCCCCAAACTCGATATATCAGCGATATTTTTACTAAGTTTTTATTGTTGTAAGCATAATTAACTTCATTTACTTATATTTCATTATTTCACTTATGATAATTTGTAGACATTGTTTTGTAAGTTAGTATACCTTAATTAAAATCTTGAATTTACCCAATTCAATCCCCTCTTAATTGCCATTAAGGAATAACAAATGATATCAGAGCAGGCCTACAGGGTTAGAATTTCAAATGAATTCCTATAGTAAAGGTCATAATAGCATACTTAGGAGCATCTTCTTCATCCTTTAACTAAGAGGGTCAAAACATTAGTAGAGCCCTTTTCTTTGATATAAATGACTACCTTTATTGGAAAATAAAGTTTTCTTGATGACTGAAAATGTCAATTTTTAGGGAATTATTTCAAGTGGTCTATACATTCGTAAAGTTTCTAAGTTGAAAGAGGAATATGATCCCTATGACAAAATATTAATCTGCTTAAATAGTAAAGTCGACCACATTTTGTTTTATGCATTAGCAAAAAAATGAATACAATAGACTATCTGTGTGTGATATAGCTCACGAAATTTGACATACATTAAAAGTTACTCTTGAAGGAACAAATTAAGGAAAGCAAAGTTAGCATACTAATTCACCAACATGAATTGTTCTAAATTAAATATGATAAAAGAATTTCTAGCATGTATACTAGATTTATTGATATTATCAATGCTCTTATGGATCTTGGAAAGACCTATACTAATGTTAAAATGGTGAGAAAGTTCCTTAGGTCACTACCAAAAATATAGGAAGCTAAAGTGACAATAATACAAGCAGCTAAGGACCTAACAACTCTACCATCAGAGGAGCTTATTGAATCTCTTCTTACATATAAAATGAGGCTCCAAGAGACACAAGAAGGAACAATGCTTCTAAAGAAAAGGAATTTAGCATCCAAAGTCTTAAAGGAAGAATCAAGTGATGAGGAAAAGATATCATCTAGTGAAAGTGATAAAGAAGATGTTACTCTAATCACTAAAAAATTAAAAAAAAAAGAACTCCATAAGAAGAAAGGACTAAAAAGGTGGTAAGATGGATTTAAACATAAATAAATATTATTATTTGTTTTAAATGTAGGAAACTCGGACGCATAAAGTCTCGATGCCCTCTCCTCAAAGAAAGTGACAACCATAAAAGAAATGATAAGAAGAAGAAGAGGGACAAAAGAAAAAAGAAGGCATTCAAACCTTCCACTTGGGATGATAAAAGTGGCTCAAAAAGTGAACATTCGAAAGAGATATAGCTTACATGTGTTTCATGAGGAAAGACGATGATGAGGTACTCTCCAACTCTAGATCACATGATAATGGTAATAATGACATTGATCTAACATAAGATGAGCTTATTGAGAGTTTTGAAATTGTGACCATGAAAAAGAAAAAGTTATCTTCTAAACTTAAAGAAGTTCAAAAGAATCTAGATGTATGAATGAGTGAAAATGAAAAGATAAAAGAGTGAACTATATAATATCAAATTTTCTAAAGGTGTAGCCATAGTAGATAATCACGATTTAGACACTTTAAAGCATGATAATGAAGAATTGAAGAAGAAAGTTGATGCACTCAAGGACTCAATGTCTAAGTTCACTAAAGGTAGTGAGAAACTAGAAACATGTTAGGAGCTCAAAAGAGTTCTAATACTAGGCATAAAATTGGATATACTTATAAGAATGCTTCAAACACCAAAACCACTTTTGTCAAAGAAAAGCATTTACATAGTGAAGAACCAATGATTAGGATGATAAATGAACATAAAGCATTTAAGCAAACATATCAGACCTAATACAACTTACGTTAAGAGCAAACCTTATATTTGCATATATCATTCACAATCTAGACTAAGAATTCAACACTTTCAAGGAAAGAATAGGTATAAATTCTATACAAAAACACATGATAACATGCAATCACACTTAAACCACATTAGGCCTTACACCAAGCTATATGACACATGTTCACACTTCACACAAGCATCATTACAATGAAAGAAACATGTTTCATTTATACAATTATGATAGGACCTTTTATTATCTAAAGAGAACATTTAAATCATTAACACAAACAATAATTTTTCACGACTAATATGCATATAAAAGAACAAGGAATGCATTTGTACGTCAAATTTGTAATGGTCATCATCATACTATCAAATCATATGACATGGTATGCCAGTTTTGTGGTAAATATAGACATATTGATCAATTCTTCTTCTTTTTTTTAAAAAAATGACAATGACTAAACCTTAGCAAGTTGGTTGGAAAGAAGAAGGAGACTAACAGCCAAGAACTTAAACTCATTTGGGTATCTAAGATACATTGATTGGATTGCTTTATAGGTTTCTAAGAAAAAGAGGAACAAATGGTACATGGGTAGTAGACTCTTAAGACATATGATTGATGATGCATCCTAATTTTTAACTTTTAGAGACAAAGATGAAGGATTAATCACTTTTGGAGATAATGCCAAGGGTAAGATAATTGGCATCATCAAAGTTAGGCAAAAAGACCACACAATTATTGATAATGTACTCTTAGTTAATGAACTGAACCATAACTTATTAAATGTGAGCCAATTATGTGATAGAAGCTACAAAGTATACTTTGAAGGGAGATCATGCATTATATTTAGAGTAGTTCATAATAGCATTGCAATTATGGGAAAAGAGAAGAAATATATATACAATTGATCTTAATGATTTCTCTAACCAAGATATGAAGCGTCTAATTTCTATTAGCAACGTTGCATAGATTTGGCCTAGGAGACTTGGATTCAAATAGCGTCTACATAGGAACAACTTTAAATAAAACCCTATGAACTTTGGCATGGGAAGAAGCCAAAAATCAATAACTTTAAAGTTTTTGGTTATAAGTGCTATATTTTGAATGCTAAAGATAACTTAGAGAAATTTGATTCCAAAATGGATGAAGGGATTGTTCTTAGCTATTTATTAACTAGTAAAACATATATAGTGTTTAATAGGAAGAGCCTTACTATTAAAGAATTTATGCATGTTGTTTTTGATGAATCTAACCCACTTAAATCCAAGAAAGATCTTGAAGATTATGATATAAGTATATCCCAAGAACTAGAGTCATTAGCGCTTAAAAGAGATAATAGTGATCACTAACAAATTGCTCATTAACTTATTGTTGAACCAAGTAAGGGACATAAGAAGGATAAAGAGCTCCTAAGAGAGTTGAAATTCAAGAAAAGCTATTCTCCCAATCAAATTTTAGGTGATGTTCAATAAGAAGTAATCAATAGATTCCATCTTAAAGATATATCTCATCTTGCTTTCATTTCTCAAGTTGAACCTAAGATAATAGAAGAGGGCCTTAATGATGAAAGTTGGCTTTTTGATATGAATGGATAATGGAACCAATTCGAGTGAAATAAGGTATCAAACTTAGTATATAGTTCTATTGATCACCAAGTTATAGGTACTAAGTAGGTCTTTAAAAATAAATTAGATGAATCGAGTATTATTGTGAGAAATAAAGTTAGACTAGTAATAAAAGGGTACAATCAAGAAGAAGGCATAGACTTCGAGGAAACTTTTGCTCCAATGGCTAAGCTATAAGCCATTAGGTACTTTCTTGCACTTACATCCTATATGAATTTCAAATTGTTTCAAATGGATGTTAAAAGTTATTTTTAAATGGCTTCATTCAAGAAGGATTTTATGTTGATCAACCTCCTGTTTTTGAAAAACATGATGCACCTAACCATGTCTATAAACTTTCCAAGGCTTTACATGGTCTAAAATAAGCCCCTAGAGAATAGTATGATAGGCTAAGTGCATTTATATTAGAAAATGGATTCTTCAAAATACACTACACTTTTTTATTAAAATGTACAGGTATGATATTTTATTTATTCAAATTTATGTTGATGATATTATTTTTGGTGTTGCAAACAATGTTATGAGTTTTGTATCGTATCTTCCAAAAATTATATGAAATTATAGAGTTTGGTATCGACCGTTGGTACCAGCTAATACTGGCAATTTCATCTAGTACTAGCCGGTATTTCAAATACCGGCCAAATACCAATCGTTACCATAAAGTTTAAAAAATTGAGAACTAGTTTGTAAAAAAAATAAAATTAACAAAATTAACCTCCATCTGTCTCTCTCTCTCCACTCTTACCTAGTGTCCTAACCCAACCTCAACACGCCTCCAATCTCCTCCCTCGCAATGATTTCATAATCGATGTTCTTATTGGATGGGGAGAGTGGTGGTGGTGCTTCAAACAAAGGATGCGGGTTAAGCACAATGATTTCATCATCGGTGATCTTTGTGGATGGTAAGAGTGGTGGTGGTGGTGCTTCAGACAAAGGCTGAGAGTTAAGCACAATGATTTCATCACCGGTGTTCTTTCTGGATGGGGAGAATGGTGGTGGTATCTAGGACAAAGGTGTTGAATTCAGCACTTAGCCATGGTCAGTAGCTTTCTTCTTAGAGCTTGAACTTTTCTTTCTTTGACTTTTCTCCATCTCTTTTGTTTCAGTGTTGAACAACCTTTCATATATGTTATTAGACACTAAATGAATTATAGTTATGTGTGTTTATAAGAGAAAAGAGAGATAGAGAGAGATATGGACTTTTATTTTAGTTGTCAAACGACATGCAAAGACCAGACAAACGAGGGGCAGTTAAGTGTGAAGAAGGTGAAAATAAGAAATTGTTTTAAATAGATTTGGACAAAACCATTTATGGTATTATACAACATCTAGTGAAACTAAACTCCAAGAAAAACTCCCTTTATAGTATTTATATTTTATTATTTGAGTTTAAGGGAGAATAAAAATATAATGAAAACTATTGTCATACTATATCCAACCAAATTAAGTGAAACTATTCCATTAAGGTATTACACCTGTATACTCTATTTTATGCAACTATCTGTATTGTGCTACAACAACAGTAACATCCATCTTACATGTCACTATTAAAGTTTATACGACATTAGTTAGTTATAAAAGTCACTACATTGTGTCATCTATGGACATTAACATATCTTTAAAACTTTGTCAACAAATTCTCAATAAGGATTAACAGCAATATTTCATAATAGACATACAATTTTTCTTTTCAATTTTGAGAACTCTTCTCAAACATAGCATATGCCCAAGAAGTTTGATTTACTAAAACTTAATATCAACAATACTAAATAAAGGTAATTTTTACTCAAGGTAAGATAAATGCAAAAAAACAAGTAATAGGTTATATGTCATGACAACAAAATAAGTTTAAAAATTTAATCAGTTATTTGGTTGCTCATATTATTTTATTTGAGATAATAACCCTCACGACCATTTCAAAAAGATTACTCTAATCTATCTAGTGGGCTAACAGTCATTTAAATTTAATTGATCTTAAGTTACTCAACAAATCAATTAAAATTAAATTAGATAGATAACATCCTTATCAATCACATCTTATGTAACGATTAAATTTGTTAGGTAATAACTTGTCAAAACATATCTTATACATTATTCTTAACCCTCTGAATTCATAGGATCATGAGTTCCAGAAATCATATAAATTTAGCTGAGTATGATACATTAATTTAAGAAAAATATATTCATATTAAAGTGGCCTTAAGTTATTCAATAAGTTTTACAATAAACATACCTATGATCTTATATTTAAATAATAGAAGACAACAATTACGCTGTCAATGTGTGCTTATTATTTAATGAGATATTTAATTTTTATGATCTTATCACATACACATTACATATAAAATGTAATACATTTACACATGCAATTAAATATGCATAAAACATGTTAAACATATAAGTAAAGAATGCAACGTATTCAAACATAATCAAATTATATTTATAAAAATTATCAAACTTTGTTTGATTCTAATTATTATTTTTCATAATCTAAAATAATATTTTCGACTATTTGAAAATTAGATTAGATTAATCTATTGCTTTCCAAATAAATTAAATTCTTATGCTAAGCAGAAATTTAATTTGATTTGAAAAATATTTTAAATTTTAATTGAAAATTATTTCCAATTATCTTGACTTCTTTAATAAATTTAATTTAAAATAATTTTCAGCAAATTGATCTTTTTGCTTATTATAATTTATAAAAACTCTTTTTTTTTTAACTTTTACGAGTAAGACATTCTAATCTATTTAAAAATATTTTTCCCTTAATTGGAAAACTATTTTATAATATTAAAACAAACCACTTTCAAAGTTACATAAAACATTTTTAAATTTAATTGAGAAGGTCATTTGCATGATATATCTAGAGATTAATTTCTCAATCAACTAGAAACTTATTACTTAATAAATTAGAAGATGTTTTTAAAAAATATTAAAGAAATTTCATTTGTAACTAAAAAATGAAAAAATTTCTAAATTTAATCAAGAAAATACTTTTTTCTAATAAATCAAAAAAACTTATTGTTCAAGATAATAAAGAAACAAATTCTAAATAAAATAGAATATAACTCTCTAAATAAAATAACAATCTAAATTTATTTTAATAAAATTGAAATGAATAAATTTAGTTAAGAAACCTTTTTAGTTATCAAAGAAAATAATTATCCTAATTATAAATGTGTTTTAAATATACTTAATTTTAATTCTAAAAATAATTTTTAAAATTTAATTAAGAAGTAATTTAATTATTAATCTTAATTGAATAAAATAATTAATTTTAATTATGCTACCAATTTGGAATCTAAAATTATTTTAAATTCAAATTTGAATATAAGCTACTCTAAATTAGATTACTCTTAATCGAAGAACAAGCTCAAACACTACTTTAGGATACATTATTCCGATGAGCTAAAGACATGTTATTAGGGATGACAGATTGGATCAGCTAGGCCCGTCTCAAAGTCGACAGGTCAAGCCTAAGTTGACAGGGCTTCAGGCTTGGCTCGGGCCTTTTTTAAAGTGGAGCCTCAAGTTTGGGCCCTAAACCCAACCCAAGGCTTAATTGGTTGTAACAATATTGTTTTCACACCTAAGAAAAATGATGTCATTTTACTTTATAAGTTTTTGTTTTATACCTAAGTAAAACGACATTGTTTTACACCCGTCTCCACTCTCTCCCACGTAGTCCCAGAGTCCCTCGACCTACTCCCTCCTTTCGGTCTTGGCGTGTGACGTGTTCAGTGTCCCTCCCACTGCACTATATCATTTGCAATCAGTTGACTCTCCTTGACAGTCTCTAACTCTACCTATCATCTCGTAGCTCCCCCGTGGCTAGTGGCTCCGTGCTCTTCCTAGTAAATTGTAAGGTTTCTATGTTTTTTGGGAATTCAAATATATTTGTGATTTTGTTTTCTAGTTTTGTTTATGTTTAATGGTTGTTGCACTTCGTGCAGTTGTTAATTTGATACAGAAATTGCATTCTGATTCTTTTGTTGGAAAGATAATGAATGTGTTATGTTTCTTTCATTTGTTAATTGAAAATTTATAAAGATCAAGTTTGTTGCTTTTTAAATTACTTAAAACAAATTACTTAAGTCCGGCGACGCCCGAGAGATTCGAACTCTACCAGACTTAAGTAATTTGATTCCGCACTACCTTCAACTCGAGTTTTGGGTAGAAATGTGGTATCAGAGCTTAGGTTTAACCACCACGTCGTGAGTTCGACTCCCCCTACTCACAGAAATGCGCCTGGAGTGCTCATTGGTTCTTAGAACGTCGCTAACCCAGCAGATGCGTGGTGGACTTAAGTAATTTAATTCCGCACTACCTTCAACTCGAGTTTTGGGTAGAAATGTGGTCAATTCATCATTTAAAGTTAATACTTTACAAAGATTAAGAATAAGACCTAGAAAGCATAATTTATTTTATGGATTAAATAAACAAGAAAAAGCTTTAGAAGTGTCTATAGCCTCAAATAAAGTAATGATGCCTCTTTTAGCTAAAAAAGATATTCAAGAAAAATTACAGAAGATTAAACCAGAGATAAGAAATACACTTGGTTGGAT
>JAOTAX010000005.1:8482604-8492666 GCA_025629825.1 Erythroxylum guanchezii | reverse complement strand
TAGAATATTATATGGTCATCTATGTCCTTAAACATTGGATCCTCCTACTTCTCTGCATGCTTAGACATGGTCTATAACATGGCTATATCTTAGATCATGTTTTTTACCAAAAAAAAAACCTGCCATATTAACATGCCAATGTCTTCAACCCATATCTTCATCTATAATTTTCAGAAAGTAATAAATCATCAGCCACGACTATGGCTCAGATCATACTCAAACCAAGGCCAATATTCTATCGAAAAAAGAATTAGAAAAAATAATATAACCCACTAAAAGGTCTTTTAATAAGCAAACATACGAATAGATTTAATTCCAATACATCGTATATGATTAATACCATCTGATTCATATATTGGTGGAATATTCACCGCTTTCCAAAGTACCAAACTTTATCTTAAAAGAAGAAAACACTATATACTTGAAAAATCTAATGAAGACACCATTTACCACAAAATCCTGTCATTAAAATATACCAAGTACCCTTCATCAACGTCCTAAAGTACTTGATTTATAACTCACTTGAAGATTACATATTTCGTTATATAAATATTCTAGGTTTACACATTTATAATTAATTGTAAACTCTAAATAGTATAATTATACTTAGATAACCCCCCCGTAAATCCAACTTCAGTTAACCATGACTTTTAACAAGTCATAAAGTCTTTTTAGACTTTGTAATTCATCCAAATCGTGCTTTAGATAAGGTTAACTGTCGTGGACATGATCATGTCTCAAGTTGTGGATTTTATCTTCTTTCTCCAAAACACAACACAATCTTTGGCATGCCTATGTTTTTGGAGTCTATATCCTCCTACTTTTTTGTACACTTAACATTACGTATGGTTGCTGTCACCCGTATGAAAAAACGGAACGAAATAAAAATTTGGAGACGGAACGAAATAAAAATTTGAAGACGGAATAAAACAAAAATTAGAGATAGTGAGGTGTTTGGTTGTGATGGACAAAACAGATAAAACTGTCTCCGTCTCAACAACAGAAATGTATTTAGTTGCAGTTGACAGAACATAAAAATAGTGTCAATGACTAAATTTCCCTTGCAGTATAATATGATTGGAAATATATAATTCATTGATTATTTTAAAACGAATAATTTGTATTAGTAAAAAAGTTAACAAATAATAATAATAACAATAAAAAATTAATATCAAATAATAATAAATACAAAATTAATAATAATGATGATGATGATGATGATGATGATGATAACAATAATAATAATAATAATAATAATAATAATAATAATAATAATAATAAAATGAAAATAATAATAATAATAATAAGATAATTAATTTCGTATAATAAAAATAAAAATAAAAATACTAATAATAAGTACAAAATTTATAATAATAATAATAATAATAATAATAATAAGAAGTTTAATAATATAATTGAGAATAAAAAATTTGCTTATATGGGAGGAGGGGTATTTCTGAAAGTTTCTTATGTTTTTTATCTCGGAGACGGAGAGAAGATATTTTGTTCTTCGGTTTTGAAAGAAACAAAAATTTTTGTTTCTATTATCCAGGGACAGAATAAAAATCACTTGAGACAACAATCAAATACGCAGAATGACAGAATTTTTTTGTTTTGTTATCTGTCCCCACTAAAGGGGCAGCAACCATACACTAGGTTAGACACAATTTATAACACAACTAAGTCCCAAATTGTGTCTTCTACAAAATTAGGTTTACTGCATTAACATGTCTATAAGTTAAATATCTTTAACTTATGTCTTTACCTCTGATTAAAAAAAATGTTATAAACCCCCGGCCATGTCTCAAATTGTCTTCAAATCACGATTAATATTGTGTTTGATACAAAAAGAATATATGTAAAAAGAATATAACTCACTAAAAGGCCACTCAATAAGCAAACACACACGTATAGATTCAATTCCAATCTATCATTAGACATGATTAATCCCACATGGTTCGCTTCTTAATGGAATATTTACCGTTTTCTAAAGTGCCAAAGTTTATCTTAAAATATATTTAAAAAAACAATAAGAGCCTGTTTCTTTTTATTTATGTTTTTGATTTTCTATTTTATTTTCAAGTTTAACAAAAAAAAAAACTTATTTGTTTGAATTTTTGATTTCTATTTCTTTTAGTTTTCAAAATTTATGAAACAACAAAAAGTGAATTTTGTTTTGTTTTTTGTTTTATTTCTATTTTTTATACTCTGGTTTACTATTAGCTAAATATATATTATTTAACTGTTTAATATATTAATTATTAATAAGAAATATGAACAATTTAATTTAATATTATGTATTTATTTAATTAAAATTATTAATTACTAAAAATATGACTAAATTCATTTATTTAATAATTTATTTAATTTTTACAATTAAATTAAATTAATAAATATAATATAATTTAAAATATCTTCAAAATATATAAATTTTAGATAAAACTTGATTTAATAATTGAAATATATTTAAAATAAATAAATAAATAAATAAAATTTAATTTTAAATTATTTTACTAATATTTTATTAATAAATATTATATAAGAGATTAAAATAAATTTAATTGATTAAAACTAATTTATCTTTAAATTTAACATAATATGTGATTATCATTAATAATAGAAATATAACTACATTAACATTAACAAACAAATATGTTTTGTTTTTATTTGAAAGAAAATAAAAACTAAAAACATAAAATAAAAACTAAGGCCTATTTAATTTCATTCTTATTTTTGGTTTTCTATTTTTGTTTCAAATTTATTAAAAAATTTGTTTGATTGAAATTTTGGTTTTTACCTTTTGTTTTTGGTTTCTTCTAGTTTTCAAAAATTATGAAAATCGTAAAAAGTGACTTTTGTTTTCTATTTTAATTTTATAATATGATTTATTTACTATCAATTAAATATTATTTAATTATTTAATATATTATTTTAATAATAATTATGCATAAATTAATTTAATATCATATATTTAATTAAATAAAAATTAACTATTAATAAAATTATAAATAATTTAATTTTACTTAATGATTTTAATTAATTTTTTTAATAAAATAGAATAAATAATATAAATAATTCTTAATAAATACAATTAAATTTAAAATATCTTCAAAATATATAAACTTCAAATAAATTTTGACTTAATAATTAAAATATATTAAAAATAAATATTAATTTTTGAATAAAAATTTAATTTATAATTTATTTATTTTAATAAAATAAAATAATTTTATTAATAAATATTATATAAGTTATTAAACTAATTTTTTTTACTTAAAAATAATTTCTATTTAAATTTTATCTAATATATAATTATTATCTGTGATAAACATATAACTCTATTAATATTAAAATTTAAACATATTTTTATTTTTATTTAAGAGAAAAAAATTAAAAAAGAAATAGATCAAATGATCCCTAAGAAGTAAGAACAATAATAATAATAATAATAAAACAAATAGAGCCGAACGTCTCTTCAAGCAGTTGAAAATTGTATAAAACTGAGCCACCAGCCCTTTATCATCCTCCTAAGATGCCGAAATACCATCTCATCTTTTCAGTTTTTAGTCGAGCAGTACTTCAAATCAAATATTGGAATTTTGGTTGGTTTATTTAGCGTATAATTTAGCTGACCGCACGGTATTACTGTGACTGTGAGTATCATCTTTATCTTAAGTACAGAATTGAATCAGAACCTTACACGTGGATTTCCCAAGTGGCCTGACTTCTATTATGACTTCATTTTCAAAGAGACGAAAGCGTGAAATTCACGTGCCAATCCCCTTCAACCTCTTCCGACAAAATATTAATCTCATAATCCAAAAGTTGTTTATTTTAATGGTTATTCTGAATAATGATAGGTTAATAATACCCTCAACTTTCTACTTTCATACTGGTGCTGGAATGGAATCTCATTGGTTTGTTAGGGAGGATATGTACCCTACCACCATATTTTATCTTATCCAGAAAAGAAAATATTTTCAATTAATTTGGTGTCGAAAATCGAAATCCGAAATCGGAAATCGTCCAGCCTCTATATATTGACGCTTTTTTACGGACGAGTCCTCACGGACAGCTTAAAGCTGAAAAGGAATTTTCTCGATAAAATTTCGCGGTCTAATTTTCTCGGAAACCAATCAGGCGATGTTTAGAGAGCGACAAATATTTTTTAGAGATTCGTGAAAGCTATAATCCAGCTGTTGTCTGTGGAGTTTCATTTTCCTATCTCCATTTCGGGAACGAAAAAATTGTTCCTTTTCTGTTCTCCCGTTTCTCGCTTTGTAGGGTCCTCGATTTTAGAGAGGATTCGGAATCGGAATCGAATTCTACCGAGTTATAATACAGCAGTTCTTTTTGCACTCTCATCTCTCTCTTCTTCCAATTTTCCGGCTCTCTTTGATTGATAAGTCGTAGTGAAATTGAGTGTTGAGTGTGAAGAAGAAGAAAAGATGACGATAGAATCGTTACCGGGAAGCTCAGGGTACTTGGATTTGTTCCCAGAGAGAAGAATGTCATATTTCAGTAATCCGTATGTCGTTGGATTGACTGTGATTGCTGGTATCGGTGGTCTCTTATTCGGTTACGACACAGGTACTTACTTCTTTATTTATTTATTTCTTTTAATTTTAACACCTATGCGTCGTACAGTAGTAGCTGCATTGCTGTTCATTTTTTGTTTTTGCTTTTTTTTAATTATTATAACTATGCCTTTGGTTTCAGGATAATCTTGTCCCGATTAATTTATTAATAATTTTTCGATTGGTGGACACGGGTTAATTGATCCGCATGAAATTTGCGCACAGTAATTTTGCTTCTTTCTGTGGTTGTATGCCAAAGGTAGGATCGAGTGGGATCCGGGTACCTTTGTACCTCCTCTTTGCTGGTCCTTTAAGTTATTTTGGTAAAATCTGATGTGTTGGTCCACGATGCGTTATCTGTTGTTACCTTCCGCGTTATAATTGGAGTTGGAGCTAACTTATTATCCAGGAAAATAGAACCCGTAGCATTTTTGCAGCTATTGCTGGAAAGTATTTTCTTAGTTGTTTGCTGTGAGATTTGTCAATACCTGAGATTATGTTATCTGATTTCCTGTAATTTCACAGTTTCCTTCTCCTAGAAGATTTTTGGTGTTCACCCAGGAATAATATGGAATGATGATATTTAGAGCGTCATAGCTGATTTTCAAGTGGTGATTGTAGGTGTGATCTCAGGGGCTCTTTTGTACATAAAAGATGACTTTGAGGCAGTCAACCAGAGTAGCTTCCTACAGGTAACAAGTTTCTGGATTTTAACTCTTTTCTTTATTTCTATTTCTTTGATTTAATCAATAGAACGTTGCAGTACTTACTGTCAGCAGTTTCCTTGTTATTGATTTGTTTCTTTCTTCTTCTTCTGCAATCGTACTGCAGGAAACTATTGTTAGCATGGCCTTGGTTGGTGCAATGATAGGGGCTGCATCCGGAGGTTGGATTAATGATGCATATGGCCGTAAAAAAGCTACACTTCTTGCCGATGTTATCTTTGCTGCTGGATCAGTTGTCATGGCAGCTGCACCGGATCCATATGTTCTTATACTAGGACGGCTTCTGGTTGGCCTTGGTGTTGGTATAGCATCTGTTACTGCTCCTGTATACATTGCAGAAGCATCCCCATCAGAAGTGAGGGGAGGTTTAGTGAGCACAAATGTTCTCATGATAACCGGTGGACAGTTTCTCTCCTATCTTGTTAACCTTGCTTTTACAGAGGTAAACTTAATTGCTGCCTTTATGTTACTCTTTTACATTTCAATGTCACCTGTCCCATGACCGGTGAAACTTTCAACTTTAGGAATATTTGGCCTGAGTCTGTGCTTCATTGAGTCTGTGCAGAGGTTGTTTGTTCATTGAGTTATACGCTCACGTATCTTTATGAAATGATGACTTAAGCATCAAGTATAAACATACGAATGTTCCCCCTTTAATTTAATTTTTGAAATAATACTGTTCACTTATGTTTAGTCCTAATTTGGAAAATTCCAGTTATGTTGAGATTCACAGTAAATAAACCTAATTCGCTTAGGACACTGCATATATCACTTGAGAATTCGTTGACAATTTGTCCTGGCAGTTAAAACCGCGACAAAGTTACAAATGGTGTACATATCATTGTCCACATGGGGTACATATCATTGTCCAGCAACCTTAGCTTCACCGTCCAAATTGAGTCCAGATTATCAAATATTGTAACATGGAGAAATTGAAAATTTTGAAGCATCTTAGACAAATTTCAAGTGTATCTTAGAGAAGAGATCATTTTGACTAAGTTGACTACTTATATGAAGTCTGTAATTCCGCATTCAATGTATGTTTTTTTTTGGTGATTTCTACTTTTGAATGCAAAAGTACCGCATAAACATTTTATTACATTCATTATATATTTTTGGTTGTGTGAAAGGTTTTGAGACAGCAAGATAATATTGGAGACTGCGTTTTAAAATCTTGATTTGAGAAACATCACTGAGTCTTTTTCACTCCTTCCTGTATACTGAATGATGTGATTCATTCCTATTGGGTGAAAATAGGTGACAGTGGAGTTATAAGCTTTCCTTCCATATTTTTTGAAAGCAGCGCATTACAATACTTCATCCTTTATGACATAAATTTGTCGATTCTAGTGCTTTCGTATTACTCTTACATAATAGTTGACAATCTGAGAATGAATTTTTTTTTGTAATGTGTTGGAGCTTATGCTATCGTTTTTGAGAAAAGAACATAAAAAGTAACAGCAACCAACATTAGAATTCCTTTATGCTGAAAGCTCATTGCGGAGTTTCGGGATTTGTATATTGCAGACTGTAGAGAATAAGTAATTTGAACGTATTACGTATGACATCCTTTACTTGTATCCGATTTCTGCTTGTTTAAAGCCGTACTTAAAAGTTATTTAACTTCGACATTGTCACTTTCTGAGAATTATGGTGAAAGTATGACTTGATCTCAGGTCCATGGTATGAGCCAAGTGACTTATATAGATAGATGCCTCATAAATGGGTAACAATGTTTATACTAAAAATTCACTAGATGCTCCTTTTAATTAGATTATTACTTCTGCTGCTCTCTATATGTATTTCTCTGCATCTTACGGTTTAATTTTTTAAGTTTAAGTGGCGCAGCTCCTCTTGGTCCAGCTTTGCCAGCCCTTTTGTTTCTACACCATGATGGAAGTTATTCCATCGTATAAAGCTCACCTACTATCAGTGTTTTTGGAACGGTAGTGATACCTTGTTATTCTGATTCTTTTGGAAATGCAGGGGTTTTGTGAAACATGTTTAAGTAGCATAATTTCCAGATTGATCACAAAATTTTCAAGTTGGATAAATTAAATGTTTACCTACATTTTAGGTTTGCAATTGATGAATTTAATTCATTATAGGTTTGTAATTAATGAATTTCATTCATTATAGGTTTGCATTTGATGAATTTCATATCATAATTTATTTACCATTTCTTCATCTAAATATATAGTCAGCTGAAATTCTTCTGGTTTTAGGGTATATGTGGTCATATGGTCAGATTTAAGAGGGTTTTAGAATTTGCTTGATTTGCTTTTGACGTCTCAATTGTTTCATCAGGTCCCAGGAACGTGGCGGTGGATGCTTGGAGCTGCTGGTGTGCCAGCTGTAATTCAGTTCTGCCTTATGCTTTTTATGCCAGAGTCTCCTCGATGGCTTTTTATGAAGGTAGGCGGCATATAAATCTATTCTTTATCTATGTTTCAATTTTTGAAGAGCTATTTTAATAATATGATTTATCATGATGTAGATTGTATGTTGACTTAATGACCTATGGACAATGTTTCAATGTGCAGAGTGATAAAGCTAAAGCCATATCGATACTTGCTAAAATATATGACATTGATCGATTAGAGGACGAAATTCAACACCTCTCTGCGGCTTCAGAGGATGAGCGTCTGAAAAAGAGTCATGCCAGATATTTGGATGTATTCAAATCAAAAGAAATCAGACTTGCATTTCTTGCTGGGGCTGGACTTCAGGTATCATTGGTCAAACACCTGAATTATATAAATTATTTCATGCTCTTATTGCGTCCTTGTTACATCAGGAGTTTTTATTCTATGCATCCAATACTAATTCAGAGGTGAATTTGATTAGCCAAAGGACCAAGAAATGTATATGAAGATTTAATTTGATAGAATATAAAAAGCAATATATGAATGTTATGTTCAGATTAAAAAACAAGTTACTTGATCTCAGAAAAAGGAAATTTTCTCAAGCATACTGTTTAAGTTTGCATAATGTCTGTCAACTTCATTCTTTCAAATGTCAGAGACATTGTTGGTTTGGATCGTGTACTTGATAACTTTTTAAATAAAAGTTTTTAGCACGCAAAAGCAAAGAATGGAAAGTAATAACCAAGTATTCTATATGATGCAGGCTTTTCAGCAATTCACTGGTATCAATACAGTCATGTACTATAGCCCAACTATTGTCCAGATGGCTGGTTTTAATTCTAATCAGTTGGCACTTCTCTTGTCCCTTATTGTTGCTGCCATGAATGCAATTGGAACAGTAGTTGGGATTTATCTTATTGATCATTTTGGCAGAAAGAAGTTGGCGCTCTCAAGTTTAGCTGGTGTGATTGCATCGCTGCTTGTTCTTGCCGGGGCATTTTTTGCTCAGTCATCTGGTTCTGCTACAAGTGTGTATGGGTGGATTGCTGTTGTAGGGTTAATACTTTATATTTCCTTCTTTGCACCAGGAATGGGACCCGTGCCATGGACTGTTAACTCAGAAATATATCCTGAGGAATATCGAGGGCTATGTGGGGGTATGTCGGCAACTGTAAATTGGATATCTAATTTGATAGTGGCCCAGACCTTCCTGTCAATAGCTGATGCCATGGGGACGGGAGGCACTTTCTTGATTCTTGCCTGTGTGGGAGTAGCTGCAGTGATTTTTGTTATTTTGTTTGTTCCCGAGACCAAAGGACTGACTTTTGTTGAAGTTGAGCAGATTTGGAAGGAAAGAGCTTGGGGCAGTGGCCATAACACAGAAAGCCTCCTTGAACAGGGAAGTGGGTCTCACTAAGTGTTTGTTTGAGACTTTTGATTTGGCAAGCATTATGTACAGAGTCTGGAAAGTGTCAATTATAGTTCTTAAAATGAAATTTGTGTAGAGACGTCTGGTGTGTTACGAGCATTCATTCTCTTTTTAAGTTGGCGGGGGATGAACATAGATGCTCAAATCAAGAATGTTTGGTTATAATATTAGATGGGTCATTCTGTTGTTTTGCACGGAAGACCTGTTCCTTCATGGCCCTAGTAACCTCTGTTTTAAATTTGATGTGGGTTTTGTGCACAACACTTTTGTCAAAAGCATCTGGAAAGACAGAGAGCCATGTAGCTATTGTCAGATTATGTTGTTATTCATATTTTATTACCATCTATAGACTGGTCTGTGAACTCTATTGATCTTAATAAGAAAGATTTAACTTCTCCCTTCACAATTTTATATATGCAGACAGTCAAGTTCTAACCAAGAAAGAGATGACGTATTCAAGGATACAATCAACACGGAATCACCAATGAAATAAGGCTCATCCGCATAAACAAAATCAGTTTCATTCCTATGTAACTTCTATTCTACCCCATCTTGTTAATGGGTTTCTGTCGATCTCGTGTGGTGATTCCATAAGAAATAAAAAGAAAATTGTCATTAAATAAGGCTCATACCCGTAAACAAAATTACACATTACATTGCTATTATTCTAAAACAATAAATGGAGACATAGGTTTGTAAGCAATCTAATCAAGTTGCAAATTTTTTTTGAGAAAACTCATTTACAAAAAAGGTAAATAGTCATTATAAAAATAACAATTGCCACCAAAATCATCTATAAAACAATTAATATATGTCAAAACATTGGTTGTCAAAAGAATAATATGGAATTTATATTTAAAATTATCTTAAAATAAATAGATAATGCACACTAACAATTGAATTATGATAATTTAATAAAATGGGAGTAAGATAAATTGAGTAATAAGTGCATAACTAAAAACAAC
>JAOTAX010000005.1:8465912-8480970 GCA_025629825.1 Erythroxylum guanchezii | reverse complement strand
TCTCTATATAGTCCATACTATATCAAAGTACTACCATTAAGCTATTCTAAATATAATAGATTTAAGTAGAATCATAACATAGTAATTTCTACATATGATACCTTGATAGTCTTAAGCCTAAGGATTAATTATATAACCATCATACTGAAAAAATCCATAAACACACAAATAATATCTATTTAGGATCCTCATAATTGGACCAATTTAGGAAACTTATTCTCTAATAAGCACCCATATCATTGCTTAAGTATCTCTATACTTTAATTTATGAAATCAATTACTTTCTTTACAAAAAAGAAACATAATGTTTGCTAGTTTTACTATTCCATCAATAGCCCGTTTTGATGACACTATAATTAGGAACAAGTTAAGGATAATATATAAATGCAAATTGAATCTCATAATTATAATCTCATCATCAATTTAATTACACTAATTATTCCATAGATTTCACTTTCAGTTTTAAAATATCAAATATCATTGAAAAATATAAAAAAATAAAAAGTGTCTTTATTGATAAAAAGAATAATTTTATATATTAAATTGAAACCAACTAGTTTATTGTAAGGACATAAACTAATAGTTATGTGATCAATACTTCTCAAAAGTCAAGTTACCTTTATAAATTACACCACTAAAACTAAAACAACATATTTCTATCCAATTGCCCTCTACTCACCAAGTATAGACGTAAATAATCTTTCTTTCTTCACTTTGGATATTTAATGACAATAAAACTCCATTTACATTAGAAAACAAAATAGTAACCATGACTGAAATGACAATATAGGCTATATTTTCATCATGTAGCTAGTAAAGCATATTGATATGAGATGACACTAAAAGAGCAAAAAAAAAAAAAGAAAATATATTGAAGTTCGTAAGTACTAAATGAAATATGCTAGACCATCTACATATAGGTAGCGTAAAAAGCCATAATAGAAGATAAGAATGTTTTCTCTTTAACTAGCTAATAGAGCATATTGATATGAGATGACACTTAGAAAAGAAAAAAAAGAAAAAAGATTGAAGTTTGTAAGTACAAAATGGAATATGCTAGACCACCTACACATGGGGAGCGTAAAAAGCCACAATATAACTTAAGAATGTTTTCTTTGTAACTAAAAGTCGTTATTTGATAGTTAGGTTTTAAATTTAAAATCGTGGATTAATGTAATAATTATGGACAATGTAAACATATTTGCAAGATTATTGTTTTGCTTCATAATTTAAAACTCTGTATGATAGTTACATAAAGACTCCTAAGCTATTTGATTATTCAATATATTAAACATTTTCTAGATTGAAGGTTTTTAGGCTCCTAGTTTGTCAAGCTTAATTAAATTAACACTAGAGTAATTTTAAAGAACTAGTAGTTAATTATACCATCCAAAGGTCTTAATTGTATTATAACATTTTTCAAAATGTCTAAGTAAATATTTATTGTTCTTTTTAATATATCATTACATTCTAATATTTTCAAAACAATATTAGTAGCACCCTAAACCATATTGGGATTAGGTTTTTATTAGTTCCTAATAACTAAATTATCAACAGAGCTTATGTGACATTATAGTTGGGCAACCTGGACCTATAAAATATTGACGCGACTTTAAAAATGATTTTTTTAAACATTGAAAAAATGTGCAGTTTGTAACACATTTCATCAAAAAACTAAGTAAGCCCTTACAACTATGATAAAGTTGTAATGAGTATCAATTAATAATGTTATAATGGAAAGTGATACCAAAGATAATCATAAAGATTTACTTAGACCATGTGTGAAATGTTGAGGTATGAATTGCAATTTTGACCATTGCAATGGGATATAAATGAGTTGTCATTCATCAATATGTGAAAGGACTATTTACAATTGCTACATAATTGGGACCATTTTGGGAAGGAGATACAAAAGGCATGAAAATCACCCAACCAAAAACTCAACTCAACGTTATATCTTCCTTGTATAATATGTTAATATATTCCCTTTCAACCAAAATTTGTTGATTGCAATTATTGTATAAGATTATTGATTTATTCAATAAAGGTAAATTTTCTTTATTTATTTTTAATTATATTTAATGATAAATATCAAAGATAAAAGATCTTAAATAACTATTATGTAATTGAAATTATAATAAGATCATAATTATGAACTTTAAATTAAAATTAGGAATTATTCTTAAATTATTTCTAATTATAGTTTCATCACGAAAGAATATTGAGAGAATAATAAAACTACAGAAATATGTTTCTTTCTTGTAAAGAAAGTAATTAATATCATAAATTAAAGCATGAAGAAAGTTAAAACAAATATGTGAGTGATTATTAGAGAATAAGTTTAATAAATAGACCTAATTATGAAGCTCTTGAATGAAACATTACTTGTGTTTATGTGGATATTCTTCTTATGATGATTATATAATTAATTCTTAGACTTGGGGATTGTTAAAGTATCTTATATGAGAATTACTATGGTTTGATGTTATTTTTGACCTACTCTATTGAGGAGAGTTTAATTGGAAGTAAATATATATAAATAGTTAAGTAAGTCAATAAATGATATATCAACTTAAAAGAATTAGGGAGAATACTACATTATTATTGATTAGTAATGATTTAAGAATTTTCTTATAAGAGTGGATTGATATTCGAAAATGTTGCTTTCAAATATAATTTTTTTTGAAAATTTAAAGAATTGTATTGATAAAGTAGGATTAAAGAACAGTTCTTGAAGAGGATCTATACTCTCCATAGTTTTTTGCAACAAAAGCCAACAATAAAACAGCATCACTTAATCAACTCCACTAGAACAACATCGTAACACTAACAACCGCATTCATTATACCTAAACATAGTCATTTGTAACAGAGTTAAGGATCTCTCCCTTCTATAAGTTAAGGATCTCTCCCTTCTATACGTCAAAGGTTCTAATATTTCCAAATTAGGGCTATGCGATTAGAGCCAGCTTCGTTTCTCAGCTTCCTTCCACCTTACCAAAGGTAAGAAATATGATCTTTATGCATCGTCCCTCTTTAATCCTTCTATAGCCATGGATATTAAATCTCCCTAATTAGGTGTATACTGCTACATATGGACAATGACGAGAGAAGAGGAAATTCTAGAGATCTGTTGGTTTCAAGGCTGACCTAGACTCGACCAACTAGGTAATAGCTTACATCATTCTTTGCTACTTTTTCAGTTTTGTACTTCCTCTGATTGTCTGAAAAGCAAATTTGTTGAATACATTCTGAGCTTAGTCTCGAGTTATACATTCAGAGAGGCTATGATACTTTTGTTGCATGTCTGGTTGGGATTTTTAAACAGGATGAGCTCTCGGAGTTCTTTTAGGGTTTTATATACAAGAACCTCTTTGGAAAAGTTGGTTCTACCAAATTGTCTGAGGTTCCTTTCCTTCCACAACCCGTATACACATAGCCTCAAGGATAAAACATGAATCTGTGTATTTGGGCTTCAGGGGGTTGAACGGTTAGATAATTTTTTATACAATCTCTGTCATGGTGTGCCCAGGATTTAACCATAGACATTTGCTAGTTATAGAATCCTATGCATTGCTGCTGTAAGGATATGTGAAGAAGAGATGATCTCTTGTTTCCACATAGATCTAGCACATTGGACATGTTCTATCTACACAGGACATTCTATATATTGTATTTAGTCTATTTTGGATTGTTAACCATAATATGAAAGATACTTTTGGGGTCAAAGTCTTGCTCTAAATAATTCTATACCATTCCACCTTTTGTTTCCTACTTCTTAGTAGATCTTTAATAGTCTTGTTATTGAGTTTAAGGATAGGTTGAGTTTGCCAGTAGGAAGCATCCAAAGAGGTTGGTTGAGGTAGATAGGATGGTTAGAGATGCCTCAAGTTTTGAGGGAAGTTCCATGTTCCCTTTGTAATCATGAAGTTGAGTTTAGGTTTGAGTGAAGAGGTTTGGGGCCTATATAGGCTGTTGTACTGGTGTATGAGAGGTCCCAAGCTAGGCCAGTTGTCAAACTAGACATATGACAAGGTACCATTCCCAATTTTGCAAGAGATATCTTCTCGGACTTTGTCCCTCAATTTCAAGATTTGGTAGAGAAAATGAGAGTATGAGGTAGATTTTTTAATGCTCTATAGGCTTTTTTCTTTGGGGAAATAAGAGTGGAGTCATTTCACCCAAAGCGAGTTTTATTCATTTGGATCCACTATAGTCCTTTCAGGAGTAGGGAGTGAGTTGTGATTTTGATTGCAGTTATGTTTAAACCTCCTTTATCTTTAGGAAAACAAATATTAGCCCACTTCACTTTAGCTGACCATTTTGCACCATTTGGATGATTCCATAGAAAGTTTTTAAGGAATCTTTCAATGGTTTTGATGATACCTTGGGATAGAAATATATGAGTGCTCCAATAAATATGAAGAGAGTTTAGCACCGATTTGATGAGTTACACCTTCCCAGCATAGGACAGAGAATTAGTAACCCATGAACTAATCTTTCTTTATATTTTCTCTAGGAGTGGAATGCATTTGTAAGTCTTTAGTGGAGATTGATAGTCCAAGAAACAATAAAGGTGTGTGTTTGAATTGCATTCTAGTTAATTGAGAGATAATAGGTCCCAATGCAATATCTTTTTTGGATAGGAGAAAATGTCTATTTGTTGGGTTGAAACGTACCCTTGAGAAGTTTTTAAATTTGCTAAGAGCTACCATATAACTTTCTTTGGAGTCCATTATCTGCAAAACATAGGTTAGTCAAATCAATCTTCTTGCATTTAGCATGGTATCTAAATTTTAGATTTTTGAGAAATTCATGCTTAAGAAGAGAGTTGAGAGTCTCCATACAAAGAAAAAATATTATTGGATTTTAATATAGTAGACACTAATTATGGCTAATTGAAATATTATATGATGAAGAAATTAAATTATACATTATAACTATGCATAGATAGGTTAAATCAATATGCATAGATAGGTTAAATTAAATAACTTTGACATTTCTAATATTTTGATGGTTATGATATAATGTTAGACGTTCATCTTAATCTTTTAATATATATTATTTAATTAAAGGATCAAAAGAATTTTAATTATTTAATTATTAAATTAAAATTTTAATTTATAATCATTACGAGGTTATTTAGGAATATAAGAGGCTAACATATATGGAGCAATTAAAGAGAAAATTAATTTGAGCTAAGCATAATTTAATTTTTTATGTTAAAAAACTTTAAAGATCAAATATAAGATATTTAATTTTACTAAAAATAAAAATAAAATATAATTAGAGTTAGACTTTAATTACAATTCATAGTTTATTGTAATTGGAAGTTAAAAGAAACTCTAATCTTTCTCTATAAAAGGGAAAGACACTAAGAAGGCTAGTGCTCTTGTTAATCCCTCTCAAAAGGTTTTTGTTTTATTTTGTCACTTTATAATACTGTTAAGGTTAACTTGTAGTTGACGACTTTATTAGAGAAGAAAAAGTTTTGTAAAATACCTAAATCAAGTTTCTCTTTAATCTTTTCTTGTCCTAATTATTATTTGAATTTATTATATTAAAATAGTCATTTGAAAAGTTGTGTGGTAGAATGAAAAGAATTAGGAGATGAAAGGCCTATAGGAATGAATGGGAAGATCAAAAAGTTAGAAGAAGAAAGGATCTTTTTGGTTAGACATGTGGAATTAGCAAAGCATTTTATTCAAACAAATATAGAGCTATAATGGATGGTTTTATGTCAACTAATCATTCTTTCTCCCAGGTTGAGACTGATCATTAAGATAGATGGGGGTAAACTAATGAGTTTAGATATTAATGAACTTTGTTGAAGAGTTATATATAGAAAGAATCATTTTCTCGCTGTAATCATGAAATATTCTATGTTAATTTTTTAACACAGTTATCCATTATTCTTTTACTTTTGTATTGTCTATTGTAACAAAATGTTAAAAATCTTACAATAAATCCATAACATGTCAAGTGCCATTTATTTTCCATTTATTTTTAGAATCTAACATGAAAAACAACTGAAAGTTCTAAACCCAAAAGTTAGTAAAAGCTTAGCCTAGTGGAAGATTTATAAGTGAGTGTGAGATATTGATAATGTATTAACATAGTAACAGCTTCTCTATATAGTAATGCTTCAAATCTAAACAAATAATCTGACCTTCTCCTTAAGGTTTCTTTTCATTTTTTGTTTCTTGACCTTATTTTTTAAGCAACTTATTTAGGCGGGATTTCCCTAGTGAAAACTTTGTCTGGTTTATTTTATCTTTTTAGTATAAACTCTCATTCCTTTGTCTCAGCAAATACTATGGTACCAACTTTTTAATCGTAACTTTCTTTATCTCCTCCTTTGTTATCCTCTACTTTTAGCCTTGCCTTTCCTTCCTTGTCCCCTTCACTCTCTTCATGTCCTCCTCTTCTTTTTACTCCTTTAATTTTCATTAGTTTTTCCTTAACTACTATGCTCTCGACCTCCTCCTCCATCATAGTTTCTTCTCTACTTGCTCCCTTTATCTCCTTCCCCTACTCTTTTGAATTATTATTGGTTGAAGGTTGTTAGGGATGATTCATTACTTGACACCCTCAAATATATCCTTAGCAATGCTTGTGATGATTCATTGGTAGTTTCATCACCTATTGGGGTTCTCAAGTTAGGGCTTTAAGTGATCTTCCACATTTGATTTAGTGCATAAATAGGTGATGAGGGCTGAGCAAATAGAGACTGAAAAACATTCCTTTAAACAAAGATGAGTTTAAATTCAATAGTGAGATGAGTTTCATTAAGTTCTTAGAAATGGGACCATTTCATAAAGAAAGTAAAATTTTCTACTTGTAGAAATGGAGAATAGGCTTAAGCAAGAAAAGATGAAACAAAACTAAGCTCATTTGTAGGTGAATTTTAATAATCTTTTATTATTTTATTAGTTAATTGAAGGGCTAAGTTAAGGGTATTATTTTGTGCTCTTGCATCTCCCAAAATAACATACATTGGTTGAGGTGATAGCATTGATGATGTAAAATGTGACATAAGTCATCATATCTTCGATCATTAACCATAGTTTACTTGCTTATTTGCTAGAATAAGGAGGAGGCCCCCAGAGGGGCATCATTGACTAATTTTAAAAATCATCTTTGGCTCTCATCCTTAATTATTTCAATTTCTTATGGGAAATTACCATATCTTTTTTGACTAGTAGTTAATTGAAGGGCTAAGTTAACTTTTAGGTATGACTAGAAGGCCTATATGCCTTGATGAAAATATAGTAGCTTTGAAGAGTATATCATATGCAAAAATCTATATAAAAACTGTAATATAAAGTAGTTGCCTTAAACTCTGAGAATTCTTAAGCTAAATGATGAATGGAAGCTTATTGAAGATAAAAGCACATTAAGCTACTAATACAGACTAACTAAAGAAAATCATATTAAGGTTTGGAGAGTTATAAGAAAATTTTTAACACCTACAATCATGATAAGCTAATGAATAATGCCTTAGCCATTCACGAATTGAAATTAAGTCTGAATTTATTTTCCCTAGTTAGTATAGACAATTAGGAAAATACACCAACATATAATGATGATCTTGTAATTAAGTAGGTTGAGGAGATTGATCAACTTTTAGACTCTTCTAATACACAAGTAGTCCTTAACTTGCCAACGATGAGCATTCCTTTAACAATTCAAATTTTTAGCATTGCTTTTGCGGGATCTCTATAATAAGAGCCATACCTTTTGACCCTATACTAGTCAATTTCTTGACTTCCATGTCAAATAAGAAATCTTAGAAAAGGCATAGAAAAAGGCTTCAACTAGCCCCTCCTTATAATTTTAATTATGACAACTATAGCTTGGAATGTGAGAGGAATTAATTGCCCCTTAAACCAATAAGTTATTAGAGACTAAATATAACTCAAAGAGCCCTTTTTAGTTAGTCTACTAGAGACTAAAATAAAAGCTAATCACTTGTGTTAATTCTCATATATTTTTGTCAAGAACTGGAATTTGTTTACTAATCATCAATTTCACTTTAATAATATGATTCTAGATGCTTTTAACCCTCAATCAGTCAAATTGAATAAACTTGCTATATTAACGAAATTCGTCATCTTGAATTTATCTTCTATCCTTCTCTGTTTAAATGAGAGTACTTTTTTTTTTTCTATGCTTCAAAGAATGCATCTGTTAAGAAGTTGTTTCAAACATATATAACTAAAATTAGCTTGAAAGGCTCCATGCTTTCACTCATCTTAGGGGATTCAACTTCACCTATTTTATTTAAGAAACATCTGGCCATTTGAATAATAAGGCTTCCTCAAATGAATAATTTTATAGGTTTATCAATCAATCTATTATATTAGTCTACTAGATATCAAATATAAGGGCTTTTTAATTCATTTAGGTAAAATAATAATTGGTTCACTATAATAAAACTTGATAGAGCTATAGTTAACCCCTCGTGGCTCCTAGCTTATCATCTTGCTTGGGAATATTTCAATAATTCCTTGTCTTTAGATCATTTAGAAGTTACTATTAATTAGGTAATCACTAAAAGATATGCATCTTTCATGTTTAACAAGTATATATTGGATGCTCCTAGCTTTAAAGAGGCAATATTGAAAGGATTAAGTTTCCAAGTTACAGGGTTTGAGGCTTTGAAGTGCATAAAAAAACTTTAAGCTATTAAGAAGGAATTTAAAAGGCTTAGTAGGCATTATTTGAGTAATTTGGAGTCTAATATCAATAATTCCAGAAGAGCATTAAATTTAGCTTAGGACAATCTCAATGTTAATTTGCATAGTGATCATTTAAAGCAACTAGAAAAAGTAGCTTTGTCTAAGATAGTTGTAGCACTAAAAGCTCAAAATGTTTTGATGAGAAAAAAATCTAGAATTTAATGGCTAAAGGTAAGGATCTTGAACCCAAATTATTTTATAATTCAATCCTCATTAAGAGGAACACTAATAAGATTTGATCAATATAGATGTTACTAGTGTACCCACTCTAACTAAGAAGCTATTAAATATTTGGGTCTTATTATTTCAAAAACTTCCTAGGCAAACTAGGTAAAATGTCAAACTCCCTCATAAACTTGCTTCTTTATATTTTCGAAGATCAAGTGAACTTAATCTTTAAAAAATTCATAAAACATGATATTGAAGAGCTTTATTCACCTTAAATGACAACGAGGCTCCTAGTCCTTATGGCTTGAATGTGAAGTTTAAAAAAAATATAGCATTTAATTGGCAACTTCATCTCCTTACCTATTCTTGAATTCTTTTTCAATGGGATCATGCTCAGAGAGATAAAAGACCTTTATTTTCCTAATCACAAAAGTGTCAAATCCATATGATCTTTAAGACTATAGACTAACTTCTTATTGCAATATGATCTATATGATTATATCTAGAATGTTGGCTAGTAGACTCGATAATGTGCTTAAAACAATGATTAATCCCTCCTATGGTTCTTTCACTTAAGATTGAAAAGGTAACATATTGTTGGCTCAAGTGTTATATAATAATTACCAAATAAAATAAAATAAAAATAGTTATAATCTAAAAATTGGCTTTCCTAAAGCTTTTAACTAAGTGGATTCCTTCTAATTTGTATTAATTAGATGAGGCAATGAGTCAGTAGAACCTCCTTCAATATGAAGTTTAATTAGCTTTTAAAGGGGAAAAAGGGGCTTAGACAATGTGACCCTTTATCATCTTATTCACAATTTGCATATAGTCCTTATTTGCCTAACTACTAGTTTTATAGAGAAACAAAAGAATTTCATATTCCACTATATATACAACCTCAAGTTTTTTAGCCTCTCTTTTGCTAATGATCTATTGGTTTTTAATAAAGCTAACTATAAATCTATCAAGGTATTCATAAAAGGCTTGAAAATTTTCAAGAGTAAGTCAGGTTTGGCCATCAATCCCAACAACAATTGTTGTTATATCTTAGGGGGAAACCATAAAGATGCTAATATAATCAAGTAATTAACATGTTTCAAATTTGAACAACCTTCTATTAAATATCTATACATTCTAGTTACCACTCTCAGACCTACCTGTGTTGGGTGCCTACCTTATTTGAGATTATTCAAATAATAACTGGTAATTGGAACAACATAAATTTTCTTTTAAAAGAAGACAACAACCAATTCCTCAATGTTTAATAATATATGCATTTTTTGGAGCTCACACCACTCCCTTCTTTTGAATTTAATCAAAGTTATTAAAATAATATTAAAGAACTTCTTATGGATAGGTGATAAAAATGATACTTCTAAAGCTAAAATCAAATGAAGTGATATTTTCTTGCCTAAAGAAAATGGTGGTTTAAAGTTTCAATTAACCAGGTTAAAGTCCAAAATGCACTTACCAAGAGGATTTGTAATCTTTTTATAGATTCTAAATCACTGATCCAATAGATTCATATATAACTTTTGAAAGGCAAACATTTCTAGTTGGTTAAGTCTGATCCTCATACTTCTTGGACACTTCAACAATCATAAAGTTGAGAGAAAGCATCATAGTAGATCTTAAGGTAGTAGTTAATAATAGTAAAACAACTTGATTATAGTATGATAATTGGCATCTACCAAGATCTTATAAAATTAGGAAAGGCAAAAGGAGCCCGATTAGGTCCAATATAGCCTAAAGTTAATAGGTTAAAACTGGGATGATCAAGCTTAAGCTTAAGCCAAGCTCAAGCCAAGGAATTACAAAACAACATCATTTTAACAGTTCATACAAGTTGATGTCCTAGCTTAGACCATGCCCTAAAGGCCAAGCAGGGAATATACTTGACCTAATTCAATATATTGTAATTCCTGTATAAAACTTTTAAACATAAGATCCAACACTACTAGACTACTAGAGTGCCCTAAGGTTTTATAAATCATCAAAAACAACTATTGTAATTGGAACTCATGTCATTTGAGAGGTTTTTCTTTCATAAAAGAAAACCTATTCAATTATCTCCTCAAACTCACTAAAGAAGTTCTGGTTATATGCATAATATCATAGAACTATTCGTAAGAAACAACCAAAAAGTATAACGAAAGAAGTTGGTACGGTTTCCTAACAATATTATAAAAGCCCCATTCATTCTTTGTCTTACAATCAAACTCAGGTTACAGATAAATGACATAATTTCTTATGTTCATCTTGATGAAAATACCTCTATGTTTTGTAATCAAGCAAAAGGATTCCATAATCTCTTATTCTTTAGCTATCAATACTCTAGTCATACCTTCTTTCTCTTTACAAATGTGAATTATAGCCAAATGTAGTGGAATGGGCAACTGAAGTCAAGGTTATCAACAAAGGAGACTCCATCTTGTTCATAATCGTTCTAAGCTATTATGGTTATGCTAGGAATTTCAAAATTTTCAAGAACAAGAAAATCGATACTCTTGTCCTCTGGATTCAAGAAATTCTATTAGCTAAGTAGGTGAATGAGATTCTTAGTCCAATCATGTACTTTAATCAAAACCTTTGAATTCTATCCTTGTTTCTATCTGTAGTGTTTTGCTAGCTATTCCTCAATTTTGAGTTGATTCCCCAAGCTTCTCTTTTGTAGTGGTTTTTAGTTTGTGCTCCATTTGGTTTTGGTGTATTTACTTCATAAGTTGAACCTTGGTTTATTGTTAAGTATTTACAACTTTAATCTTATTTATCTTTTGAAAAAGGTGTTTTAAATCAAACTCGTTTTGGGAAGATAGGACAAAGTAGTGCTAAATAGTCAATACAGCATAACAATCACAAGGAATCCTCTATTGATGGAAGTCCACAAGTCAGATTATGAGAAATCCTGTAGGATGAATTGTCTCTATCAATTGACACTATTGTCAAGATATTTTAGTGCCATAGGTGCCCAAAGGAGAAAGGGTTACCAATAGAGCATTTTGTCAGTTAGATTTTTGATGTGAATAAAACCTCCACAACTTGATGAATTTGAGATTTGTAGGACTCTTTGAGACTTTTACTTATATTATCATTTGGAGGTGACAAATAAATTCAGGTTAGAATAAGACTTAATATAGAAATTACAAAATATCGAAAGAAAAATTTACAACCACTGCTTTTTGTTGAATAAATATTCTATTATATGTCAATCATGTTTGTTAAATAAGGAAAAATTGGGAACCATTTATTTTGATGGACCTCATGGTTATCAAGACCAATATTACTCATGTATACCTTAAACCATTTGTCAAAATGTAAGAGTACTTTAAATAATAATAATCGTTAAAATGATGATGTGGTTGAGTCTAATAAATTAATTAATTTATAAAATTTTGATTTAATTTGTAACATCCCGTTACCCATGTTAAGGCTAAATTAGTAAATGTGAGAGATTTCTGAGAAATTAGGAAACACATCTCATGCTCATGCATTACACAAGATGCACAAACACATGAATATTGAATCTTTGCACATTAAAATAATTGTACATACATTCATTGACAATTTTCGGGTATAATTGTTTATAAATGTAAGTATATTGGGGAAATGTGGTTTTTATCTGTTGAAAATTGATTTAGGGAGTGTATAAGTTGATTTAGAATTTTTGAGAAATTTGGAGAAATTTCTGGAAATTGTTGGGGTAATTTTTGTACTAGGAAAAATGCTAAGTGGCAAAACAAATGATAATAGTAGTAGAATTTACTATCAAATGGCAATGAAAATTTTGATCAATGACTTTAGGAATTATTGACAAATGCCATTGAAATTTGGGAAACAATTGGAGTAAAAATTGAAATTTGATAGGACTAGTTAAATGAAAGAACCAATCAAATGTTTTAGAAATTGGACTTGTGGTAAGTGACAAACATCACTTACCAAACAATGCCTTAAGCCCACTACTCTTTTAATTAAAAGCCTCCCTCCCTTTTTGTTGACTTTAACAATGCTCTCTCCCTCTTAAAAGCCTATTGATGTTTTTTTCGTTTCTTTCCTTTTTCGTAGCTCTCTTCTCCCTCTCTTCGTCGTGAGTTTTAACCCTTCAAATCTCATCTTTCATGCTGCTCTTCCACCTTGCTCTCTCCTTCATTCTCACTAAAAGAACCAACCTATTCCTCCATGAAAGTTGATGATGGAGGAGGTGAAAGAGTTAGGGTTTAATGGTGATTATGAAGATTTGGAAGCTAAATCAAGTAAGTATCTTGTCAAATATCACGGGTTTTGGTTAAATGAAGCATTTATGATGATATTTAGAGGTTAATTTCATGAAATGGTGTTTTTGGTATATGGGTGTCGTGAATAGTGAAGGGTGTGTAAAATTTCTTGCTTTATTGATGAGTAATGATTTATAGAAATGTTATGGAGGTTGAATGATCATGATAAGGAGTTTTGTACATGCTAGAATGTTGGTGAAGAAGTGAACATATATATATGTATATATTGATGTTTGTTTCATATAAATGCTAAATAATGGGTTAGGAGCTGTTTATGGATGATTGATGTTGTATATGATGAGTAAGAAACTATGAGTTATGCTACATATGTTTTAAAGATGAATTGGTTATGAAATGGATGTTTTAATGAGAATTGGAAGTTAATGAGTATAGAAATGTGTCTATAACCTGTTTGTGTTAATGGTTGAGTATAGAAATGAGTTGAAATGGAGTTGAGAATGAGGAGTGATGAGGTAGAAAAAGTAATCTTGATATGAGTTGTGTTAGGGTAAGATTTGGAAACCAAATTTAGTAGTTGAGCTGGAAAAATTTTAGCAGCAACAAGATCTCTGAGTATGCTTCAGTCTTTTAGCCATAACTTCTTCTATAGTTGTTAAATTGAGGTGATTCTTAAAGCAATAGATTTCTAACACATTTTTCTACCTATACATGAAAATTTGTAGTAATTGGTGTTGATTTGAAAAAGATTGATCAAATGAAACCGTGAGAATCTATTGGAACAGTGTGAATAGGATTATTTTTACTGAATATACTTCAGTATTTTGATTATATTTGGACCTATAGGATTACAAATGAGGTGATTTTTAATTCGGAGAAAACTAGAGAAATAGGACTATAAATTATGTGAAAAAGTCAAATTGTGATTCAGTCTCTAAGATGTTCAATTTCTGGCTACAAGTTGGGTATAGTATGTTGTCTTTGAGTAAGAGCAATCCGAAAATGTTTAAGGCATATCTTCCAAATTACTAAACCAAATTGAATGATTTTAGTGTCAATGGAAACCTAAGACATAGAGGAACACTTTTCTAGAAGAGAGTATGACCAAATTACCTCATTTTCACTTTCTAATTGAACGTGAACAGTAGACCCGAAAGTGTGTGTTTTGGAAAAATCTGAAGTAAGTCAATGAGAAATGAATTGTGCATTTAATGGTTTTAGTGAGGCATAAACCTAAGTATAAATTATACTTAGATGATTTTTGATATGAGAATGATTATGTGATGGAATTGATGGAAAAAAATACTCGGGATTGTCATGAACATGCTTGGTACATATTTCATTGCATACATGTGCATTATTAAACGCTTATAATAGTGCAAATTGTTATATGTGTATGTTTTGCATGATATAGAGGATCGTATTGAGAGCCATCATCCAGACGTTTCCAGAACTTAGAAGAAAATGCTAATCTAAAGCATACTGTGAGTAGACAGAGATGGTCTCACTTCATTGTTTGTTTTGTTTGAATTTTGTATTAATTGACTACTAGATGATGTTATGAATGTGATTGATTGTGTTGGTTTTCGGACAGAAGGTTCGATGAATGTGATGCATGAATGAAATATTGAAGTGCTCCTTGTATGTGAATTAGATGAAATACATGATACATGACCTAGTTGTTAAATGCCAGACTAAGGTACGATGATATGGGAATGTGATTGAATGGGAATATGCAAATGTGATTGATGCATTCCATTTCATGAATGCATGAAATATAACGACAATTGTTGGATCCCAAACCTGTTTTATTTATTTTATGAAGCATGATAATTTTTGTGGTCTTATTAGATCAGTTAATTGGAGTTGAATTATGCTAAGGTTAGTATTATTTCAAGTTTGATCAAGGTATGAAATT